>OY365810.1:26251417-26491884 GCA_959347315.1 Bimastos eiseni | reverse complement strand
GCATTATGTGATGAGTGTTTAGTGTTTACTTGTCAGCTATGACGTAACAGAATATAACACAAGAAGCATTAGTTGGTGTTATTTTCATAGACGGCCAGTACCAGATATATGAGCATTTTGTCCGTGATTAGTATTTGTTGTTTTCTCTCTGTTGTAGTAGAATTCTTTGTAATTGGAAATGTTTCTTTATTATTTGAATGACAGAATGACAATTTGAAAGTTATAAAGATTAGCCGTTAAATTGTGGAACCATTGTATTTGTCACACTGTCATTGTTAGTTCAAGCTCAGACTTAAGTCTTGACTTAGGGGTACTGAACTAATGCAGTCACTTCTCCCTATTTGTCAGAAATATATTTTGACTTGAAATATGAACATTCAGGGACTAGTTTTGGTGTAAAGCAACCATTTGTGTGATGCCTTGTAAATTGTGATAACAGGACGGTGAGCCTTAAGTGTATGTTAGATTAGATTAGGGTGCAATTTGTAGCCTGTGAGAGACACTCCACTATACTTGTTTAGATTAGCCGTATACTGCTGACCGGTCATTTGCTACTGCATTCACCTTGCATTACTGCACGTTTGAGTAGTATGGATCATTAGGGCTGTGACCTACTATGAAAAAGATAACAGACAAATGATATAAAGGGAAGAAGAAAATAATACTAATTTTGTACAATGGAAGAGAAATGTTAGTGGATCTGACTGTCACTCAATGTGTCATTGACTTGACAGCGCCACACCAGCGATGTACTTATTTTGCAATGAGGGAGGGTAGGGATTAGGGAGGGTAATGGGGCAGGGAAGAGGTGAAGTGGATGGGTAGGCAAGGGATTGTCCAAGGATGAGCAACATCTTGTGTGTGAGTAATAAAGGGACAGGAAACAAGGAAAGATGAGGGGAAGAGACAGAGAAGGCACTGAAGAGAATCCACCAGAACTGACTTTTATTGATTTCATGTATCACCTGGAAAAGGTTATGCCACGTAGATCACTGGAGAGTGGAGATGAAATTACAGAGTAGAAGTGAAGAGAAATGCCACCAACCACTAACAAGAGGAAGACTTCACTCCTCTGCTATTTACCAATGCTGATGAACTGATTACTTCAAAGACCATCTGCCCTCATTTCGTTTCCTCTGCTATTGACCCAATGCTGATGACTGATTACTTCAAAGACCATCTGCCCTCATTTGGTTTCTTTCGCTCTATTTTGGCTTGTTTGCACAAAGTAAACAAAGAGTCATTTTGAAGAAATTCGATGTGCCTGTTTTGGGTGTAAGGAAGGCTATGTCGCTCCTGAGTAGTAGCCTTGAAGGGGCGCTATATAAATCTCTGTAATGAATGAATGGATTATGGGCCTCTGTACAATGATGGTTATGTATGGTCTGAAATAAAATGCATCCGTGCTTCGAAGTCGTGACCACTTGACACCGTGACCATTACAAGCAAAGACTGATATCATGAGACGATGAACTGGTTGACACATAGGAAATATGTTGAAATACACCTCAGAAATAAAGACACTAAATCCATGCTAACTGTTGTTTCATGAGTTGTAACTTGTAATGTATGAAGGTGAAGGTCATTGTGATGTATGTAGGTTGAATATGTTAGTGCAGTGCAGAGGGATTGGTTTTGCATCTGTAGTTAGAAGGTGGCTCTACTAGTTCTGTCAAACTGGTTGTTGTTTGGAATGAGGATTTGCCTAGAAGTCACCATCAACTGAACTCTATCCATTATAGCAAAGTCCTGTAAAATTTTCCAGACTGGATGATCATCAAAATGGCTAAGTGGATAGATGGGATTTGTAAATTCCTGAAGGGAATGGACCAGCTACAGTAATTGCAATTATATTAGTTATTTAACAATGTTAGCAGTTGATAACTTGATATTAAGCACCAAAGATGCAAGCATGATAGGTGCAGTGGGAAGTGAAACACATGTTATTAGATGAACATTTTCTGGAATTGGTTCAGTTAATGGATCGCGCTTTGACATTTGATTTACTGCCGTTGTTATTGAATCGCTTTGAATTGTGAATTAATATCTTACAGCTCCACCTACTCATTAGTGGAACAATTTCAGAGTCAGCAGTCCCAGCACCATTAGTGGGAATTTAACCGACCATCTGAGTGGAGTGTAGCATTGCAATGGAACTGAGCACTCCAATTGTGTAGGAGCATTAGTGAGGTGAAACAGTCGACCTGGTATTATCTGACTGCTGCTGAACATAATGCCTGACAATAGCAGAGTCTAGTGTGGGTAGAAGGCTCATGGACAGTTAGTTCTGTCCATTACTAGAAAATATCAGTTTGAACAGCTGTTTTGTAATCAGTTTATTCTGTGGTGCATAATGATCTGGTATCCAGCATTCTGTAGACTGTCATGCCAGCATGTTAACCATCAGACAATAGGTATTTGGACTAATGGTCTAGTGAAGTGGTTTTCAAACAGTGGTATTTGTACCACATCTGGTATGCCAGGTGTTGCTAAGTGGTATGCAAAAATAAAAATAAAATTTATTTGAGTTTATGACCATCTTTTTGAATATGACATTATCTCAACATTATTTCCAAAATTTGATACCGCCCTTCTTCCAACATTTTTTGCTCAGAAGGGACACACATCGACGGTGCAGTTGAAGTTGTAATGCAGAGCAATGGTGCGCAAAGGAATTGCTCAAGGTCCCTACACAGTGATGCCCCGGACGAGGTTCGAACCCGCGCGCTCAGCACACACTGAACGTTACGGGCTGACCGCTCTAACCGATCGGCCACTGTGCCACACCAACATGAGTTCCATTTGTCGTAAAATGCTCAAAAATGCGTTTTCAGCCCCAGACCCTGCAAGAGAACTTACGGTGTTCCCTTAATGGGCGCAAATAGACATCCCGCCCACCTCTTGTTTTTGATCTGACCTTTGCTGGTGGTATGCCAATACAAAATGCTTTCTATAAAAGAATCGATTTAATGAGAGGAAAGCTATATATGAAACTGAAGAAATTAATTAATAGAGTTCTATGATATGGAGTTTAGTGCTATAGTATATGGGTCGGAAACACGGACCATAAGGAAGAAAAGAAGACGTCAAAAGATTTGAGGATTTGAAATGTTGATTTGGAGAAGGCTAGAGAGTCAGAAGGATGGAATGCAGGACAAATGAAGAGAAACTACAAATGGTGGATGGAAAAAAGGATTGTATTCTATTGTGTTTTCGTTTAATTAAATAACTTGTTGTCAAAATGCAGCGATTTACAATAGATAGCATACGCAAGAGGAAACTGCAAGAGACTGCCTCCTAAGAACTAAAATGATTTTATTGGACTGAATGATGAAGTTACAGTAAGTTGAAGGAGATAACCAGGAACTATGTGACTATGAACGTACAAACCTGACTAGGAAGACTGAAACGCAAAATTTGAGGTATCTTCATAATTTATTATTATACACCCAAATTATAGGATGACTATGCAGAATTTATTATCCTAGAATGGTTTTACTTCTTTTTATAGTATTTACATTACATCAGTCACCAAATTAATTAATAAAAAGGTGCTATGAAAGTTTGCAAATGTTTGTCTGGTTGTTAGGCATAGGGGATGTATAATTTATTCAATGGCCTGTTCCTGTTGAATGTCAGTCATATAGCACTTGCTGTTTTATCAGATTAGGAGTTCCTCTCTGTTGTAAAGTAATTCTTATTAATTTTCGGTGTGTTGTAGGTGTCCTTTACAGGTTACACAGCTGTACAATCATTTGTCAGTGTTCTGTACTGCGCTGGGAATCCTTGTAATTTGCTGAAAATTCCTCTGGCCATTTGGTTCTCATCCAGTTGACATTGTTTATGTTTTGAACTTTTTAGTGACAATGCATTATTCCATATTGTTGTGGGTAAAAGTCCTGCCTCTCGTTCATAAGCTGTGGTCATGTAAGCTAGCCCTGAGGCAGCTATGGGTTTTAGGCATTAGCGCCTTCAGTTTCTTCACCTCGGCATATACGGCCGGGTGGCCTCACCTTCTCACTCACTGTCTCATCTGCGCACTGACATTGTAGGGTTAACAAACTCATTAAAACAGAGTTGACTTGGGGTGCATATATGGAGCATAAATGTCTAAAAAAAATTCTGTTCTGGCAATTTTTTGATTCCTGACCTTTTGATGAACAGTCCAGCATACTAACCACTGGGGATTTGAAACCTCATCCTTGTTACATGATAGCTGCTACACTATCAAGTACTTCCAAGAAACGGTATTCAAAGTTGAAAAGCTTGCAACTGAAACTTAATTATTTAATGAACATGTGTTACCTCTGATCAATCTAACTGAGTTTGATAAATCATTTAAGTCGTTTTTCTTTAGCCGTGGTTGGGCTGGGAGTGCTTATGAGTAGGTTTCTTGAAGGGGTGCTATATAATTGCAGATTGGATGAATGAGTGAATGAATTAGTAATAAATGATTTAAAGAATAATTACTGGTAGGGAATCATCTGACTTTAATGATGAGCGTGTACTATAAGTGGCTGGTAAACCAATGCAGCTCCTCATTAAAGTGTTTAAAAATGTAATTGTAGCATACATTAGTTAGTTAGACACTGCTACAACCTCTGAAGCATAACACCCACAGCCTGTCTTCATTGGCAACAACTATTGTCACCATCATCATTATTATATATATATATATATATATATATATATATATATATATAATAATGATGATGGTGACAATAGTTGTCTATATATATATATATATATATATAATAATGATGATGGTGACAATAGTTGTATATATATATATATATATATATAGTCAACAGGAAGCATGACTAATGAGAGTGAGTTCTCAGAGCTCTTGGAGATGTTGATAAAGAAAACTTTCAAACATTAGAATGTAGACTCTAAGAGTCTGGAGAGTTAGGCTGGAGAGTTTGGGTGTCACCAGGATGGGGGCTGCCACTGAGTGTTATGATGGGTATAAGGCAGATAACTTCACAAGAAGGGTGTGACTTGAATGTTAACAAGATCTGTCTTAAGGGAGGGGATACTGGTAAGAATTCCATCAGTATTTACACTGACTTGGTTGGGATGGATGCTCACGATGGACAGCTTCTAGTCTTCACTGACTCTATTTTGTTCAGCTTACTGTGCTGAATCTGAACTGGTTTTGTAGTTGACGTCGAATGATTATGAAAGACTCGTTTTTAGAGAAGTGCTTTATTAATGGTCAAAATCAAGACAATAGCATCATTTTCCCAGCGTGCAGTTACAAGTACGTAGTTGAGGCATTGATGTTTTTAACAGAATTTTTCAAGAAAATATAGCACAGGTTATTGAAGAGCAGAAACAGAAGTCAAGCAACTAATCCAATGTTTACTGTTTTGTGTGGATTATAATGAAATATTATTATATCTAATTTTCATTTATGGATTTCAACCATCATATACTATATGTATATATATATATATATATGTATTTATATATATATTATATATATATATATAATATATATTATATATCAGTGTGAAGACCAGAGCATTGGAACTTGACTCTATTGTTGAAGTTTATGCAAAAAGTTCCTTATTGACAAGCAGCAGTTAAGTGGAGATGATGAGTTCCGGGTTGGTGTGATTTCAGTCAGTGTTAACTATTCAGAGGTCATTAATAACAACTCTTGTGTTGTTTAAGCTTCTGTCCTCCTTTCTTTGGACAGATTGACAGTCCTCAGTCACTGTTGTTATATATCTTGAGATGTTTTATTGCATATTTGAGTCATGTCCACAGATAAACAGTTTTATTTGCTACAAGGAAAACACTTGCTGGATGTATGCACCTGCGCTTATCTGTCTGTCCGGCTCTCTGTGTCTCTCTGAGTTTGGTCTGTCTAGGCTTTTAGTAGGTGTGTTTTGCAGGTGACAGTTTCTCACTCACTGGTCTCTCTGTCCACCTGCCTGCATGGCTTGACTGTTTCTGTGTTTATTTTGTTACCAGTGTGTCTCTTTGAATATGTATTTGCCAGTTTATTTGTGGGCTTCTTATCTGTTTGTGTCCATCTGTGTATGTGTATCTGTCTATGACTTTGTTTGTTGACCTCTGTGTGCCCCTGTCTTGTTATTGTGATGTGGACATTTGTTTTTGTCTGTCTGCCTGTCGCCATGTGAGTCTATCATCAAACTGTATGGTATACCGTAAAGTATGTATGCATGTGTTTGTCTGTCTTTATCAGCGCCATCTGGTGGGTTATTTTTAGTCTTCAGCCCTTTTTGTTTCCTGTTTAGTATACCTGTCTAACTGTGGCTTGCTGTGTCTGTTCATGAATGAGCTGTGGGTGACTGGGGCCACATGGTTCTGGTGACACATTATGACTATGTACTAAGGTGGCCTGTCCATGTGGCTGCTGGTGATTTTTAACATGACTGGCCTATAATTTAAGCAGTTTTCCCACAAAGGACGGCGTGTTGGTAGGTCCATCGATCAGTTACTGCCCACCTGTATTCAGCAAACAGTTGTGCTAAAGAGGTTCATGGTTTAATATAGGCCACTCTTAATCACTTAGATGTAAATGTGAATGTGTGTTGGTGTGGATGCAATACACAAATAAGATGAGTTAGATAATAGGACGACTCATCATCTTCATCATTATCATCATCATCAGTAGTCCCTGGCGTAGCCACATTTCGATGTTGAGTGCAAAAAAGTCATCTCCGTTTTTCAAGTCATTTTTTTAATCCAGATTTATGCAAGGGCTCCTGTCCCTGTTGAAAAGGTGAAGTAGGGTGCCAAATAGCATGGTATGAAATTGACAGGCTGGAGACATTGCCTGCCACTTTTATATCTTTTTAGGGACTTACGGAGGGGGGGGGGACATCTCTAGGCAGTTTCATTAGGATGTTGCCTTTTATTCACAGAGTACCAGACATTTGTTTGTTTCTTGAAACAGCACCATCTATGATTGCCATTCTGTTATTTGCAAGTACTGAGGGTGAATTTCTGGTATGTTCTTGTGCAGGACTTTATGTCTTGGTGAGTGAATAGTTATTAGGATTTCTATAGTACCCCTTCATGGACATCTACTGAGTTCTACTCAGGAGTGAATAACACAATGATTAGGCAGTACAGGGTTGTCATGGTACTGCATCCTACTGCACAAGGGTGGCGCGAGAGCCCAGTTATCCAGGATGCTGACTAGCCAGTGGTCCGCTGTAGCTTGTGCAAATTCTTGAGCTATATGAATTATGGAGGATGATTGTTTGACCTTTTGCTCAATGCGAATAAATCAGTCATTTTAAGTCCTGCTTTAATCACGATACTCAACAGCAGTTGGCTTGTAAATGTGACAATTCTTCACGAGCAATAGCTGCATGGCTAATATAAAATTCACGCTTTGAACTACTTGGTTTGAATTCAAGGAAATTTGGTCAGACACTAAGAGTGGCATTTATGGTCTGTCGTTTGCAAAGTCAGTTTGGTGTTCTCTTTTGCATGAGGCTGTGAGGAAGGCATGTACAGTTCTTTGATGACTTCATTCTGCTTCATGGTTTCCATTTTTTAGCATTTACTGTGGGGCTTTACAGTCTGTATTTTCATTGGACTCATTTGTCACAAATGAGAAGAACATTATGGTGCTTGATACACTGGGACTCCCATCAATGGATACTTTACACATGAGACACATTACCTGGTGGTTCAAGAACAAGTGCTACGTATAGCTAACCAACTTAATTAGAATCTGTTGCTGTGGGTATACTGCTGACTGCCAAATTGGTGAAAAATAATATATAGTTATGGAATAGTTTGAATATATACTGTATCTCATTATTTATTGGCTTAATATCTATCTATCTATCTGTCTGTCTGCCTGTCTGTCTGTCTGTCTCTCTATCTATCTATCAATCTATTAATCTATCTATCTATCCATCCATCCATCCATCCATCTATCCATCCATGTATGTATGTATGTAATTTATATAGCGCTTCTTTGAGATAACTATTCAGAGACTCTCCCGACCCATGCCTGGCAAATGTGGAAGTCTTGAGAAGTGTATAAAAGTGCTAGACAGGTCCAGCAGGAGAGAACGCAGATCCGATGAGAGGATTAATATAACGGCATTGTCAAAGCATGAAGGTTTTGAAAGAGTACATGGTGGACAAACCCAAGCACAAGTTTCAGACAATATTGTGGTTTCCAAAACCACTCTCTGAGGATGACTGAAAATAAAAGTTATCGGATGAGCTTTGTACATAAAATGGATGCCACCACAGGACTTCAGCAGACACTTATGCTCTATTCTGCAAAGTCTCAAATAGACAAGCCACGCACATGTGGTCTGCTCAGGAAGAGCATGAAGGAAGTGGCCAATCTCTGTGAGCCCATGAGTCAGACTTTGAATACATAATATGATATGATTAGTTTCAAGTTTGCTTTGGTTTTTTATGTGGTTTCAAAAGCTTTGTGGTTAAAGTATCGCATTCCAAAGAAAGCCGATTGATAAGCTGTTGAATCAGCTGCAAATAAGTTGCTTCCAAGGTTAAATTCTATTTTAGAAAATAGAAAGTGAAGTTTACCATGACAAATAACTTCAGAATTGTGATGAAACATCTTTAAGTCCAAAATGTCATCTGACAATGCTAGTCAAAGTGACTAATTTATGAGATAAAGAAGACAGATGGATTTTAAAAGATAACAGATTGTTTGACCCTTCTTTCTTAGAACTAACCAGATGAACTGCCTTCACCTTGCCCCTCTTCTCATTGGTCGCCTGTCTCTTTATCACTGTGGACTGACTCGCTAATATAATATACATGTATAGCCTGTGCTAATAAATTACGAAATTGTTTGCTTCTCACTGATTGATTTCAAGATGAAGCCTTTCTTCAGATAAATATTTCTTATCCTGAAACTAGCACTTTTTTCATAGATTATTCAGTTTTACTTGTACAGACACTGAAAACAAGCATGTCGTTTTCGACATGCTGCAACTGCATGAGTATGCTTGCGAATGTAGATATCTGAAGATATTTCAGCATGAGTCATAGTTAGGATTTGTTGTCTAACACATGTATCCATGGCTTAAACGACACAAGTCACCGTCAGGTCAAGTTGAATGTAGTCACTAGTCAGGTGTGAAAACTCTCCTCTTGATTTCACCAGGCTGTATTTTTGTATTGGTTACTCCAAATTCTAATTGAATTTTATGATATATAGTTGTCCTCATCATTCAATAAAAGCATCTAGCACAGTTGACAGTAGAAGTATTTGTCACTAGTAATGAATAGTGATGCTGTATAAATTTGTCATGAATTTTGCATTTCTAATTACAATTGTTTTATTGGCATGCTGTCCAAATACTCAGGTGCAATAAAACGCTGCTTTTCAGTTTGTGGCTTTCAATACAAGAGTTACGGTATTACCATTTCTGTGTAGGTGTATTGACTTCAACTTATTTGCAACACCTGCGTCATTATTGCTCTGATATGCACCTGTGTCAATCAGCAGTGCTTCAAATAAAAACACCAGATGATCAGATGATATTCAAAAGGTCAGCTTCAAGCAAAAGACAACACTTTATGATGGGGCATAGTGAAGTGCACTTATTTTCTTTTCTCAGGTCATGTGCCAGACATTTTTTAATAGCACAGGGGTGGTGCCAAAGAGTAATGGATAACACACTGGCAAGAAGAGCAGTAGAAAGAGAGATCGATTCCTGGTACTCCATTAGGTTGACCCTCCATTCACTAGGCAGCAGTGTTGGTTAAATTAGATGTAAGATGTGATGGGTACCTGCTTTGCTGTCATACAGTTAAGTTGACCCTTCTTTTTTGAACTTTACTTGTAATCTTGTGGACTTGTAATATTGTGGTCTGTCAGTTTGAATTTAATAAATGAAGATTATTATGCTGGAGTAAAACCAGTGCTGATCTGGATATGAAAATCTACTGGATGGATGGCAGAGATGCGCAACAGTGTCAGTGGCAGTTACACAATGCCCTCCCTAGAAAACTTAACCCACTGTCATCCAATCAGCGGCAAAACACATTACTAGTTGGGCCACTCCAGGATCTGGTGTCATGGTGCAATCCAATATTGAACTTACAGAATTATCTGTATTTACTTATATACATGTTTTAAATTCGTCAGCAGTACTTTGTAATGGAATATAGGATATAGGAAAGGTCTACTTTTCTTGAATTGTGAGCTAGAAAAGCATGGATGTTTACGTGTATGAATTAAAACAGATGAAAACAGTTTAAACCTGAGTCTTGAAGACTGACACTGTAAAAGGCACAGAATATCAGTTATTTTCTCTATGAAACCTTATCAGAATTTGCCATAATGCAGCAGTAATAAAGCTGAATGTTGTAGTGTTTGGTCTTGCTGATAAGGCAGGCCAGGACGATAAGGGATCCAACGTAATGTTCCTAGTTTCTATTTCTGACTTCCTGTGGAGTTTATCCTTCTGCCTTTCCCAGCTGGTTCTACAGTTTTGTCTTTGACCTTTTGTCTCTTTATCATATTCTTGTTCGTGGTTCTGAGAATGCTTCTCAATGGTTCATTTTCATGCTGTTTCAATGTAAACGCTATTTCTTGTAAACATAAGTACATCACTGATTATCTGTTGTACAAATCCGACTTTAAACCGATTATCATCATTTGTTGGCATTTAGCTTTGACCACTTCTACATCTGTGCTTATTGAAATTCAGTCGGAGGAGGATAGACATTTCTGTCCTACTTTGTGTGTTTATTTTGTGTAGATTTTGTTTTGTTCTGAGGGGGTGCATAAAACAGGAATGAATAGATGTCTATTTTAAAAATAGCATATCTTTAAGAGCAATAGTTATAGGAATTTCTGGAAGAGATGAACCACTGCAATTTTATCAGAACACCTCTTACCCACTGGGTTGCCCCACTGCTGCCCCAGCTGCAATACTTTTGTTGCTGTTACCATGCAGTAGTGTAATATGTAATGTAATCAGATGCAGGTATATACAGGTTTTTAGAGAGTTTCTTGAGAATGCTTGGACATTTGATGGTGTACTGCAGCGTTTCCCAAATTGGGTTCCGCGGAACCCTAGGGTTCCGTGAGATGAAGACAAGGGTTCCACGAAAAACCTTCAGTGTGAACAAATGGAGGATTTTACTTAACATCTGTGTGTAACTTTATATGAAAGAGAATTCATTATGTCCTTGTCATGAATATTTGTGCTATTATTAATCAAATTTAGGCCTAAACCTATAATTGTCTGCATTCCCAAGCATTTGTACCTACCACAGAATATGTTTAATTTTGGGCGGGCACCAAAAATTTAAGACCAAAAGGGGTTCCACGGCCAAAAAAGATTGGGAAACACTGGTCTAACCTAATCTAGGCCTAAACCTGTTATTATCTGCATTCTCAAGCGTACGTTGTACCTACAACAGAATATGATGGTTTTGAACGGGGTTCCGCGAAACATTTTGAAGATCAAAAGGGTTCCGCGGTCAAAAAAGATTGGGAAACGCTGGTGTACTGCATCATTTGCAGTACATTACACTTTGGTAATAATTCACCAGTAAATATTCAAAGGATGATTAGTTCAGCATCTTTTGCAATTCACTCACTTGCTCTATGGAACTTGTTCATCCCTAGAGGTTCAAAATCCAATTCCTAATCACGCATATTTATAAATCCAAATATCCTGTTATTATTCCAAAAGTTATGTGATTGTTGGCCTTCTATAGATGTGGAACAGCTAAATTGCAAGATATAAATCGATGGTTTGGCCTGTCTTTGGACTTAGATAAATTGACCTTGTTGCTAGTTTGCATATTGGCTTGGCCTTGGACCAATTGGCTACTGTAGCCCATTCTATCTGTTGGCCACAGCTTTGGCCTAATTGATATGCTGGGTAGATACTGCTTTCGATAACAGATCATTAGCTAGTATGGCTACTGATAATGTGATCTTATTAGATGCAAAGTAGGTCTGTTTCTTTGCAGTGATTTGACTGACTAGTGAACTTCATTTAGATGTTTTGTTTATAGTTGTTGCTGGGTGTGGGCCAAAGCATCTTCTTGTTCTTGAAAGCTGATCTGTTATGGGTCTGAGTGTGTTAGATATTGTGGTTAATCCTCTCTTTCTTTGCCTTCCATTCTGATAAAAAGCGGTGCCAAAGTGGTTATGGTGAACTGGTTTTGATTGTAGGCTCAGGGCGATGAAGATACAGATGGAGATGTCTGTGCGGTCAACATGGCTGCCAGTGAGAACTTCATGGAGGCATTCTTTGAACAGGTAGTTGTCTCAACCGCCAATAGACACTTGCACTTCTCTTGCTTCATTAATCTGATGCTTGTAATTCTAGTGGCAACAGTTCAAGAACTTGTCTATTTAAAGCAATCAAGACTTTTCAACAGAGGATGTGATTAAATTCTAAACTTTTGATAAAAGAAAGATGTGCATATGTGTGCAACTGTACATATGCATATGTGCATATATGGCAGTTTTAAATGTAATTCTGGCAATGATCTCCTGTCGTGGGTTGTTGAATGTATGCGGGCGTGGTATACTTGCCATATCATATCATAACACAAATTGATATTGGACCATGGGAAGAGTTATGATTTTTTCCTGTTTCATGCGAAGTTTGATTCAATGGTGGACTTGGCTTCAGATACAGCTCACTGTTTTTGGTTTGGTTATATTTAAATCCAAGTGCATCGATTTTTTTGTCCTAAAAGGTGGAAGAGATTCGGAAGATGGTTGAGAAAATCGGGTCCAATGTGGACGAGGTAAAGAAGAAGCACAGTGCCATCCTGGCTGCTCCTCAGACAGATGATAGTAAGTGTGCGAGCCCATGGCCAGCTATTTTACTGCAACAGTAATGATATTTGTATTTCTATTATGCTCTCAGCCCTCTTCAACTTAAGCTTCTGCTAATTGCTGTAAGCAGAGAGTTTGTATCTGCTAACTCAGTATAAAATATAGGTCACTAAACTGTGGCAACCTTGAACCTGCACCTAACATGTTATCAAATATTAATGAATTTATTTCATGTTTTAACTTGCATCAATCTACCAGTTATGACTGCTCATGAATTACCAATTGTATTTTTTGTTGGAAAACCAGTTCATTTGTTGCTAACATTTCTGTTTTGTGCAGTGATATTTTAGTTTTATTCTACAGCTGCTTAGAACAATGGAAACAAATTTGGTAAGAATAATGAAAAAAAGAATCATAATATTTGAAACAATTGTAATCAGAAAAAATAATTGGAATAATATTATAGCAGTTTTAATCATCGTGGTGATATTCATATTTTATATGCAAATAGAAACAAAGGAGGAACTGGAACAGTTGATGGCTGACATCAAAACAGCGGCCAATAAAGTTCGAGGGAAACTGAAGGGTAAGTTGCTGAAATGCATTAGAAAAATATCTTAAACAATCTTTTGACTATCTGACTTTGTGTTCATATATTATACCAATCTTATTCTTATTATGGCTGAACTTGATTGAATGTGTTCTGATGGCTAGTTAGCACAAAAGGTTCAGTGAAAATATGGCCGTAAATTCAGTTGCTTTCTGATAGGTCATTGAAATGAAAATATGATCATGCTGAAAGAAATGCGTTTAGTACTTTAGTATACATTAGTATATATACTGTGAATTTTCTAGAGCTTTCGTTATTTATTAGATGGTGAATTTATTTATTTAATTTTGTTTATTTATGTATATTTTATGTGTGTTGGTCTCATGCCAGAAAATATTTGTGTTTGGTGTTCCAGGCAAAATGCTTGTGTATTTAAGCAATTCTAGTAAGAAACAAGGGAGTTTCATTTGTGTTAATTGGTTTAGGCTCCATGAGTCCAGGTGAATTAGTAGATTATGGTAAAGTTATCCAAGACTTTGTGATGATGAATGGAAATCACTTTCATTGTTATGAGTTGAATGCATATGTAATGAATACAATACAAGTGTAATTTCATATCGCCCTTCTTACAGTTAAGTTCAGAAGTGTACACACGCCTCAACAGCACAACTGCAGTTGTAATGCAGAGCAATTGTTTGCATAGGACTTGCCCAAGGTCCTTACACAGTGATGCCTCGGATGAAAGTCGAACCCGCTCACTTGGTGCACACTGAGCATTACGGGCCGACCGCTCTAACCAATCGGCCACACAATCATTCACACAATCATTCACACAATGAATGAATGTTATAAATTCATGATGTCTAAGATGAATACATTTGAGTAAAAGCATCAATTTCTATTTATGTTTCAATGTCTGCCTTTTCGTTAGTGATTGAGCAGAATATCAACCAAGAAGAATCCACGAATAACTTTTCTGCAGATCTGAGAATCAAGAAAACACAAGTGTGTAGCTTCCTGCTCATAGTTTATTGAGAAAGATTTGAATTTCTCTATGTGAATTATTGGTTGTATGTGACATATATTTTGGTAGATACAAATGGAGAACAGTAGCTGTCGACGGGAATTCGTTGGTTGGCTCCACGCTTGTGTGTGGACGTGACACTAGCGACTCTTTCAGCTTACTATGCACTGTTTTGCTGTCTAATGTAAAAGATTTGTATGAAATGACATTTGACATCATTTCGGCCAGCGCAGAGAGTGCCTCTGAGTAGGTATCTTGAAGGGGTGCTATATAAATGTTTTGATTGCATTACAATGGTTAGGATGCTTGTCTGTTAAAATGGAATGGCATGTTCAAGCCTCCATGAGGCAGTTACTGTATGGGGATCTTTATATACAGTTATTAACCAGCATCATGTTGCTTTGTATTTTATCCTAGCATGCCACGCTTTCTCGGAAGTTTGTCGAGGTGATGAACAACTATAATTCCTGCCAGGTCGATTATCGTGATCGGTGTAAGGCTCGAATTCAGCGCCAGCTGGAGATCAGTGAGTTCATCTTTCATTTCCTAGTATACACAGAGAGAGACAGCACCAATTGTGATGCTGGTGTGTTTAATATACTTATTTTATTAAGTATATCTCTGTTATGCAAGTATATTAAGAACATTAATCCCTGTGTAGAATGGTTATCATAACACTCCACAGAACTGGATACGATTGGAATATGCTGGAGTTGTGCCGACGCAAACTATTTTGAAATCTCGTCATGTTGCACCATTTGTTAATCTCTCTGTGTCTGTCTCTCTCTGTCTCTGTCTCTCTCTCTCTCTGTCTCAGTCTCTCTCTGTCTGTCTCTGTCTGTCTGTCTATATCTCTCTGTCTGTCTCTGTCTCTCTCTTTCTCTCTGTTGCTTTCTTAATCTGTGTCTGTCTATTTATATTTCTCTTCTGTATGCCTTCTACCTGTGTGACAATTTGGTCAGTTTGTCAGTGTTTGGTTGGCTCTTAGTCCAGACAGACACGGGTCAATCTGTGGTGCTACCTAATTCAGTCCCTACATGTAAATTACTGCAGACGTGTTGGTACAGTGTTTGCCTTGAGATGTGAAATGCATAGATTGAAGCCTCTCTTCCCTGCATGACCATCACAGTGAGCTGCTCCTGAATGCCTAATTGCTTAGTTCCATTGACGGCTAACAAAGTCAAACTTGACCAGAATCTGGGTTTAGTAATGTGTGGAAAGAAATTCAAATTTCTATGTGTGTTGTTTTTCAGCGGGTAGAACGACAACAGACGAAGAGATAGAGAACATGTTAGAGTCTGGAAATCCTGCAATCTTTACACAAGAGGTGATTGCTGACATCTGTTTACATTACCGGAGAAGTATTGCCTTACAAAATTTATCTATGTCATGTTTAGGTTAGGCCTTGACTTGGAGCTACATTGAATTGCTTATAACAGACATTTTCTTTAATCAATTGAGTATGATTTTATTCTTTCAATCAATACATGTTTATCAATTATTTCAATGCATATATTTAGTGCGCATCACGCAACATTCGTAAGCTAACTTCTGGTTGCATTGCATCATCGAATGTCAGCTGGTCTCCAGTAAATCAATGTTCATTTATAGTTTTTGAATATAATTATACTTTACAAGGCTAAATAGGTTGAAATTATGATTTATTATAAATCATGATGTCTTTTTAACCGAAGTATTAACTTGTTATGCATACGAACTGTCGTCCCTCCTCACAATCCTCAGATATGACTCCAGACGTCGTATATATTGACCCATTATAGCCTTTCTTCTGGTTTCTGTATTCATCATATTTGGACTGGGCTTATCCAAAGGATTGCAGTTCTTACCCCAGTTCCAATTGCATTGATTTTCAATTGCATTATGATGATGCTGCTATGGAGGCAAATAGAGATAAGATTTGACTGATCATTTATGAACGATTTCACCTTAATATTTGGAGGCAGGAGCTCACTAGCCACGGACAGAAACGCTGAGGTTTTACGACTTTCACAGAAGTCGGACATTTTGGGGGATAGAATATCAGAACAAGCTATGCACAGTATCCAAGCATATTATTATTATATGGACAATGGACATTTGCAAAGCACCTCTCACAGCAGACAGATCTATGAAATGGAAGGTCTTTGAGCAACGAAGTGATGCGGGTGAGATCCCCACAAGAATCCTACTCCGTCTGCCGGGGAAGGTCATTCCATGGTGTGGGCCCACTACAGCAAAAACCCAGTGCTGGGATAAGGAAGTTCGCGACTAGGTACAAGAAGATCAAGTCAGTCAGTAGAGCGAAGAGGGTGAGAAAAACGAGCAGAGAGTGACTTACACATCAAGTCACAGAGATATTTTGGTGCTAAACCCTGCTGAGACTTGGCAACAAGACCTTATAGACTTGATCTCTTGGTTCCTCAAACTGAAACAAATCCTTTGCTTCAATTGGTCCATCTCTGTGAAATGGGCTTTCTCCATGTGTTTGCTCTAAAATTCTATCTAGCAGTCTCTCATCCTCCTTCGCTTTTCTGAAAGCCTACTTCTTCTCGTGGGGTCTTGCGCATTGGCAGCGCTGCTGAACGGTTCATCGTACTAGAAGCGCGCTAGAAATGCTTTAATACAATGCAATATATTCGATTCGAGACAAAACCGTGAGCTAGTGTAGATCAATGATCATGTATGTGGAGATATAAGAGTAATGAGGAAGATGAGATATCAGCCTAGCTGCAGCATTTAAGATAGATTGCACAGGGGACAGCTGAGCCTTAGGGAGCCCATTCAATAACGAATTACAGTTATCAATGCATGTACAAACAAAGGCATGCACCATAGTGGTAAATGCTGTGGAAGACACCGATCTCCTAACAGCTTTAAAAAGCCTCAGTCGGTAGTACATCAACATAGCAGTTACTGGTACCATGCAAGCATAAAATATAAACAGTTACTGCTACAAGACTAATTGTTTTATAAACTTACCTTTCAACTGAACTTTTAATTTCAAGGTTCTACGAGCTTGTGTATTTTAATAGTGACACTTGAGAAGTGATAAAAATAAAATGGAGTGTATGTGGGATGTTTTGTGCAGATCATAACAGAGACACAGCAAGCAAAGCAGTCGCTGAAAGACATTGAAGCTCGTCATAACGACATCATTAAGTTGGAGACAAGCATTCGCGAACTTCATGACATGTTCATGGATATGGCAATGCTCGTCGAAAGCCAGGTCAGTGCACGTAGATGTGTATGAACAGTGACACCGTAGGGCAGCGGTTGTCAACCTTTTTGGTCCCGAGACCCCTAAAAATACTTCCAAAGTTGTGGCGACCCCCAGCAATAAAATATATCGGGTCGTGCGCTGCCTTCACTGCGTTTTTACTGCCATGCATTTAAGTTAACTTCTTACCATTTGATAATCCATACACCTCATGCATAACAGCATGATCAATCATTAATTAACAGAACAATTTAAAATTTGCTGTTGGTAATAATTTAATTGAGAGCATACATCATAGTTCAAGAAATAATTTAAGTTGCTGAGGCGTAGTAGACTAGTAGTAGTAGTAATAGTAATAGTAGACTACTAGTAGTAGTAGTAGTAGGTGTAATAGACTAGTAGTTAGTGTAAAAATCACGGTCTCATAATTATTAAATATGAGAAACTACGCTGGAAATTGTTTATTTGACAAATTCCTGAAGTTCCACCCGACCCCAGGCAAATCGTAAGGCGACCGACCCCTTGGGGGTCGCGACCCACAGGTTGAGAACCGCTGCTGTAGGGTGTTCCCATCCATTATGGTAAATTTTCAACTTAGTGTTTAATCTTCCTCCAGAGTTCCATTTGGTGATTATGAGGAGCTGGTATGCAAATGATTTTTTAAAATAGATTGATATTTAGGACTTGCCCATTCCAATTGAAATTTATTTAAGACCCATTTTTTTATGCAAAAATTGTTGTATGAAGAACACATGTGATTACAACTTTCTTGTACTCGTACTGTCATAATCTTTTTGTTGTGATCTGTGGCAAACAATGGTCATGTGTCTGATAGCTTTAAATTAGGGCTGTACCAAACATTTGATGCGTATTCACTTCGAAGCCGAATAGTGGGCCAAATGGCTATTCAGTAATAGGTTGAATAGTAGTTGTTGGACCGAAAACGAATAGTGGTCACATGACATCTGTTTTTGCATAATGTGGCTGCTATACTGAGTGGACTGCCTGGACCGTGGTAGTCTCATTCTTTGGGTACAGTGACTAAACATTAATGTTCAGCATTTGCACAGGTCAATTGTTAGTTACACTTATCAGTTAATTTTAAATAATATTCAAATTGCAGTTGGTTAGCTCAGTGATGGATAAGCGAATGTTGTCGGTAGACCTGTCTTGTACACTATTCGTATTCGGCCGAATAGTTGGTCCAATTATTCGTATTCGACCGAATAGTGAAAATCACTTATTCGGTACAGCTCTACTTTAAATAGGATTTTATTTCATAAAAAAATGTCATTTTTCTATCAACTGCATGTTAAACTTTTTGGGTTGTTGAACAGTGCCAATATTCTAAGAAAGTGATACAATTAGCACAACGACAGATATAGTTGCTAGATATGTATTACAGTGTTTGTAAAATTTTTTACTTAAATATGAAGTATGGATATTATTCATTTACCTATTATTAGCTGCCTCAGCACTGTATGGTATTGTAAGTTATTGTAAGGTATTGCCAACTCCTTTGCATCTTTCTCCGCCGACAAAGTATCCTCTCTCCGTGTCTCGTTACAGACTCTCCTATCACAATCATCATCATCCTCCTCAGATGATCACAGCGACACAATCCTGCCACCTGGTACATCTTTTGACATATTCGAGCCTGCAACTGACGAAGAAATCATGACCCTCATCCAAGCCTCTCAAAGCAAACAATGCGATCTAATTCCAACCTCCTTACTAAAAGACTGTGCAACTCTTCTCGTTCGTACAATTATGAAGATCATCAACCTGTCTCTATCAACCGGCACTTTTCCTATGCTTTTCAAGGACTCGATTGTTAAATCACTCCTCAAGAAACCATCCTTAGACAAAGAACTTCTCTCCAACTACCGGCCAATTTCTAATCTGTCTTTCTTATCCAAACTCTCGGAACAGGTTGTCCTCTTCGTCTCAACGGCTTCCTAACCTCAAACAATCTCCTCAACCCAAATCAATCTGCATACACCAAACACCACTCTGCAGAAACACTACTCACCTCATTATACAACAAACTTGTTATGGCGATAGGTCGCCAACAAGTGTCTTGCCTATGCCTCTTAGACATTTCTACCGATAGATAGATCACGCCATTCTTATCAAACGCCTTTCCTGTACATTTGGAATCTCTGGTACTGCCCTATCCTAGATCAAGTCATACCTTTCTTTACGCTCTTTCACTGTCAATGCCTCTGGTCAACTCATCTAGTCCTCGCAGCCTCACCTGCAGTGTTCCTCAAGGTTCTGTTCTTGGGCCTCTTTTATTCATTCTATACACTTCCCCACTCAGCAAAATCATTTCCTCGTCTTCTGTAGATCATCACCTTTATGCTGATGATACACAATTGTTTTTATCTTTCTCTCCTCAATCATTTACAGATGTATTAAGTCACATTCAAAACACCATCGCCCTCATATCAACTTGGATGACCACCAACCTGCTCTGTCTAAACCCTTCAAAAACAGAATTTCTCATCATTGGCCTCCGTGAGCAATTGAACGAACTTACATACCCCTCCGACCTTCTTCAAACGAACCCAACTTATCCTGTGCCTTACCCTTCTCCTGTCAGCAATCTTGGAGTCATCTTCGATAAGAACCTTACCTTTTCTGACCACATCACTCAGCTATCTTGCACCTGCTATATGCACATCCGCGACCTTCGTAAATTGCACCCAATTCTTAACTACAAGACTGCATGCACAATAGCCACATCAATTGTTCACTCAAAGCTAGATTACTGCAATTCTCTCTTTCACAACATTGATTCCTCATAAATAAGACGCCTACAAACAATTCAGAATGCTCTTGCCCGCGCAGTCACTAAAAAACACCATCATATAACCTCTGTCTTAAGATCACTTCATTGGCTAAAAGTGCCTCAACGCATCCACTACAAAATTGTATCTATCACCTACAGCGCACTTCAAACCTCTCAACCCTCTTACATTCGTCAACTCCTAACAATCCAACCGCCCGGATCAACTCACTCATTGTCATCGTCATATCTTTCTCTATCTCGACCTCCAGTCTCATCGTCTCTGAAATTCTGCAACCGCTCCTTAGTCTATGCTGCACCAGCACTTTGGAACGGACTCCCAAAAGAACTCCCGTCAGTTTGCTCATCCCCACATCTCAACTCCAAATATAACTTCTCCTCTGCTTTCATTATCCCCTGCTACTTTCCATTCATGACTAAAAACCGAACTCTTCAATGTGTCCTATCCAGATTCTACTCCTTTGCCACCACATGACCACCCTCATCATCGACTACCACCGTAGCACCATGCTGTCTCCTCGGCTTGACTCCCTGGATTTTGACCCGGCGCCGAAAGGAAACGAGAGGATTGGCTATTGCTGACTTGATTTGGCATAGCGCCGGTGAATAAGCTGGTCTCCCTGATGTGGCTTTCGTGGGCGCCGAGAAATTTTCGAGGATTTACATTACATTACATTAAGTTATTACATTATTTCCATACAATATGATGCTTGGGTAGATTGGGCTGGCTGGATAATGAAGAGTTCCGAAAGATACTTGTTCCGGGTAAGGAGTGTAGGTTAATGATGGGACTTTGAAATGAATCTGCTCTGGTATTTTTGGCCAATGGATTAACTTCAGGATTGGAATGATGTGGTGATGCTTGACCATTCTGGCTGATTGCAGGTACAAATGAAAATTTAAAGACTTCCAAACTTCCATCTCGCAGAGATGTTTTGAATGTGTTGTTTGACCATCGTGTTAGTGAACAGCAGAGTCTAAGAGACACTATAGATAGCACTTTGGCCGAATAGTGATAAGCTACTTGCGATCTGGGACATGGCACGAATTCCAGCAAGAGCCTCAGCACATGTCATCGAGCAACTTCCAAAATTTGTTGAAAAGTCACAAATCCGATACAAACCTAGCTAATCAGCAGATATTTCGGGACAGTCTTGATAACCTGTTTGACTTTGCCCATGTGGAAGCAACGACCGTCATAGTAATTGAGGAGGACCGTTTGTTTCTGCAATCTCAACACAAGATATGTCATAGGGGAACAATGAGTGGAGTTGACGAATCTCCTCTGACATTGAAGGACCAAAGGGCGATAGAGCAAGGCGCACAAATCTAGATTTAGGAGTACGGTGGACGTGATTACCCCAAGTTGCGGCATTTTATTTATATCAATTCATTTCGGCACTTGATCGAACAAATACTTGTCACAGGAAAGCTGTACACTTTCTCTCTTAAATGGCACAGAATGAGCATAATGTTGCAGAGCTTATCTTTATCAGGTCATTGAGGAGCACAGGAAGCAATTTCCTGTGCCAACCAAAGCTGGAGTTATAAAGCTATTCATAATTGCTGCCAATGATTAGACATTACAGAATTTTGTATAATACACACACAATGCAGATGAAAGCTATAAGGATGAACTTTCTGAGTGCCCATCACACTATAGTGTGTTATTTGTTTAAAATTTCAAATATAAGTACATCTGATAATATGGTATGTTGAATACATGCACTTCTATTACTCTACACTACAGTATATTATTACTACATTAATTGTGCAACAGTGCTATGTGTGCATATCACAAACATTTTGACAGAATATTGGCAACCTAAGTAATTGTACTACAATGTTCGTATTGCAAAATATATCAAGACTTGTGCTGAGTTGGGCAAGTCATAAATATTATCCAATTTGGCTAAAATTTGTACTGGGACCTACCTAATAGCAGTTGACATCATCCAGCAAAGGGTTGGGGGATAAAAAGGACTTTCAATTTTCAGAACCACCCATAAATGATGTACATAAGTTATACATGTGTATTCAGTGTGTTCTTGTGTACATCATTTACGAGTGCCAATTTACAAGCATATTCATGGCCATACACCCACACAAGCACACAGACACACACACACACACACACACATAAATATATATATACATATGATATTGTATATATTGGATCAATTCCCTTCTTAGCTTAATTGCTTGTCATTGCAATTAATTTTGCTATTATAACCTCTGACTGAAGAACAGAAATGCAGTTCCTGGTATCGAGTAGTTAATTTTTCTTACAGCAATACATACATTGCTTAATTAACAATTGACTAATTGTTCTTGTTTAGGGTGAAATGATTGATCGCATCGAGTTCAATGTTGAGAAGACGGTTGACTACATTGAGTCTGCAAAACAAGACACAAAGAAGGCCGTCAAATACCAGAGCAAGGCGCGGAGGGTGAGCTGCTTCACCCAGCAAAACTCCCTACATATTCCTCCAATTTGCTTGGCTTTTTTTTCCTTTTTAACATTTTAAAACCTGCTTGTTTCCTTTTCCTGCAGATCCACTTGAAATTTTTTCTGAGAAGTGTTTCTTTACAGCAATCTGTGTAGCATAATGTGTGGAATGCCAAAGGAAACTTAGTTATTAGTGATTGAGTAAGTGAATACATAATTACATCCTGAGTGGTATGGTGACTGATTGGTAGCACAGCACGGTTGCCTGTTCCACTAAGTTCCAGGTTCAAATCGTGAGACCACTTTAGTGGCTTATCTTGGTTGAGTTATGATAATCTGCATGGATACGTTTTCAGGTTGCTAAATGTCATGTTTGCTAAACATGCTTCAACCCAGGAACCGTGTTTCTTTTGCTGATGATGTCATGGTATACAATTATACATATTTTATACGTGCATACCTTGATATATGAATGCGATCCCCTAGCATATACATTTAAATACATTGCATGTCATATGATACGTATATACACACATACACAGTTTTAGAAAATTAGATGTTTTGGTTTCCTTGCCTACATTTTGCCAATACCTTGACCATTGCTTTCTTGTTGTTTGCTTGTTGATCTTTGCATAGTTAAACCTGATCAGCCAATTGCTAATTGGCACATAATGACAATTCATTGCATGTGTTTAGTTGTCTGCTGTTTTCTGTTTGTAGAAAAAGATAATTATAATTGTCTGCATTGTGATAGCCTTACTGGTTATTGCGCTGATCATTGGCCTGTCGGTTGGCATTAAAAAACAGTGACAGGTGACAGAGGTGCTTCTGTACTTTCCCACCCAAGCGGGTATTGATGTTATCTGCTTCTTTCCATCGATATTCTTCTCCTTTTTCTAAAGTTTGCTTTGCATGCTAGTAGATATAAATCTGATAAAAGATTCTGGTTTGCCTTCTTCTTTTATTGTGACTAACCAATAGGCATGTTATGTAATGAGTCTTCTAATGATGCCCTTAAACATGCTCTCAAGTGAGCCACCCCAGGCACATGGCCATAAGCCTCATGTTGAATATAGCAAGTTGTAAGTTATATAAATGAGTGAAAGATATATAAAAAGATAGAGGTAGATTGATTAAGAGACAGTAGAGTACTATTAGAATTGTGCTATGCTAAGCATCTTGATAGAAAAAAAGTTTTTTTAATATATGTTATCACTAATCAGGTAATCATATTATGCTAATTTATGGATTGAACTCAATAGCACGGGTAGCTGGAAAAAGATAGACCTTGAATTGTTTGCAAAGTGACAGACAAGGATTCCAAAAAGCTGGCACTGGTGAATTACACGGATTAGGACCAGTGTGTGAAAAGGGTCTTTTGGGAAGTTGAGACAACCATGTGGCCAGAGAAGCTGTTTGTCTTGGTGGGCTTAAACATGCATACTTACTTACATACATACATAAAAGTCATACATACATACACACACATACACGATTACTTGCATGCAGGTGTACACACTGAGCAGTCATATGCTTTTCAGGATAATACTCTAGATATTTTATCCCTTTATCAAATCAAGTTTGATTTAGTTTTCATTGAAAATGCATTAACCTACAAACATTGAGCTATATTTGAATGACTTTGCTCACATTCTTATATAGCAGTCTGAAGAATTTCTATGTATGTATGCCTGTAAAACTATTCTAATAGCAACACCAATAGTTCACCAATTGATAGTTTGCCAAACATGTCCTGTTACTTTCATAGGATATGATTATGCGTGGAACAAATATTTCTCCAGTGATATTCAAGAAAGACTCCACTATTTATATAGTCGAGCAATAGAATTTTACATACCAATGCCAATTGCCTCACTCGAGTCCACAGTTATTGTTAGGTTAAATTCCACAGCCTCTGGAATTTCTTAAGATTAGATGTTTGAAGTACCAAAGGATAATGCTAGTGGTGCCTAATTTAAGCATATATTATCAACAATTAACATAATAGGATTTATATTAGTGTAATTCACTTTAACTGTTTTGGATTAATTAAATCTTCCATTGCTACCACTTGGTTACATATTGTGTTACATACATATTGGTAGGTAGCCGACCAAGTTGAGGATTATTTTAAAACATCTGTTCCTGCTTGACTAGTGTTTAGAAGACATAGGTAGACGTTTGTGACATGACTTAAAAGCCTCAAGGCTGTAGGAGGAACAAATAAAAGTTTAGCTCATTGTGACTTTTTGGTTGTTTTTTTTCTTTCAGAAAATGATTTTCATCATCATCTGTGTGGTTATCACACTTGCTATACTGATCCTTATCATTGGACTTTCCATCGGCCTGTCGTAACACAATCTCTAGAATAGACTTGTTCATTGCCTTCTTGTGCCAGGAGAGCTTGCTTCAGGATCGGAAGGAAGGCCAAGTGCTGTCGACAAAGGCATCTGCGTTGTTTTCTTTTTGTTTCGTTTCTTCGTGGTTGTAACAAGCTGATTCCAGCACGATTATTTCCTTTTATGTTTGTGAATCGTAAGGCATGGGTTTCTAAGCAAGTAATTGCTACTGTAAAGCCAAAAAGGATTTAAATGCCAGGGAAATATGACGAAATTATCAATGGATTTATTTAAGTAGTTCAGTATTTTGGAGCAATCATAAGAATGATGCAGGCTAAATTTGTATATATTCGTTAAACTGCAACTACTACAATATTTGGACAAGGATTTAATTTTATGGTTGTGCACAGCAGGAAAAAGAATGCTTCTCTTCTTGTAAAAGATGTTGATGGTGTCGGCAGATAAATAAATCATTCTTAAACTACAAACTCTGCGGAGTTGTGTGTAGTTTTAAATTTCTTTAATTCTTTAATAATAAGAAGCACAACATCTGTGTGTTACTGAGATTTCTGGAACCTAGAGGGTCTCTACAGGTATCAATTAAGATTCTTGTTCTTTTGCAGCACAGTTTGGTTGATAACTTGTGTATCAGAATGCTGGCAATATACAGAGTAGAACTCTTCATATCATTGAGGTGCTTCTGTTTTACAGTGACAAAATATTCTGTGACACACTTCCTGACTTTTAGTTTTTGCAGATTAGGCCCTGCTGTGATGTAGTGGTGTGCAATAGGCGATTTATATAGCACCTACCGCTGTGTTTATGATTTCCTTCATTTCAGTTCTTTTGATTCATTTCTGTTTAGCTTCAGTTGTTCGGAACATTGTTACTTGTGTGCCTGTTTGTACGTATCGTGTGAGACGGATGTCTTGTGCAATTTTGAGCCCTCCTTATTTAAGCCCATCTATTATTCTTTGCAGGAGTTAATGGCTGACTGGTAAGCTCCAGGTTTTAACAGCTGTGTCTTTAATTAAATCCAGACATGTTTTAACTTGGCAATCACTAAGGTGTACAATATATAGAAAAGAGTGATTGTATTGTGCTTTGGAATGTTGATATTTAAGCTCCAATGCAGGTCTTGATAGAGATTTTGTATGAAATTGCAATTATCTTGCCTACATGAAAATGCATCAGCATATCTTGATTGGGTTCCGAGGCGCCACTGTATAATTGTGCCATTATGTCTTTGTGTGTCCATCCAGTTTGTCGTTCTCTATTAAGAAGATATTTTAAACATGTGTTGTGATAGTTGTAAACGTGCCTTTCTTATTTCTTCATTAACCTTGTTGTTGCTGCAATGCGATCAGGGTTTATGCAAGCTTTAACAGAAGCAGCATCCTCCTTGTGCCTTTTCTGGATGCCTTAGCCAACAAGGTAGTTAGATGAGAGAAAAGCAGGGAGTGTCAATAACAATAGTCAGTGGTATGCATCAATGTCAAATCTTATCTTTAGGGATCGATTTTTGTAATTGTGTTCAAAGTTGACCGAAAACAGCGGTTCATGTGAAATTGGCGCTGGTTTGAAGTTGTATGTTGTGCATAAGGAAAGTCTCAAATTATTGACCTGGCTTTGTTGCCTACATATTTAAATTGGCTGAACTGCCACACATAACACTGCTCTCTGAAGACCAGCATTATAGAGCCACTTGTGCCATTGATTTCTGTGGTGATCTAGACTTTTATGTGACTAGAGGGCTCATAATGGTCAGAAATTTTGCCATAGCTACATGATTATAACGAACCTTGTTGTCACATTTCATTGCCTTATGCTGCCTTATTGTTTACTGTCAAAATTCAAAATAATTTATGCAGAGCTTGATGCTTGTGATGAAAGCCACACCTTGTTGTTTGCTTCATTGATCTTAGTGTATTATATGACACACTATAACTTTGGCAAGTTAATAAAAGAAGTAGTCATAGCATTAGCTGTTTAAATTTTATGCTCATAATGGTAGTTACTATGTCGTTCTACACAAAGCATGGAGTCTTGTCCCTCTTAACTGGATGGAGTGAATAAATTGAATATTTTAATTATTAGATAGTTGGTCAAGTCTTAGACTGTTTATAACATGGATGATACTGTGCAGGTATGCATAGCTTAATTTGCATCTAATGATACTGATATTCTATCACGAATATATGTCAAACTTAAGTGAAAGTTGTCAAACTGTAGCACACCAGGGTCGGAGGCTTGTGAGCTTGTCTCCAAATGTTACTGTGATAACATTCGCCAGTTAACGTTAGACATTACATATTGGCTTCATTACTTTTATTTCATGTGTCTGTTTGGTCAATCCTTTTCTTGTTGGACTTGTGCATTGGTGGTGGTAATTAGATTTTTAATTGTACAATAACTGATTACTTTGATTGATTCGTCAGTATAATGTTGCAAAAGCACGTAAATAGCTCATGTAACGTATTATATCAAAAGTCTGTATGTATATAGTATTTTTTGCTTGCATCTCAACTACAAACATTTGTGTATATATTTGCCTAATTATTCTGACAACATGATTCATATGTTTGCCAGTTATTTGCTTCATAACTTCTTCAAAGGGCTTTTTAGTACTACAAGGAGATTCTACAGTAAATTAAATAGATTAGTCACACATGCATAATTCTGACTGAGTTTTTAACTGCTTCTTAATTGATAAAGAATATGAGGGCAATTAAGATAAAGCATATGAGGGCATTTACCCTTTAGCAACAAGAGGGCTTAGTTGCCATGCATTTTATTACTGACTCATCTTTAAAGTGTCAAGGACAGAGTATGAATCGAAATACTTGACTTGGCTGGTTGATAAATTTTATGTGGTCCCTACAAAGCAATGAGCTGCTACCCAATTAACTGTTTTTCATTATCATCAAATGTAGGTTTTGGTTAATTTTGCCAAAATTCTCTTCAGTGAATTACTGCATGCATGGTACAAGTCTCAGTTGAGCTTGCCTTTTCAAAGGGCTCGAAATAAACAGTAATTTTGTGAGGTCAAAAATTATGTGCATGTAAGAGGTCAGTTTCATTGTCTGGTTACTTCTTTGCTGCTTTTGCAAGTTGTTACTTATTCAGGTATATTGTTGCAAATGATCGTATCAAATCATAGAATGGAATGGTTACTGTGTTGGTAGTCTCACTGGTTTCCCGTTCATATCAGTACATGCTTGTCATTAAAGGGTTATTGAGAACTTAGTGGAGACAACTGATGGCAGAGTTGTACCACAAACTAATATGCAGTGTCTCAAACTTTTGTTAAAACATAGGACCCCATTTTGGCCTCTGATGTAACCTTATCCTAGTGGGGTTGCTAAGAACCTCTTATGGTGCTTCAGCACAAGAAATTTATTTATCTGCAGACTAAATTTAATGTATTTTGTGTATATAAACGTAAATCCTGGTATTATACAGCGCATGCAGCGCTATAGTTATGTTGCAAGTCCTCCTGGTTGAGCATAACTTTGTGTGTGTTACATGAATGTTAATTTCTTGTCACAATGACTGATTTACAGACAGAATATGTACAGCACAATGAACTGTTTGACCAGGGCCGTACCGAGAGGGGGCCATCGAGGTCTAGGCCCATGGTGCAAATGTGGAAAGGGCATATATTTCAGGATGGAATAACTTATTATTCCATGAAAATGTGGAGGTGCCAAATTGATGCTACGCACAGGGCGCAATTATAGCTTGTTACGGCCCTGTGTTCGACCAATGTTGCTTTTATTTTATCTGGTGTTAATGATTCCAGTGACGTCACATGATTCTGAGGGATCATTTATTCACTGGTTTGCCTGTGTAACAAAAGGTACAGTAAAATCCAAAATAAACACCAAGGCTTGCATGGAAATGGCCAATTTGTTATCAGTTGTCTTGGAGAAACCTAAATGTGTAAATTGAATCATAATAAAGTGTATTATGGTAATTTTCAGAATATATATAAAAATTCTGTAATTTAACAAAAAGCTTAAACATATGTAAAGTGCTCAATGAAAAGATTAAAATAATGACCACAGCAATCCGTTTCCATATATCGGTTTCTAAATTTTACTTCCTATAGGCACAGGGCATCAGTTTGCTTTAATGGATAACATGCTTATTTATAGCCTGTTAAGAAAAATTTATCAATCTAAATATTCCAAAAACTAGGGATGACAATTGTCTGCTGTGGCTGGAAAATGAACAGAAGTTGGCAATTGGAAGCTATATTTTTATCTAATGTAATGTATTGGGAGGTATATAGAACTAATGTACAACTCACGATGCTCATCACTATTTCAAAAGGAAACGTGACAAAATGTGTTTACAACCACCATGAAGCATTTCATTTTCTTATAAGTAGCCAAGTTAAGGCTTTATATACTTCAGGTCATATATGATACAATCTGTCCAGTATCCATAAAAGCTGTTACAGAGATCAATTTGGAAGCATTGGTCATTATTTGGTTTAGGGTCCTTGTTCAGCTTAGGCCAAGGAGTGAACTGATGTTGTCCCTAATTACACATCTATCTGATGTTTGTATCTACAGCTACATGGATTATTACACATTTATTCAAATAAAATACATATGTTTCCTTCCATTCCATCAATTAGGGTCTGTTGCAAAGTATTCCACTGCCAACAATTGGTCCATCTTTTTCCAGTAGTAATTAAGCAAACTCAGAAACATGTACCACTGTTTATAGAATATCTAAATGAGTTCTTATAAGAACTGAGAACTGTACATAAAATAAAAGATACACCAAAGCCTATTAATATGTGAAGAAAGTCTGGGTAGCATTTGCATCAACTACCAGTGATAATAAAGTGAAGCAACTTAATACAACTTCATGTCTGCATTCTGTTCAATCGCTAATCCCTTCCACACTAAATTTCACAGACTCCTTTCACCCACAACTAGAATATAATTTCATTCTTAAAACCAATAAAATGTAAATATAATTAAATATAATGTTAGGTTAATGGGAGTCATGTCCCTGCATAAGCAGTCTATTTTGTTAAGCTTCTAATCAAACAAGCTTGCATTTGCACATACAATTTTAACAGCTGCACATATTTTAAACAGTTTCTTGCAATAAAAGCAATTTCACATTTTAAGCAACTTCACACCGATCTTTAACATCAGTCCCATGCGCCTCACTCCACTGGGCACACTCGTCAAGGTTTTCCAGAAGCCATGGCAGAACACAAGATGAAAAATAAATGCAACATCTGGGTTTATGAGTTTTGCAAAGAGGCAGACAAACACCATTAGAAACTTGTTTTTACAGGCTCGCTTACGGGCAGAACTCCAGATCTTCTTCTGTGCGTCGATGAACGCAGAGGCACCATGGCATAGACGGATTCAGGAAATAAAGTCCTGTAGAGGAGTGGAGTCACGTATCGAACAGATATCAGCTTCCCTGTTACACAAACCATGCAATGTCGCAGCTCTCTTTCACATCAAATCATAGCTGGCTCATTCAATTCGACCCATGCATCATGGCTTCATATAACTCACCTAGACAGGCTAAAATGTTCTAATGGTTTCCTAAAGGTGTCAGACTAACCACCAAAACACCATGCAAAATCCTAAATTATCAGTATTTATCTTGTCAAGTTATGGTACATGAAAGCTTAATCATTTACACTTACATACCAGTTTGATTTATATTAAATTGCTACTTAATCAACTTAAGAAATTGCATGCCAAATTGTATCGGAAGCTATGTAGAGCTCTGTTGAAATAAACAGCACATTATCATACCTCTGTAATACCACCCATGAAGGAACTTGAAAGCCTGACCAGCAGCAGATTCACTGACCAATTTGATGTAGACACAGTTCTAAGAAGAATCAACATATTACACATCACACTTTGAGATAGTTTCGATTTCTATCGCAATAAAGAACGATGCCTAGTGTTAAGCCTAAACAAGGTCATGTCCTTCCTCTATCTTGTTTGTAATTCAAAAAGACAAACTATTTTAACTCTTTATTCGTAACTTTTTGTTACAAAAATAGATCATGTTTTGGGTGTTAAGAATGTATGTATGTATGTAAAAGCATTTCCAAAATACACCAGGCAGCATTCATTTCCAGGCTTCAGCCAGTGTGGTCAATGATCACGATGCTCACAGACTGTTCCCCACTCCCTTGCAAAGATGCAGGCAGTAGGCAATGGGCACATTTCACTTTCTCATGCATTAGACCATCATTTCAATTAATGTACTAATGTAATTTATATACCACACAACATTTATCTTATACGATCGAATATATATCCTACTTAGCAGAATGTAATAAAATCCCATTAACCTCAGATTAACCACCAGAAACCTTGTAAGCTTCTGTCAAACTGAGCAGAAATATTTTATTTTTGAACCACACTAATTATTATTAGAAACTGTAAACTTAAAATCTACTTTTGTCCAAAAAGCTCAGATTGATCAAATATTTACTTCGTAACTGTCGAAGTGCAGAATGCCATGATATGATCCACATCTCTCAAGGACAGCATCACGGATCGGACCATCGACTACTTCTTTGCGACAGTCTCTATCAAATACAAATTCAGCATGTAGGACACAATCAAGGGAAATCATATAGATGGTGAAGTAACAGTGAACCAGTCTTAGTGGCTGTAAAAATCAGCCGTCCAAAAATCAGATGTCCATCATTTACCAATCACCCGACATGGCCGTTGACAAGGTCTGTCTGCACACAACTGGTGGCATGACATACCTTCCAAATGGACATAACAGTACTTTACAATTCATGTTGCGTCAATTGGACAGCATATTGTATACGTAACAGAACACGACAGTGTCTTGTAACCATAGGGTTGCAGGTCTGAATCAGCCACAAGCCACTGCGTAGTGACCCCGGACTAGTTGTCCACCCACAACTGTCTGTGAGGAAGGGCAATGGAAAAACACTACACTCCATCTCAAAAAGACTACACTCCATCTCAAAAAGACTACACTCCATCTCATTCCTGGATGGCGTAAAAGCAAAAAGACCCGCCGTCGGGCAGAGCACTTGTCATTCCTGTAAATGGATACTCTGAATGCATAATTTGACTGTCAATATGCCTTCTCAGTCGCAGCTTCAAACATAAGCTCTGAATAGTGTCAGTTTCCGAGTCTGATTATACCCTTTTAGTTAGATTACAGGTGCACAAATGAGCTAAGTGAAAAATATAAATTTTTAGTAATGCTATATAAATCTAGAGATAGACACTTTGAAGTCTAATTAATTATAACTTGTGTCTCAAACAACAACAGAGATGTACATGTCAGGTGCCAGACTTTAGCACAAAGCAGTCATATAAGCCATTCTGAAGTATATAACTCTACTCTTTGTCACAAATGATTCAAAATCTACAAAGGAAAATATAGAACCAAAGAAACAACCAAGCAATCTCTACGGTTGTACGCAAGGTCCATCTATACATTAGTGCTTACACAGAAATCACTCATTATGTACGCATGTGTGCATTTTTGCACCCCATACGTGCATTTGATGCAAACCAGCAATCCCATAGAATATATCATCCATACAGAGACAATCAAGTATTAATGTTAACATGTTTGATAAAAAACGTTTTGCACCACTGTCTTGTGATGAGTCTCTACTGAAATCGTGCTATATAAATTTACGATTACATTCTCATCCGCATTTGGACAACATTCCCTCCTTTCTGAGCCAAGGTGCTCATCTGGCACCAACACCATTCATGGCAAACCAGAGACAACCTTAACTCATCGCATGGTTCACGCCAAGAGAAAACACTATGGTGACCACACCAATGAAAACATCTCAACATTTTGCAACATACTCAGAACCATCCAGGATGTTGCTGATTTTGAGGCAGGCTGAAACTGCCTTCACATCCATGTCAGACCATGGCTTCAGTTTCTGATCTGAAAACACAAACCCATGCCCAAACAGTCCAGTTCCTAGTCAACAGAAATATCTAAACAATTCGTCTACCTCAAATTCTTCAAATACTCTCAAATTACAAATACAAATTCTTCAAATACTTTCATGCAAATCTCTGTTCCAGCCAAAGCTAAATCCTCAAATCGAGGAAAAATCAGAAATGAAAGTACACAAAGGGCAATAACTAGAAAGAACCACTATCATCTCCTGACATCCTTCCATGCAGTATGTACTCTTTGGGTATAGGTATTTTGATTGAACAATAATGCAGCATTGTCTCTCAAGCTATTCATGTTCTTGCCTCAAGGTATGAAAACGAATATATGTTTCTCCAATGCCAAGCTGTCTTCCTTCAACAACTGCCTCAAAACTCACTCTTTCTCTTTGGTTTTCAAACCCCCTTGACCACTAAAGTGCTCTCAGCTGAGGACTGACTAAATGTGTCACAGATCTGTATGCATTAAATATCTTCATAATAATAAAAACAGTCTATTCACATAAAACAATCAGCTCAACCAGATATACTGACCAAATATTAATCTTGTGCTAAGCTCCATAAGCAACATCAGCACAAATTAACCAGTGAATAATAATTTTAATAGATAACATAAAACTTATTTCATACCAGACTTTTTCAGTGGATCTGCTGGTATCTACAAAACACAACAATAATTGGATGTAATAATGTACTTATTATAAAGTCTTCCCTGCAAATCTATTCCATCAGCTGTCCAGTTGGACTACAAGGGCCTATGCTAAATAGCATGATTACTGATTGCAAGCATTGCTACTATTCAAATAGTATTTATATTTGCAGCAGATACACTATTGTATTGTATTTGCTACAGATAGTATCATATTTATTGATTTCTAAAATGTTTCTCACAGCACAACCTAATCAGAGGAACAACCAATGCAAAAGTACCACAAGAAAAGAAGTCATAAGGCTACAGGCAGAAACAGATGTACCACGGCTAATCTCACATTGAAAATATCTGGTAGAAAAGTCAATATAAGGCTAACAGGCATTCAGTTACATCAGTACAAGAAGTAACTTTGGTAAAACATAAAAACTAGTTTATAAACAATATAAAAACCAACATATTTCAAATCATTACATTTGTTTGACGGTGGCTATGAAACTTTTCGTAATTACAATTGTTTACAGGAACGATGTCACCATATACATTGTAAGTATTCAGGTATATTAATAGACAGATGTCATGTAAGAAGTTGGCAAGATGGTAAATAGATAGAGAGATACGAATCGGTACATATACATACTGCAAAAACCTAGAATAATAAAATTGAATCAGGCCTAATAAAGCAAAATCTATTGATAAAATTCCTTATTGTTTAAAATTTTATATGATGCATCATTTACATCTAAGTAACGCCAGACAGACTCCTGCTTATCTCTGTCTGTTAGCTGAAGCTCCTCCCGAACTCGTGATTCGCTTGTCGATATAAGTTCAACTGCTCGATTCCATAGGAACTGCTTCTGTTTTCTAAAGAAATCCAACCACAGTAACAATTTACACTCACTCATAAATTGGCCAGTGATAAAATAGTAAGAAAATACTCGACACATAAACCTTTCACTGTGCCATCTCTGGACATAAAGCCTGAGCCAACTAACAAGTCAAGTAATCCAAAAGATTTGAAACAAGGCAGAACAGCAGTCGTATATCATCCTTCGATAGAATCATTGCACAAATAGCCATCAGAATAGAAAAGGGTGAGGACAAAGAAGAGGGTGAGGACAAATCAGTCCCTAATCTGCCCTCATCAACAATCTCGGAAACCTGAAAAATCAAACAAGACAATACGACATGCAAAACTTCCACCAACTAGTCTTAAGATGAGCTGTATAAATATAGACTTGACTAATTGTGAAACAAAGCAAACATCCTAAAACAATGCCACTCAGAAATCTGAACCTCATCTAAATTCAATCCTGCATGCTGGAAGATCATTCATACAAATAATACTAATAATAAAAACTACAACTTATATGGTACCGTAACGCGGCCATACAGCTGCTACAAGTGACCACAATGCAGCATAAAATGACAATAAGCAAAACTATACAACAACATAAAACACAAATAACTGAAATATGAATATAAATGCTCTCATAGTTAAGGTTATCCCAGGGCTTGGTGCAAGTCATAGCATGCATTACAAATGCACCCCGTTCTTGATATTGTTCAGTGATTGTTGTTCTAAAAGCTCACCACCCACAAACCCTTCTTACCTTTGAGCAAGAGGGATGAGAGCATCCCGCACATGAGCAATGGACAGGTATGGCTCAAGCTCTGAATCTGACTGACATGCAATGGCATGGTTCTGCAGCAAACCTAAACAGCACAAAGCACAACCGTTAACAAAACTTCATAAATCAAAGAAATCAAGATGAATTTCAAATGTCTTCAATCAAATGCATGTTAAGTAATAAAGACATCCAATCCTCGTCACTAAGTATCAATCAGGGCATAACCGGAAATCTCCTCGGACATTCGCCTCAGCCAAATATTGGACTATTTGGAAGTCTTTGCCTCAGCAAATATTACACCTGGAAATAGCTAAATTTGATAAAAATAATTTTTTTGATAAAATAATATTTTTTCGTCAAATACATTTAGGACTAACAGACGTTCTTATAAGCTATTGATTAATTTAACAAGAACTTAACATTCCATTCAATTTTATCTAAAATAATGATCATGTTAATTTATATATTTTAATTTCTTTTGGTTGTATTCCCAGATGACAACCAAATCAGTAATTTTGCCACTTGAATTGGCTCCTCCCACTTTCCGGTAGTCATTGTAGAGTAAAGACGTCATTGGTGACTTCATATTTCAAATTTTATAACAAGGTTTTAAATTTTTCTCACAAATAAAGTTATTAAATGATAAATTTATTATTGTCATAGCCTAGAGTGAGACAGAGACAATATGCTATGTGAAGGACATTGCTATAGACTCTGCATTGACTATAGATAGTTCTCCACAGCTGTGCACATGGCAGGTTAACTACGCTTTGTCTACGGATGGTACTCACCGCCAGTTGCTGGCCAGACTTACCGCTACTATTCGGTTCGTACTCGGATCCGGCAAATAGTTCATCCAAATATTCGGATTCGGTACTCGCTGGAAATTGTCTACTCGGTTATGCCCTAGTATCAATGCACGTTGGCAACATGCCCAGGCAAACAGACATCAAAACAGATAGCCAGCATAGCAACAGACAATAAGCATTCAGTATATCACTCAATCATGTATCGCTAGTCACTTACTGACAATATCCTGAACCAGATGATGAACTTCTCTTTTCTCTTCCTTCATTCTCGTCAATTTGCGTCTAACCAGCAGAGACATGCAAACGATTGCAACTGTGCCTATAACAAGAAGGAACACACAACAATCAACGTGTGATATAAACGGAGAAAAGAATTGCAAAAAAGACAACAAGGAAAATGTTTCGATGAAATATTAGTCACTATATAGTACACATACCATTTAATTCATTAGTCTACTAACACAAATATCAGTCAATAAACTGTAAAGTCTGCATATACAATTGTGCACTACAATTTTGTACCAGCATAAGCTGGAAAGCAACCAGCAACCCATCATTTACCCATGTGAAGCCCTGATTACATGTTCAGGACCCTTAGATTCATTTAGTGCCGATTCTAGAGAAATGAGAGCCGTTCCTAAGTTCCACTACAGACAACACTCACATGTGATACTTAAAAAGTCGATATACACTTGATATACATTTATAAAAACTCGATATACACATACATAGGAACTTCATTATTAAGCAAACTAAACAGACTTTGACAACATTGTTCAACAATTTCCTAAGGCCATTGTGCAGTAGAACTAAGGCAACAAAGATATTATAAGATTAACTCACAATCCAAGTAAAACAAGTGACTCACTGGCAACAACTGTCAACAAGGTGAGAACGACTTGGAAAAGTGACTTGCGCAGGCGACATACAAATGACATCTTGGCTTCAATCGACTCCACATGAACGACAAGTTCACTACTGTCCACCGTTTTATTATCTTCATCTAACAACCTTCAAAACCAAGTAGCAAAAACTTATAGCTATTCATAAAATTACTCAATTCTTGCATTAATAATTACCAGTCACCCACATGGTTCTAACTGCAAGTAACGAATTAATTCTAGAGCACTGAACAGACATGTTAAGCTGTCAAAATATAAGCAACACATGTATACAAGAACACACACATATTATATATATATATATATATATATAAATATATATATATATATATATAGGTGCATCCAATGCCCTCACGCGATAGAAATGGCTTGTCCCTAATCCAAAAACGTTTTACTTGTTCTAACTGCCAACTTTTTTCGAAATCTGATTTAGTTTAAGGGTCCACCTCAATCAGAACTTTTGGCATATACGAACATTGCTGTTGTGTATCAATTCTATGACCTTTGTGGGTTTTTTGCACTGTGTGTTAGTTTAAGATATTGCGAGCTGCCTAAAATATTGTATTTTACGTTACTTATTTTTTGCATGTTTACAGCTTTAGCATGAATAACCATTTCGATAAATTTTTAGTTTATAGTCATGGAAATTCAAGCATCATATTGTTCCATTGTTATTTGAAATTGGTTTACTTCATAATATGGATATTGATGTCCATAACAAAAGTATTATTAAAATAACACAGCATTAATTGATGATAGTACAGATTTACAAAAAACACCGAGTTCATCTGCTAATAATGAAAAAAAGAAGTTAGAAACACGAAGATCGTAAAAAAATTTTGGTTTTGGGGTAAAATAACTGACGATGACACTAAATGACTGGATCCGTAGTGACATAGTCCATCTTCCCTTCAGCTGTTGCGCTGTAAATGTATCATCTCAATGATGGTGCATGTGTGAAAGGTACGAGATGGGGAGACAACAAAACTAGTCTTTTTGTCTATGAGAAGGCAAACCTTCCAATGATCCGTTAACGAAAACCCATTAGAAGATCCTAAAACTGGTCAATGACAATGCAAAAATCAGATCGACAGCAAGCTGCTTCTCTGTGAATATCTCTCTCTGTTGATGTATTTAGATGTGCACCCTCAAATCTCCCAGAGTGCAATTACAGCATTCAAGCAAACATCACTGAAGAGATGGTGCCTCTCGCTCTTTGGAGCACTAAGTTCCCACCTACAGTGCAACATACTTTAGCTGACAGCCCTCTGGCTTTCAAGACAGTCATGGACGTTCTTGAGCCTCAACATCCTTTCAGGACAGAGTTTCCACAATCAATTTCCATCACGACGGCACTTGTTGATCATGTTTGCATCGATTCATGGTTCCTCTTTTGCAGTCTGCAATTAGACCCATGCTTTCTCACTGAGGGTGTTGCAGAATGGCCAAATTCAGCATCGCATAAACTCTCAATGATGAACATTCAAGCACTATATGATGCTTGTGAACGACAGTGCAGAGCAAGGGGTTAAACTCAGCACTGATTTCCTAGCAAGATCTAGGAGTGAAAAACATTACCATAACGTCTTGCATATTGTGGGGAAGGGCCAGTGGAGACAGCCAAACACTTGCAAACGCAAGAAAGTTACTGCAAAACGTATATTGATTTTACGGCCAGATCGCCCGACTGTCATTGGCCATGATTAATATTTCATTATTGAATTAACTTTTACATAAAGAGTACATAATTTGCATATATTATGCTGTTAAGTGTCTATATATTCTACTCTGCAGTTATTAACTGTGAATGTAGCATCACCTTAAAACATGCACAGGCACATGATTGTTTATATGTATAGGCCTACACAACATAATAATAGAAGTTCTGATTTTTTTCACTTATACAGAAAATTTTCCAGTTTAATGTAAAAATTGAATTGGGTGGTGGACCACATAGATGATGTCCAAATGATTTGAAACTTTGTCATAAATTTTATTTAATTACATGGAACAGAATTAAATTGGGGACAAAAGCCTATGACAAAATTTGTGAAAAAAATGGGGCATTGGATGCACCCTAACATACACACACACATATATATATATATATACATACATACATATATATAACACTTATAAGAAACACATCTGCAAAAATGGTAACACAGCCTTAAAAACATTTGACGTTCAAATTACAAACGATATATATTAAGAGTAGATAGGTTAGTCAAGTTTGGAGGAGATGTATGACCAGTATGTTGTCAAATCATACAACTCATGTTACATAACCACAAAATTCTGCACTTGTAACTCTGACGTAACTGATAGTTAACTGTGTCACAAGTTGGAAAAATTGCAAGACAGCTGGAAGTTGCAGAAAAACGTTAACACATCAGTAATCATACCTTATTTTCAATTGTGGAAATAATGAGATCTTATCCAGAACAGTGTCAAAGTTGTCCTGAAACAATACCAATGAACCATCATTACACACAATATTACCACTACAGCCATACAAACATTACATGACAATTTTTCTAAATTTCTCTGTAGTACAAGAACAGAGAATAAGCCATTCAATTTCTCTCATTTAAAACAAGGCCCTGTACAAGGCACATGCCTTACTCTGCCCTCAACCCAGACTACACTGTTGTCGTGAAAATATTCCATTTAACTCCTACTGCATATCCCAAACATTTTTTTCAAAATCATACGGAGGATGTACTTATTATAAGAACTGTCATCAATGGTCATTTAATTCCCTATTCTTCCTCCAAAGTCTATCGCAAAAGCCATTCTACCAAAATGGCACTGCTCGCTATCCAACAAATAAAAAAATTTGCTCTGAAAACAAAGGGAAAGCTGACCGCTTTCGTTTAATTGACCTCTCAGCTGTGGATCTCTCGACTATAAATGATACACTAGTAATCTCTAATCTGTTCTGCATTGCAAAAATTTCACACTACCACAACATGCATCTCCCTCAAGTGACAATTTGGAAAAGGACCTCTCTTCCAATCCAGTAATTCTAGTTGCACGTTAAATTGCTGAGCTACATGACCTCTATAGAGGATACGAGGTAGCTACAGTCTGACTGAGCTTTGTTCCAGGCAATTCGCCTTAATCATCACCATGTCCTCTGGACTCTGTTTCCCCAAACCAATAAAGCTAATAACATCTCCAGCCAAGATGACAGACACAACTTCACTCTCCCCCAGAAGGATGATCAAATAGCACAATCCTTTATAAAAACGGACATAAATCCCAATCACAGGAACTGTAGTCATTTTAGATATGCAAAAGTGTTATCACTAACCATTGATTTATGGAGATTGCAAGCATTAATCAATCAAAGCACCTCTTCAAGAACTCTACTGAGAGGCGATCCCGATCCAACCTCGGCCAAATAATGGGTCTATGTCATTCCCGCACAGTCTAATAATCGAATACTGAATAGAATTTTACTATTATTATTATGTGACCCAATGAATCAAAATGAGATAGATGTTGGCCGATTATATAGTCAGGAAACCAGCAAACAATGATCAAAACTGACTTTTTCCCTCATTTCTGAAATATCAGAAGTACAACAACATAATTTTGCCCATTTGCATTAAAAAGAGAAAATGAGCATGGATCATATTTAATATCATGATAATTTTCAAAAACATCTAAGGTAAGTTTAAAATTCATACCAAACTCTGGTCTGAGAACTTCATATCTGATTTCAGTAAGCCAAGTAGTTCTGCCTTCGTCATGAATCGATTTACACTTTTGTCACCGCAGTCAAAATCACCTAAAAATTCAAAACATATAGCAACCATCACAATCCAATAATGAACAAGCAGTAGATATATATCGTCGATATCCGAACACCAATAACTTCAATGACGAGAGTGTACTAAAGCGACAGGGAAATCAGTGCAGACCACTGTCAAAGTGGTAATCCATTATCACTGCCATAATAATCCATTTTTCTTTTTGATATTGTAATTCAATACATGTTATAATTATGCACAATGTCTTCTGATTATAAATTTCATTATAAATTGCAGTCTCAGGTCACTGAAACAATAATAACACAACAGAACCCCATAACCATGGAATTTACTTGTCTCCACTCCACATGTAATAAGGAGATATTCAAGACACACGCTGGTATGGTAACTGCGCAAAATCAGAAAGTTTCATGCATGCAGTCCACGGACCATATGTAGTGAAGTTTCTATGCTGCCACAAATAAAATTGTAAGTTTCCAAAGTGCGCTAAAATTAAACTTACATCATATCTTATTTATTAATGTTTCGTAACCATCAGAAACTATTTACTGCAGTGACTAATGATACTTGCCCGCTCTTGACGCCAGAATGTCAACAAGGTTCACCAGAATATCCTGCTGCTCTGAATTCAGACAATCCTGAAATCAAGTGACAATGCTTGATAAATAACTCATTTGGCAAAAGTTACAGCAATTGTAATCTACTCAATCTGCTCTGCTTAATGTTCACTCTAGAGTCAAACATTAAAAAAGTATTGACGAAAGTATTCACGAAACAAAATGAAAATTACAACGTATCATCTGTACTTAAACCAAGGTGACCAGATCAGTGACTGATTACATCAATCAAGAAATGCAATCAAAATCCTTGAGTGAAGATCGTTCAGTTGTTTTCATAATCTCCTCATCATCATCACGGCGTGATTGAGGCCTATTTCACCTTGTTGCCTTGTGCATTAGACAACATTGCAAATGAAACTACTTACTAATTAATTAATTAATAAATAAGTAATAGAAGTCAGGGAATAACCGAGTAGAGAATTTCCATCGAGTACCGAATCCGAGTATTTTGATGCGCTATTTGCCGGATCCAGGTACGAACCGATTAGTATTGGTAACTCTGGCCTCCAGCCCGGCAAGTACCATCCGCAGGTAAAGCTAAAAAATTTAATTTTTGTCATGTCACTTTCGTTATTTTTCGTAATGAAAAATAAATGTTTGTGCCTGTAATAACTACTAATATGGCTTTAAATTTGTTATTTCCGTTTTTAAATTGTTAAATTGTTATAGAAAAAATGATTGAATAAACAATTTTTTTATTTTAACTATTTACGTGTGTAATATTTGCCGAGGCGAAAACTTCTGAATAGTCCAGAAAAACGGGATGTTCGGCCGAGGCGATTTCTGGTTATGTCCTAATAGAAGTTGCCCACTTTTGTGCAATCTGAGATAAATATGAAGGAGTTGGGACGCAACACACAGTGCTCAAGAAGCAAACTGACACCACTTTACGTAACAACAGACAGATTTTATGGTTCATAACTTAAACCTTGCATCAGGCATTTTAAATCATTTAAATCATAAACATAAAGCAGTGCTGAAACACTTACCACAGTATTTTCTTCTGTACACAGCAGCAACATCTTGTCTATTGAGAAAACAGACAAAAGACATTAGATTCTATTCTGGAAAATATTAAACTGTCAACAAATTCTATAAACGAGATCCTAACAACAGAGCACACATGAAAATATTAAGCTTTACATTGCGAACAAATGGTACTTGGCTCGTACCTAGATCTGAAAAATACTCAGATTTGGTACACAATGGGAAATATCCATCCAGGTAATTACTTAAGAGAGCTCAGTCAGTCCCTTTAGCCACACGCTAGAGGAAGCCACGGATAAGAAGAATTAGCGACTTCATTTTTCTTAGATTCGCATATGAAGACAGGCGGGGAGTAATCTCTCTCACCATGTCACTTTGAAATTAGATCCAATAACCTCCCATTTGACAGCCAACACCCTAGCCACACATATCGTGGTCAGAAGAGCATTAGCCAACATTCAAGACACTTTTTTACATTTTCAAAACAAGTGGCATAACGAGTTCCATCCCAAGATGCGATCAACACAGTCAAGCGTAATCAATAACATTTACAATCAATGAACACAAAATCTGTCTGAAGTTAACAAGCTATTGGTCACTAAAGTATATTTGGTACACTGTAAATGCAATGTTACACAATACTTCTACTCTTGTATAATTATTAGATGCATTTCCCTAATTCAACAGCAATCTATCATATTAGTGTATCAAAATTTTTCGTCCATCATATCAGTGTCCAAATTGTTTTTAGTGCTATTCAATGATAGATAATCTTGAGTAAAACCAGCACAAAAAAATCTTTTAAGAAAAATTAATAACAGGAAGCTAAAGAAGAGCATTCCCAATGGTCGCTTGCAATTTTATTTGTGCAGTTTGCGTGTTAAAAGGTGCTAGTTATGCAGATCATTTACTGATACTTTATGACCATTTGAAAACTCACATTCTTGTGCAGGCTTGAGTTAGGAGCACATCCGAGTACCTTAACCTGAAGGGGAACTACATAAATTTTGAATTGAATGAACATACAATGATGAAACAATAGGTTATGATGTTGGGATGCAAAAATGATATATAACCATTTCAACTCCCAGTACAGGTGCTTACCGGAAGCATGGTTCATGGCTGGTATGACTCCCAGTGTTACGAAAAGATACAAAGACCCCAATCCAAAAAAGAAAATAAGCACACAGATGACAAGAAGTCGAGAAATGAATTGCCATTTGGTTGAACTGTGAACCTCCAATCTAGGACCTCTCCACTGATCTGCACGACTGCCTTGCTGAAATGAACCCTGCTGGTATGATCTACCAGGCGTCAAGGTTAGTCGATCATCCTGTTTCCCAATCACACTTTCATTAAGTGATTTATTTCCAAAAATGGAACTCATAGAATTGTCCATCCATGCTGACGTGTTGATTCCAACTGAAGCTGTGTCCTTTACATCTTCCTCTGTCTGTTCCGAATCAGAGAAATCCATCAGGCTGGAGGTAACCTTGTCAGTTCTCCTTGTACCCAATAGATGCTGACTTGATCTGGGAGTCTGAACTCGCGGTGTAATTCTTGCGACTGACGGTCGTGGAGGAGTTTTCTGCTGCAGACCTACATCATTATCTACCTCTCGAAGTTGGGACGATCTCAACCCAGCCCCAGCCACAGACCTCCTACCAGATGTAGAAGGAGTTACTTCAACCGACCTTTCAGATGGATTACTCCCATGAACGGTTCTGCGTCTTGTTTTCTGATTTGCTCTCGTGTTCTCCTCAAAACTATTCAACTCTGCATCGCTGTCATCTTCAAAGTCGAGGCGGTAGTTGGCAACTGACTCTTGAGGCACTGTTACAGCTGAACCGCGAGTTCGCCGACCGGTAGCCGTGCGCTTTTCGTGAACGTCAGATTTTTCGGCCATGGTCTGACGAGCCTGCAAATGATTTAGCTTTTTAATGTATAGCGGTCGTGTTTTCGCGGTAATTTTACCCACGATTTCACCGAAACTCGACAATTTTTGTCGCAAAGCCTCGTCATCCATTTCGACCGACATCTTTACCATGCCTATTTCAAATCTGTTGTCCACAGCAGAACAAAGTTGTCGACAAGAATTTATATAGCCCAATAATAGCTCAAGCCCGTCGAATATGGCACAGAATACATAAAATTTGCATTCTATGGTTATGCTTTCAAATAATTTATAGTAGGCCTAATTGGAAAGACGTTTACCAATATTTAAAAGCTTTAAGTATTTCTAAATTTTATCTAATCTTATTTCTGCATTATATAGATAGAACAACTAGCATACTTACTTAATACTTCTACGCGGCAATTGTGCAAAGAAATTGCCTATATATAATTGACATGTTGGTATTGAGCAAAAGGACATAAATGTTGTCGAAATGTCGAATAGCATGCCATTTGTTAATTTCTTTGTTAAACCTGCACGTTAAGTTCCAGTCAACTAATCATACTGTTACTATTCAGGCAATTCTCGCATCTGTGAGATGTCCGCGATGGTTGCTAAGGACAACGGAAAACAGTATTTGTCGGCGCTGATAGATTTCTAAAACGGACACCTGTTTTAAATAAATTCAGCAATAACTGGTGGTTAATTTCGTTGACTCTGAGATTTGCTAAGAATGGCACGCAGCTTTCCTGCCGATACGAGGTTGCAGCATTTCTTTGAGCAGCAATACGAAAAGGAAAGAGAGACCCGACTTCGGTTCTACTTCGACACCAAAAATGGAGTTCCTCCAAAAGATCGGAGTCGGTCGGGCATAGCCGGACTGCCGAAAATCAATCCGATCGCTTTCGCACTAAAGAAGAAGCGCGAAGAAGATGAAGAGATGCAACAGATCATCGAGCAAGCTCGTCAACACCAGTCGAAGGAGGAAATGAGGAAGGTGGACGATAGGACGAAATCAAAGTTATTCGAAGGTTTCAGCAAAGAAGGTCGTGGACGCAGTCTCTACCTGCAAGAACGACACGACATCATACCTGAAGCCAAATACACGTTTCCACTGCTCAGTTCGTGGGAGTACGGCTGGAAGGTTGGCGAAGAGACTGCAGCCTATCAAAGACCAACTTATGCCAGAACCGCAAAGGTTAAGGACTCCTTCTATACACGCAATGGTGTGCCAACCCTGACCAGTCCAACTGCAGGACCTTCATAAAACATTGTTTTACTGCGAGGTGCGTTGCTTTCCCAATCACTCCTATAGTAAGCCCTACATGATCGTCATTAAAGGGTTAATATTTGTTGTTCAGTCAACTTAGCCGATCTCTCACAACTTTTTAAGAACTGTATTCTGTGGGTATAAAGTGTGCTTTGCTTTTGTTTTGAAAATTTTCATGACATACCAGTATTATGTTACAGATATGTTTAACGGTTCAGCAAGCGCAATGTGGTCGCTAATGCTTAAAAGCTTATATCTCTTAGTATTACAACTTAATTCTTAGTACCCTGAGCTTCCCAGCGATTCGGCACATATGCCCTAGCTCTCGGACTGTTTTTGATATATTTATCTTCTGCTTGAAATGATTTGTGTTAAAAGCTAACCTCTAAAAATGTTAGAGGCTGACTTGATATATGTTACAATATATAGTTTCTTAATTTTGGCCAATCTTAGTATAGGTTCTGAACAACAGACAGTTTTTGCTCTAGGCTACCTACACATTGATTAAGAGCTTTTGTTGCAAAATGCTATGTGCTTTGTGAATAACTTCAGACTTGTTTCAGATTGTGATCTCGTTTTCTAGTATTGGCCTATAAAGACGTATTGTTGAAGGGTTTTGCGTTTCATCGCAAAACTTAACTTTGTTTTGGACAAAGGGTTATAACTTTTTTTAATATAATAAAAAATCTGAGATTCTGAATACACTGAATTCTTGGTACACTTGTTATGACCAGAGGTGGCTATCTCTTTTGACAGATGGAGGGACACCCAATGAGATGGGTAGAAAATCTGGAGGGATAAGCGTCCCCCTTAACCTACCCTGGTTATGACTGACTAGCTGTTTGGTTTATCTGGATATGAACTTGTTTTGACTGACTAGCTGGTTGGTTGGCTGACTGATTGATTGATTTATGGATAAAGGAATGGTTGACTGGATTGATGTATTATTATTATTTTCCTCTGAGGTAAAGAGGATCCCAAGTGACATCATTATTATTATTACTACTACTATTATTTTGATAATAATAATAATTATTATTATTATTATTATTACTTATATTATTATTATTGTTATTATTATTATTATTGTCATTATTATTATCATTAACAGTGTATCAGTTAACCACATTTTGTAGGCTACTTTTTTAGTTCTTATTGAATAGTGTCACGAAAAATTTGCATTATTTTCTGCGACTTTCTGCATGCTATAAACTGGAATAATAATTATACATCTATGTGTGTATTTTGTTAGAGCCCCTTGAAATAAGTAACAATTCTCACTTTGCTTAAGATAAAGGTAAATGGTAAATGAATACTCTACCTCAGTGGTCACCAACCCGTGGCTCGCGAGCCAGGAGGCTCTCAAGTTTTTTGACGGCTCTCCAGAGCTTTCCAGGAAATGACATTTTTACGTAACGAAATAAAATTGTAAATGTAAGTTTGGATCGTTTCTTTTAACTGTTGCCACACATTAAATAATTTTTTTAGAGAGTAAAGGCTGAACTGTTCGGAACTTCCTTGCATGATTGCAGGACTTGGCATTTTCAAATTACATTAGGCCTGCAGACATCTTCACTAGCTGAATTTTAAATTGCTGGAATCTCATTTTGTAACGGAATTTGCTTCGTTTTTTAGATCAACTTGTCTATGCAAACAAACTTTTCAGTAATAACCTTCCTAAATGAAAGCTAAGCACCTAGATAACGCCAGAGAATTTCCTGGATCAACTGATCGTATCTCCAAACTTCGAAGTGTCAATCAATAGCTAAGCGCAATCAAATTGGTTGTCGAAATGGTAGTCCACGACAGTGAGGGTAGGAGAGAGTTCGAGGTCCGGTTTGCAGAGGGATCCGATTGGCTGTTAACTTGTGTTAAGGCCGTTGTCAATTATGGCTAGAATTGGGAGGTAGAGGATCGGATGAGTCACGATATGAATTATTGAAGACACGATGCGTCAGTTTGGGGTGGAAAGCCCATGGGATGATAGATAGACCTAGGAGCCTGAACAGATGAGTCAGAGGAATTAAATAAAATTTACGGAATTCAGAGGGGAGATTGTTAGCCTACAAAGGCGTGGTGAAGTGATGGATATGGCTCGGTCGAAAAAGTAAATCTACCATGATAGCCTAATTATTCATCTTCAGTTGTAAAAATGCAGAACCAGGTTTATCGCTAGATAAAGAAGCTAAAGACGAATACTTGGATTAGTATACGAATTGTTTTGTTTTAACATTATATTTTTTAAATAGCGCCGAATTTTCAATTTTCTTAGATGTATCAGACCTATAATTAAAATTACAGGCTTAATGATGCTAGTTGCCTGTGTAAAACAGCAATGATAAATATATAATATAGCAATGAATAGAGCCATCATTAGCTTGATATCTGCATGTATTGCGCTGGTATAACCACGTACGGTGGCTCTCAAAAGTTGCTCAACTTGGCAATGCGGCTCTTCGCCGTAAAATGGTTGGTGACCACTGAGTGCACTGACCATGTATACAGGCCTGCTGCTGTACCGCAATAATGTTATATGGCTTATAAAATATATAAATACTTCCTAGAAACCACATTTGACTAAGCAATGACCATTTCTCTAATTTTCTGCTGAAATTATCCTTTTTGATCTTCCAATATCCTTGGATTATTTCACAGTTTGCAGGCCTAATAATTGCTTCTTACATGTACTTGCACTTGTCAAGACGAGAAACACAGCCTTTAGGCTAGAATGGAGCTTGGCTGTAGGCCAAGGAATCTGGGTCCTTGGCTTTAGATGTAGTGCAACAATGACCATGCAATGCCAATTTGCAGGGAATGCTGCCATAATGCATGGCGCTGCACAATAGAAGTGCGTGAACAGAAGTCGATGAAGAAGCTCAGACTGCCTATAGATTCCCTAGAAGAGGCAAGAGAACCACGACCTAGAATGATCCTGAATTCATAGTCTCTGAGAAAAACGTCATTCCAACTATTTTATTATCTTTTTGTTGATAAAACGAGAAAATCGATAAATGGAATCAGATGCTTACGTTCTGTCTCTATAATTTAAGACACTGTATACATGTAGATCACTGAAGAACTCTAATGAAATGTAGGCTACACATTATAGACCCACGCAAACGTGTATCGTATCGTATCTATAGCGCCGATCGAGATAACTACTCAGCACGGTTATCCCGAAGGAAAGGCAACGCGCTTGTGAAGAGAAGCCGATGATGATGATGACGATGATCATGACGATGACGATGATCATGATGATAAGAAGAAGAAGAGGAGGAGGAGGAAGAGGAAGAAGAATAGGAAGGAGGAGAAGGGGAAGGAGGAGGAGGAAGTAGAAGAAGAAGAAGAAGAAAGTAAAACATCTTTTTTCTACTTGGTTCTCACATGTAAATCTTCCCATGCAAGCGCCACCTGCTGTAGGCTATATGCCTACAATTGATGTTCTCTCTCGAAATTTGCCCTCTAGATGCCTACCAATCGGCTCTGGCTGAACCTAACTACGGTAGGCCTACAGCTCATTTGACTCCGCACTCGCCATCATCTTCTTAGGCCTGAATAATTTTTCCCTAAAGAGAGATTTCCCCTCCTTTGGCTTTCATATATCCAGTTTGCGAGACTTTGGCGTAGCTCGATACAGCTGGACGCTAACGATTGACCTTTTCTGAACATATTGCAACTCTACTAACGCTATCTTCCTACTTCCAACTGAGGCGGTTTAGGGTGAACAAGGGGAGATAGGCATAAGACTTCGGCGCCCCTAGAATTTGGCGCCCTAGGCGGCTTCTTATGTCGCCTATGCCAGAAGCTGACATACAAGGCGCAAAAGAGAATTTATACATCACTATTATTACTGCTATTTTTGCATTCGATAAGTGCGAAAGTAATGCGAGATTAAATTAACTAGCGTTCTCTTGCCATAAATATGATACAAACTTCCAGCCGACAAGATCATCTGCGCTTTTTTAATTTATTATCTTCATCTAAACTTCACGTCTTACTGTTCATGCAAGGGTTAGTCATATGAGTATATAAGTTTATTTAACGATACATCCATAACAATGATGAGATGCGCCCTCATGCAACGAGAGTGGGGGCTCTCTTATATAGGTGAATGTCTAGGGCGCCAAATTACCTGAGGACTCTCCGATGTGTATAAACACTATGCGCCATTCGATCATTTCGATGGTACTTTGGCATATCGCATAATTTTGTTAGTTTTATGTCGAGAAAAAGCCAGAAAGCATTGTGCCAGGTTTAGACAAAAGCAACAAGAATCCTGAAGAATGCAACTTATACAACAATAATTCTTAAATTTTTTCCCCCAAAATGCCGCCCCTAGGACAAGTGCCGCCTGGGGCGGTTCGCCCCCCTCGCTACGCCACTGCTCTTGCTTTACCTTTGTTGTCCATGCGTTGACCTGCTCCCTAATCGATTACATGTAACTCATTCTCTACAGGTCTTACAAAACTTACAAGAGTTCGTCTCTCCCCTATTCAATGTGTTCTATAAATACCACAGCCTGACTAATAACCGACTGCTCGGTCGTCGCACACATCTGCTTTCATGTTTGATCATCTTCGTTGGCCTTGAACCCGAACCTCTATTGCGCGGGTTCAACTCAAGCTTCTCACATTAATCTCCAGGTCGTATACTGGCCAAAACTCTCATGTCTCTACATTCATTTTGCATGTATAAACATATACAATGTAGCCTACTGCCATCTGCCGTCTTCTGCCATTTCTATTTTGTCCAAGAGTGAGAACTGCTATGGATAAACTGTGAGCCTTTGTCTTCAATGGCCATTACCTATGACAACAGTTTCCTCATTACCAACTGTGCATACGAAGGACTATAATCACATTCAAAGTACATTCGGCTAACGGGTCTCATAGTTCAGGTGTCTAGTCTTACGTTATGTGCGAGTCGGCTGAATTTAAACGCTGGGGCTTAAGCATATAGATGAATCATAAAAATTATGGTAGGCCTATCATTATATGCTAGGCCTATCATTTATATATTATGGACAATCTATTTTCCAGATGGCAGCAGCGTTTTAGGCGCGTATACATTATATTCTTTCAGACGTGGATGCCTTGCAAGGCGTTTGTTCCAATGTACATTTGTTGATGACGTCATAATGCGAATCCGATTTCTCGCTGTTGCGTTTATAGCGTTCTGATGAGGTCAGCGTGCATAGCCTTATCAATATTTCGAAATAGTGAGAAATTCTTCAAATACTCTGAAATTATCATTAGCCGACCGCTGTTTCTTTATTGACAAATTGGGTCCTAGTCTAAGCTGTTTAAAGCGCTGAGCATAGACCCCATATAGTTTTAAAGCTCTAATTCCAGCAATATAATTTCTGGTTAAGTGACAATTAAGCTAGTCAAAATCATTTAACATAATTACAAGCAGGGCGTGCACATTGTTAGGTGCGGGTGCGTCGACTATGAACTCTGGGACCATCCAAGCGCAGGTGCGTTGGTCGTAGACTCGTAGGATATGGGTCACGGTTGAGTGAGGAACCAAAGAGGGCCTTACAAGGTGTGCTGAGGTGTACATGGAGAGTACATGTAGAGGAGGTGAACTGCTGTATATTTTGTTGCTGTCGTAGACATGGGTCAAGGTGCTGCGAGGAACCAAAGAGGGACCTACGATGTGTACATGGAGTGTGCACATTAGGTTATCTGCTGTATATGAGGCTGTGCAATGAGAGTTTCTGGGAGTGTTGGATCAGATAGTTAAGGGGTGACGTCGCGTAGCAGGCTCGTTGCTGTTTCAGGTAGCTACGTCGTAGTTGAGGCTGACCAACATCTCCATTTGTTAAAAAGACTAAGTGTCTACGCTTGACTTTAGGATTTTCGCTTCTCGGCCGAGTCTTGGACCGTCTGAGTTGTTTTCTGTTGACTGCTGTCGGTCGTTCGTCCCTTCCGTTGGAAGAGGAGTCTGTCAACGTGCTTCCGCACTTCGTTTTCTACGAACGTTTGTATAGGTTGTGTTTTTTATAAGGCGAAAGAAATAGAGTTTACTCACTATTTTTCTTATTTCTAGAAGCTATAAAGCGCATCTTAACATTTGGGGGCTCGTCCGGGATGAACCCCAAATGTTAAGATGCGCTTTATAGCTACTAGAAACATTTGGGGGCTATCGTCTGGTCGAACTTTTTGCGGTTATCCATTAAAGTGAGAAATTGTGGGTTTCTAGAATTAACGCAGACTTGGGCTAAGCGAGAATTACGAGCACTCCTTTACGAGAAGGTTTTGCGGTTTTGTAGCTTCGTGGCGGTGGTTGAAATTTGTTGACCTTGCGAAATATGTGCACTTAGTAGCGTAATTAGGATATTGCGACTATTTTTGACAAAGTGACTCTAAAGCAGTATAACTGTCCACTGTTCTCGGAAACCATTGTTAAAGTGATAGATATCATATTTATTCACCAGTAACGAGAAGTGACCAGAACATTACAAGTGGAATTTGTTACAAACGAGTTGTATCTCGTCAAATATAATTCGGCCTAAAAACTGAATTTTCAATTTGTTAAAATGGAAACTCCGGTTGCGGCGAAGTCGTTGACTGTTGAGGACATTTTTGACTCGAGTGCAGAAGATTTGAAACAGAGGAGTTAGAAAAAGTGGGCCAGAATACTCGAGGCTTAAGCAAGGCTCAAATGCAAAAGGCTTTAATGAAGTTTGTTTCGCCTTCGAAAGCGCTAAAGGAGGAATGGCGCATTAAGTCTAAAGCTATGGAATTAAGAGCCATGAAAGAAGCAGAAGAAGCCGATAGGCAAATGAAACGTGAGGAGGCAGAACGAATGCTGAAACAGGAGGAAGCTGACAGAGAGTTTTGATATTCTAAAACTTAAGTTCCAAGCAGAAGCAAGACAAATAAAATTAGAAGCAAGTGAGAGGAAAGAAAAAAAGGAATTATAAGCGAATGAGATGAGAATTAGGTTGCAAATGGAATCGGAAGAACATAAGGCTAGAATTGCGTTAGAGGAAGTGCAGATGACAGCCGAGGCTGATGAAAGAGAACGAGTCAGACAGTATTATTTAAAAATGAAGAGATTAGAGGGACACACTGACGACTATTCGGATTCGGGTGACTGGTTTCGTATTGCGTCAGCGGTAAAGTTTGTAAATAATTTGATGATGTGGACATAAATCACTACTTCTTGAATGTCGAGAAAGCGATGGAAATTCATAAGTTCCCTAAAGCGAAATGGACGCGTTGATCCATACTCAGCTGACGGGAAAAGCTCTGAAGGTTTTAGCTGAGTTGAGTACGGAACAATGTCAGGACTATGATGTGCTGAAACAAGCGTTGCTATTAGCATATTCTAGAGTTCCTGTATTTTACCGGAAACGTTTCCGCACTTTGTCCAAAGGAAATGCAGAAACATACTCGAATTTCGCGTTCCGATTAACCCTTCCGTTTAAACGTTGGTTAGAGGGAGAAAATGCGTTAACTGATTTGGATAAGCTGTTGGAAGTATTTAAGCTTGAGCAATTTGTGAATTGCATACCAACTGAGGTTCATCTGTGGGTTATTGAGAAAAAACCGAGAACTTTGTCTGAAGCTTAACGTTAAGAAATAATTTTCGCCAATGCCGAACTGGATTTCTTGGGTCACCATGTTGGGTTGAATTGTATTAGGCCCAGATTGCAGAAAGTTGAAGCTCTGTTAGCGTTTCTGCAACCGACTAACAAGAAACAAGTACAATCCTTGTTAGGAGCAGCTGGTTACTACCGGAAGTATTTTGCGAATTACGCTGAACTAACGTTGCCATTAACTGCGCTATGTAAGAAGAATGTGATTTTCCGATGGACTGAGGCAGCGCAAAAATATTTTCTTGATTTGAAGTCGAGGTTGGCTTCGCGTCCAATTTTGAAGGTGCCCGATTATGAAAAACCGTTCATTTTGGCTGTAGACGCTTCTCAGAATTGTGTGGGAGCGTGCTTGTTGCAGGTTGACGCTGACGTGGAACATCCAATTTGCTACCTTAGCCGGAAGTTACGGAAGCACGAACTCAACTATTCGACAGTCGAAAAGGAGGCCTTGGCGCTGGTGACTGCTGTGCGGACGTGCAGTGTGTATTTTGGATCGGCACCTGTCACGGTATACACTGACCTCCAGTTCCTACACGCCATGAAGAACTCTAACCAAAAACTCTTACGCTGGAGTTTGGAACTCCAGGAATTTAACCTTGACATTCGCCACAAACGAGGCAAAGAAAATCATTTGCCAGACTTGTTAAATCGTCCGTCGCCAGCATAAGCTGTTGTTGGGGCGAATTATGGACGAGTTGGGCTGGGAAGTTGTAAATGTTCTGTCGATTGAGCAGTTGTTCGAAATATGGAGTTGTCGTCGTTCTGTAAGCGCAGTGTGTAGGGAGTGACATTGCAGTGTATATTATTATTAGTTGGACATGTAATATTTTTGCATACTAGGTGGTTGAATGCTAACCTTTAGGTCGTATAATTTAAGGGTTTTGTTGATGTGCGACAGTGGTCGAAAACGGTGAAGTTTTCTCCTACTGTTGTTGTGGGGACTGTTAGGTGCGGGTGCGTCGACTATGAACTCTGGGACCATCTAATCTAAATTGTAATTGTAATCATAGTGGAAGCCTTATATAGCGCCACTCGATATCAGAGGCGCTCACGACTCAATACATAGTTAAACGGAGAACAAGAAAGTCTTCAGGCGCCTCCGGAAGGCAGCAGAGAGACAGAAGAGAGCGGCTCCTCCCGAAGTGACATGGAGAGGCTGTTCCGTCTGGTTCATATAGGCGACGCTCCTGGACTAAGCGTGGCAGAGCGCATGCGGGGAACGAACAGCAGTCACGAATTGTTCCCAGAACAAGGAGAGTTCATCCAGGTATATATATAGGGCCTAATTCGCAGTCAACAGTCCTGTTTCTTCCTTTAGTTTCCGAACATTTCTTCGGTTCACCTGCAAAGCATGAAGAGGAATCGTTGATAAGAGGGAACGCAATGAATGCAGTTCCTTTACAAATATCATTACCCTGAATAATTTATTTTCGCTCCGTCAATCAGACAATTTTCGATTCTGCCACAGCGAATATGCATTTATAGTATATGCTTTGTGAAATGAATCATACTGACATATTCAATGTTACTCTCTACTCTTCCCTAAATGTTACCTGTATTGTTTCGTTCAGGAGTAGTTATTATGAACACAAATAATGTGGTGTGTGTACCATCATTATGCTGACTACATAATATTCACGTGCTGGTTATAATTGCAATACAGGCGTATTATCTAATCCAAGGTAACTTCCCCAGCATTGGCTCATCGCTGGGACGCATTTCCGCAATCACTATAGGGTCTTTTGAGTTAAGCGCTTCGTTTCAAGGCAGAATGACAATAATATTATTACATCAATCAATCGATCAAAAATACTTGATATAGCGCCCCTTCAAGATATCTACTCAGAGGCGCTCTCGGCGTATATAATCCTCTGCTGAAAAGGACCGTTTTAAAAGGACCTCTTGGAGGTCTACTGTATTATTTGGCAGTGATTTAACTGGTTCGGATCGAGAAGCCACGGAATTGGATTCTACAACTATAATAAAAATTACAAACTACAGCAACAACAATTTTCAACACAATGTACAACCTGTAATGCAGTTAATCAATTTTCTAAAAGCATATTGCTGCTCAGTTATAAAAAAGTGAAATAGCTATATAGTAACGCATAAAGTCACGCATTTATCACATAATCAATGCACTCGTCTCGTCATTAATCTTAATAATTAGGCCTATCATTACCAGCGGTCAACGTAGACTCAACTTGAATCACTTCGTAATGTCCTTGCTCATTCCACTGATTCCAGGCTTTTCCAGCGATCATTGCACCACAACATTTGCGATCAGAACAACGACCGCTATATTATAATCTGTGATTTGATTTGATTAACCTTGCCGACAGAGATGAAATGACATAATTGATATATATAATAAACTTATCTAATGTGTGATATCCTATAAGAAAGTGACGGAGCAAAAAGCACTAGCACGACACGCGTATACACATTTACACACTCTGGACAGTTTTCAGTTACTGTAAAATGTTTGCGTACTCTTGAACTTCATGCTAATGCGCTTTAGGTCTGAATCAGAAGCTTTCGCATAATATACAGTATGTAGAAATTTAATGTATTGCATTTGAGCATTTGTGAAGCGTCTCCATGAGGGTGGACCGCTCAGAGGCGCTCCCATGCAGTGCGCAACGGTTTCCTGTCTATGACTGGCTGGCTGCTGATGGTCTCAGAATTTATAAATTTTTAATCTGTGTTGTTGTGAGGTCGAAGTATCTCGACAGAAGACAGAAACGTCGGCACAATCATTCCACGAAATGCACTCCTTGAACCTGTCACCTGAGAAAGCATCGCTAACAGCTAAGTCGGTTAAAATAGTTGATTGGTTGTTTGTCCCGTTCCGGCTTTAGGATATTGTGGATCATCTGCACATGGGCCGGGGCCCCGTGACACGGGTCAAATTGCTAATCAATTAATTATCGAAAATTGTTAACAAGTACAACTGCTACATACAGAATAATAAATAATGTAACAGAATAATATACACTGTTACTTTTTCAGGGAAAAGGGACATTCATTTCGTTCTTCTAATCGTACTTCCATCAATCATGTGTGCTCAACTCTAAACGGTTCTTTTCTGCTTTCAATTTCTTAATTTTTTACCACAGGGGTTCGTTTGATGTATTCGACGCTGAGCAGACTCATTATCATTACTAAATGAATAGCAATCTTCATGACGTAATTTTGTTTGAGTAAATCAATGTGACGTCAACTATTTTTCGTAGAACGTTTGTTCTTTTGAAACTTCCGGCTTTTACGTTAATCTTTTCCAATTATCGCATCTGAGGCATTATACAAGGCGCAATATGTGGCCCGCAAACAAATAGTTGAGTCATTACTCTAGCATTTTACAATGAATAACTTTTATAATGCATACATCCTTTGTTTTTGCAATATTACCAGACATAGAAATATCAACCGTGTTACTTCATTGTCAGAGGTTCAGGAAATCAAGAAAAGTGCGACCAAAAGAGATCGAAGATGGAGACGAGCAAGAATCGAAGGGCACTGAACCAAAAGATTCTAAGGATGAATCGGACCACGACCTCGGTTCGCCACAGGTTGTAACTCGGCTTCAGACGACAGAACAGAAAGCGATGAATGGACGTCAAAAGATGGATGTCCAAACTCAAGCCCATACTCCGCTTCTCTTTAGGAATCGCGAAAGTAAAAAACTGAAATAGCATAATCTTAGTTTAAACTGTTGGTGATCGACAGGGCGTCCTCTTGTCCACCTGTTTACAATAAACACATGGGTCTACACGATTCTGTTTAGTATATCCAAGAGTATTTAAGGCCCTATGACAAATTTTCAGTTTCTCAGCCTCAGCTGACATGACCCGACAGTGGTCGAATTGCTGAACCCGGTGCTGTATACTTCATAGCCTTTTCAGAAGCATTATCTCACTGCTGAGCGACAGAGATCGGTTTGTAGAGTTTATTCATCATTTATACCTATACAACCCGGAGTTACAGCGACATGATCAAAATGGTTGTTTTTCAGTCAAACATATTTATCGATCTCCAATGATTATTCTTCATCTCGTAGGCCATCTATGTAATCGATCACCCAACTATCGACAAAGCAGTTGCAAATCATTCATGTAGGCCTATTTACAAATAGGTATCCAATCATCCCAGTAGCTGCAAATCCACACATGAACCCTCCTATGCACAACTTATAAGGATGTCCCTAATCCCTATAACCAAACACTACTATCTTATTATAGGCCTAATGTGTTGTTAAGCTGTGCTATGACGTGATATATATGCGTAGATTAACTGAAATACGTGTTTGCATTCAAATAAAAGTTGATACATGTAAGTCAGCATCTTTGCTTAGCAATTATTTATTTATTCCGAAATTTGATATCGCCCTTCTTCCAACATCTTTTGCTCAGAAGTGCATACACACGCCTCGACGGCGCAATTGCAGTTGTAATGCAAAGCAATAACATTGTGCGCAAAGGACTTGCCCAAGGTCCCTACACAGACACAGTGACGCCTCGGACGAGGGTAGAACCCGCTCACTCAGCGCACACTCTGTGTTACGGGCCTACTGCTCTAACCAACCAGCCACCGTGCCACAAGCATTCTAAGGATTGAATACGTAGATAAGGTGCAGGGCTAATTTACAGCTCCTGGTTCAAATGATGTGATGTGGAATACGAGAGCTGCAATACATTAGATTTAATACAGTAAATAATGAAGCAATACTGATGTTATTAACATAGTGCTGAAGATGCTGGGCTACATGGCTATACTAGTTTCCTAAGATAAACGATTCATGCTATGTACACTCTTATGTTATTTGGATATATGCCTGGGATTGATTAATTATCTATTGATCGCTAAGTAAATTAACTTAAATCTAATTAATTGAATTCATGATCTAATTGGAATTAGAATGGCCCAATGCTGCTATTGTTTAATGTGTCAGATTTACTGCAATTAAACCGAATGAACTTCACACAACTCATCTACTCAACCTTCCCTCAATTAGAATATGATTCATTTCCGCTGTTTCATGTGATTCATTGTCTTTTTTCGCCATTAGGTGCCAAGTTCTTCTCTTCATTGAAAGTCTGTCTGTCTCTGGCTTCTCTGTCTTCTCCGCGCTATGTCATCGTTCTCATTGCCTCCGTGTTCATTGTCTTAACTGTCTGCTTCTCCCTGTCTTCTGTCCTTCTCCTCCTCCTCTTTCTGATCATCTCAAGAACGGAAAAACTGGATGAAGTCAACAATATCTACAAAATGGATGGATCTTTGCAGCTGGAGATGCGATTACCCCACGATCTCCTCTACGTCTCACGCCCCATCATCCCAACACCGAATGGAAACCTTGTCTTAGTTTTCATAAATTACGAGTCTAAGAAACAATTGACGGAGACCGACTTGAATGGGAATATTGCTAAACAATATCAATCGTCACTTCTGGTAACAGATGTTGAATATGCGGACAACAAAGGCAGACTTTTGATGGTTGATCAGGACAACATATTTCAGCTTCTGGATTCTGAGTTTGATCCTCTGGATGTTACTTTTATATATATAAAAATAAACATTAACTTAAAATAAGCATAGAAAATATTGTGCTGTCAGATGATCTTTATTTTCCGCCGTTTATCTCCCTGTATATTTTTCCCTATATTCATCGCCCGTCGTTTCATTCATCACAGCGAAATCCTTTCTCTACGAAATCTGCCAACGATGAAGAGTACATCGAAGATAAGTTAGATAACTGAGAGGCAGAGGTGTAACAAGCGGGGGGCAGGGGCACTGACCCCCAGTTTCAAAAGTTTTAGTGCCCCATGTGCCTCCCCCCAAATCGTTTTTTTTATGTTTATAAAATGGCTCCAATGGCTTTTTAAGATTACCTTTGCTAAAATAATTTGTGCCTCCCATTTTTCAAATTTCTGGAGGGGGGGGGCAAAATTAAAAGAGTGGAGGGCAAAAAAATTTTGCGCGCAATATTTTATAAATTATGCCCCCCCCACTTTTCATAACCTTGTTACACCTCTGCAAAGAGGTATCGTATCAGGTTATTTACATAGCGCTTCTTACAGCACTAGCTTATTCAGAAGCGCTCTCGGCGTGACAGCCCCGAGGAAATAAGAAAGTTTTCACAGGCAACGAAGGGATGAGGGTGGAAGACCGATTAAAAGCTTGTTACGAATAATGTGAGTGGGGGCAGGTCATCCCACAGAGGAGGGCCCATGATGGCAAATGCATGGGGTTGAGTTATAGCAGTCCTTGCCTGTGGAACAAAAATATCAAGTTGATTCGCAGACCGGAGCGAACGGGAGGAGACAGCAGACAGAGGTTTTCGCTACATGATTAGGCCTATGTATAATCTCTTCCTCAATTTAATTGTTGCCTTGAGGATTTCATGTTGTCTTCCAGCTTCCGTTTCAAATGCAGAGAGATCATTCAGTGCATTAAAACGATTTGAGTCTGGTACGATATCTAGCGCAAAATGAAGGTTTGTGAGACCTCTGGCCGTCATCCCATCTCAAACCATCACTGACGGGTTAAACTTCGTCTGTTAACCCCAAACTTTGTCGTTTTGCGCATTCGTTATATATATATACATAAAATACCTTGAACGGTGACTCATCGGTGAACATAATGCTAGAGCAGTCTTCCACATGTAGTCCAGTGTCGATGCTCCTATTTTCACTCAATTTTAAACGACGTGAATAATGGTGCTCATGTCTATAGGCACGAGTCAGAAATGCACCTCAAGCGCCGCGTTGTACACTGTCACGTCAATTAACGCACGTTCGACTTAAACCTTTCAGGGCTATTTCATATGTGATACGTGTATACACTTGAAAAATATTTAAGAGATCATGCAGTATCATTTTGACCGAGATATATAAGTTATAAAAACGGTGAACGAAGTTTTGTGTCACCCTATATAAAATACATGTAGTATAATATTGACATACGCAGAAAGAGCTGTGGAGACGATGATCTAAGGCATATAATAACATAAGAAACTTAAGCGTCTGTATAGTACTCATAATTTATAGGGACCAACTTATTATAATCTAATAACTATATATATATAACATATTATATGATATATAATACTCATATATAACAGAGTAGAAAGTGCGCTATACAAATATAAAATCACAGTTATGTTCGTGCATATAGTGTCTGTTTTGTTCAGACCTGGAGTCAAATTCCCAGACGCTTAGTGACGCGGTTGACTTCAGAGATGGGATTGAGGGTAGGCCTAAATGAATTGGAGAGCCTCTTAATTGCATAGCCAGGGAAATTATCCAATGTTCAACCAATTGTAGCGTTTTAAATACGGCTAAAATTATAGACTTGATGAAATGCAAATTATGCGGCCAATTGTGATAGGCCTAGGTGAGGTAAGATAATCCTAGGTTAGGAGGCGGAAGACTCAGCTATGGAGAGTCCAGACAGAGAGAGAGAGAGACAGAGAGAGACAGAGAGACAGAGAGAGACAGAGAGAGAGACAGAGACACAGAGAGAGAGAGAGACAGAGAGATACACAGAGAGAGAGAGAGACAGACAGACAGACAGAGAGAGTCGGTCGCCGCTGTAGCAGTCTCAACCCACAGGTCTGCGATTGCACGTCAAGCGACGATGAAAAGACTTCGACCATGTTTAATATTTTTTGGGCAGATTCGCAGTTGCTGTAGAAACGTTTCTCGTTATCATCGAAATTATTGTATTCGGACATTCTCGAACAGTAACAGCACGTACAAGAAGTTAATACGACAGTAGATGAGAAAATGCAGTCGTGTGTTCTTCAATGATCAAGTGGTCGACCCTTCAACCATATTAAGGGATTAACTACTGTGATAGACGATGCATAAACACAGACGACAATGAACAACTTAGTGATAAATATATGATACGTATATGCAAATAAACGTGTGTGTATAGGCCTAATTATTATGCGGTATACAAATCCCGAGTATCGATTTTGTTTTGATTAAGCGACATCGCATTTTCCAGGCGTCGTAGAAATTTCAAGTTTACGATTATTATTACGCTGTACGTATCTATGAAGGCCCTGTGCATACGCTCGTATGTATAGAGGGGCCAATGCGTACATTTAATTGAAGCTAATATATTGTGTGGCTTTTGTGCAATTGTTTGAAAGTGTCCGCTAAATTCGCTGTCGTTGTGTTATCGATGCGTACATGTATCTTACGTTGTTGCTTCACGTTGACCTTATCAGCTGTAGGCCTATGTATACATAATCTGTTATCAGACTATTCGACCTCGATTTTAGTATGCTAAATAAATGTAAACAAATAACTCCACTTCAAAGACCGCAATGGAAGCCTGTATAAATGAGGAGGCTGCTTTGTGGTGGGGTGCAGATGCCGCCACTGTGAAAATAGACGACATAAATCTAAATACCTTTTGAGATCATAAACGCTGAGGTTTAAAAACAATTAACTTTTGCTACGTTGCATGTTTTATGAAATAGTAGGCCTAATTAGTGTTTCATTCGGAACATCGAAATCGTTTTGCATTACAACTGCAGTTGCGCCGTTGAGGCGTGTGCGCACTTCAGAGCTAAATTGTAAGAAGGGCGATATGAAATTACACTTGCATTGTATTGTATTGTGTAAATTTGCAAACTGAATGAATGAGTGAACAAATATAACAAGATTGTCGAATTCAGCTACATGACAGCCCCGAAGGCGGCAAAATGTGCAACAACTCAGTTTACCAAACCCACCTAGCGAATAGAAGGACTTGACTAGTCCTTCTATTGCATCTTCTTATCTTATGGGACTATAGCGGGTATCGAACACTCGTCCTTCTAGGCTCCTTTCCATCACGCTGCCATTCAACCATCTCCCGCCCCAATATGTTGTGTGTGCTGAAAGACAATGACCACTGTTCGCTATAGGTCTAGCTGGACGCCTGTACAATTTCGACACTACATACGAACGCTTCAGAATGCACTATAGACTATATATATGATATACATACGTCCAGATAATACATACATTTATTCATATATATAGTATAATATATATACGTGCGTGTTATTTTATATAATGTATGTATGTATATAAGGGCCTATGTAGGCCTTGAAAGCATAATATAGATAGATTAGCTACTTACCAGTGCATGACGTACTATATTTTGTCCTAGATTATGAATAGCCTACATATCTTTCACGTGAACTATAACGTATCCATACAATATATTATGCGAGAAACGTCCAAGGTCTGTAGATGTGACGGTATCCATTGACTGACGTCATCGAAGTTCAATCAAGTAGACATAACCAATTATGTGTAGTACGCCCATATATATTGGCCACGCATGCACCGCTTCACATGATCATCGCGAAGAAGGCGCTCAACCCGAACAGAGTAGATACCTGTATGTATACATAGTTCTGGGTAAGACGATAAAAGGACCAATGAGAGGAGATTACGAGTAAGCAACGAGTAAGCATTACTCAAAAACTGTGGCTGATCGGTTAGAGCGGTCTGCACGTAACGTTCAGTGTGAGCTGAGTGAGCGGGTTCGACCCTCGTCCGGGGAGTCACTGTGTAGGGACCATGAGCAAGTCCTTCGCGCACAATTGCTCTGCGGAAAAAATGCAATTGCGCCGTCGAGGCGTTGCTAGCCAAGTCAAATGCGCGCTAATACATCGAACGAGTAAACGCCCTAATGAAGTAGGCCTATATTCTTAAATACAAATTTCTAAGTTCACATGCACAGAAGACGACCAGACGTAGATAATGAGACGTTAATTGTGGCAGGTATACTTAGAAACGCGCCACGGAGTCAGGTTTAATATGAACTTAATGTTACGTTCTTACAGTTGGTTAATTTGTTCATCTGGTTGAGATGATGTGCCATGGAAAAGAGGTCTTCGGTTCAAAACCGTAGCCTGCTGGTTTTTTATTTTTTTCAAAACACTTAAAAATATATCTAACAATGCTTTTTAATGCATTGTTCGTTTCCAGGTTGTATTTGAATTTATTGGGTAGCTTTTCTAGTGTTTTTGAACGATCTGTGGCTGTTTTTGATGATGGAAAACCCCATACGTACATACATATATACATAATCATCTCTCTGAGAGTGGGTGAAGACCCCTATAGATGAAAATCTCAGAAATATGTGCCTATATAACGAAGACTTCTAACATGCAAACCTCATATTACGAACCATTTCGTGTTCAAACTTTGCAGGTATTGGAACCAAAGCAATATGTCAACCCGCTAAAAATAGATAGTTACAGGTTTAGTAACACTTAGCCGACATGGACTAGTTGGGAGGGGCTTTTGTCCGGGGGGCTTTTGTTCGGGGGCTTTTGTCCCGTACTCGGACCTACTAGGCTACTATTGTGAGAAAGTGGGTTCCCCGCAGAACAATAGACTTTAGAGAAAGACATTATAAATGTTTAAAGACTTATGGATTGTCAGCGGGGTTGTGGCTACAATGATCCAGGGTCAAGGAATGTGCACCGGCCGGTTGAGGAAGACAACTATTACTCGGTTGAATGGCAAGTGGGCAACTGGCTTGCCTCCAGTAGTGGCTGAGTTACCAGTGGGGTGATTGGCAGCATTGACGAGTGAAGATTGACAAGTAAGAGAGAGAGAACGGCCAGAGAGAGAGAGAGAGAGAGAGAGAGAGAGAGAGAGAGAGAGAGAGAGAAAGTAAGAGAGAGAGAGAGAGAAAGAGAGAGAGAGAGACTGGGCATTCTGTTCCTGGCTGGGAAGCCCAGTGGTCGGTCGTCTTAGATCGGTATCAAAAGCAAAGATGAGATATGCAGTGATATTTCATAGAGCAGAGGGACCCAAGATTATCGAAAGGCCCACTTTATTTGAACCTAGGTAATTGATAGCTTCACAATCGTATGAAGTTTTCGGGAGGGTTTCTGAGGCGCTCTAACTAAAAGCAGTTAGAATTCTGGCGTGACTTGGATAATTGTTTAAATTTGTCAGTAAAGATTTACCCCCTCCACTATGAGGGATTCATTCAAGCCTGAAAGTTTGCGGGATGGTTTATCATTACAGCATTACAAGAGTAGATATATTAATACTATCCAATAATTTGTATTTGCATTTAATTATATTAATGTTAATATGCAGTGCTATCAAATGTGGAATTACAATTGGATATGTCATTGAATTTTTTTACATTTGTGCTGAATATCAGCATTTGATACTGACAATAAATTCGCATGCTGCTTATTGACTATCGATACACATAACATAATTTTAGCAAAAGTACTTATAAAAGTAGTTAACTACTTATCTGGTAGTTACCAAACTAGTCACAACTGCTTGTCATCTAAAGTAGTTAAAGAGTAGTTATAACTACTTGTTTTTAAAGCAGATAGAAAGTAGTTATACTTACTCTTCAAGTAGTTGGTGCCCATCACCGTATATGTCAAATGTATACTGAAGAGTTCGTAAGCTTATATATTCCTCACGGCCAGTCTTCTTGACACTATTCCTACATACATAGATACAAATATATACATGGCTTACACATACATACGTACTTACATACATACATACATACATACATACATACATACATGCATACATGCATACATACATACATACATACATACATACATACATACATACATACATACATATAGACATACATACATACATACATACATATATCCATACATACATGCATACATACACACATACATACACACATACATACGTACATACATACATACATACATACATACAGATACACATACATACACACATACATACGTACACGCATACATACATACATTCATGCAAATATACATACATACGTGCATACATACATACATACATACATACATCTATACATACATACATACACACATACATACATATATATATATACATGCATACATCACAGCCTTGGTTCAACTTTGTTAACAGGTATTTAAGCTTAGGTACTAGGTAGCATATTGTTGCACAGAAGAAGTCAATTGCAATTGTAACTATAATTGTAATTACGACCATTTTTATAGCGCCGCTGGGTAAGCTACTTGTAGGGTGCTTTATATGACAGTTAGCTGCAAATTATAAAACTAATTAGTAACTATCAACATTACAAAGAAAGTACGATTATAACTATTTTTTAAAGGCAGGGAGGGTTTTGGTTTCCTGGAAAGCTGCAAGCCAATGCAGAGAGGCTGTTCCAGGCACGTGGGGCATCGACCCGAAAGACCCGATCAACAATTTTGGTCTTCGTTCTCGGGACGAAAACATCGGAGGATTTGAAAGACAAAAACATCGGAGGATTTGGAAGACGAAAACATCGGAGGATTTGGAAGATCGCAGTCGTGGTTGGTGTTTGTTACTCGGCACACAATTATGGAACCAATTTATCGCTATCCCATCCTAGATATTGACAGAATCAGGAAACTCTGAAATGGTTCAAATGGAGATGCATGCAGTCATCACCAGCACACGACATAATGTCATGATGAGCTCAGCTCATCATGACACATGAACCACATGTAAACGGAAGTTATAAACAATATATTTAATGCGAAGTGGACCGATTTTGGGCGATTCCAACTGGGCAATTCGTCATCAGCAACGTCCTTGCAGTCATAAGCAATAACTATCCCTTCCGCCACTCCTACGCTCTTTCTTCGCTATTAATTATACGTACATATGTATGTATGTATGTATGTATGTATGTATGTATGTATGTATGTATGTATGTATGTATGTATGTATGTATGTAGGTATGTACGTATGTATGTACGTATGTATGTATGTACGTATGTATGTATGTACGTATGTATGTATGTACGTATGTACGTACGTATGTATGTATGTATGCATGTATGTATATATGTATGTATGTATGTATGTATGTATGTATGTATGTACGTACGTACGTATGTATGTATGTATGTATGTATGTATGTACGTATGTATGTATGTATGTATGTATGTATGTATGTATGTATGTATGTATGTATGTATGTACGTATGTATGTATGTATGTATGTACGTACGTACGTATGTATGTATGTATGTATGTATGTATTACATGACCTTGATTGAGAATTAGTTCACATAGAACCATATATAAATGCCAGTAGGAAACACCAGTTGTTATACGCCGACGTGATTCTGGGGCAATGCTATTATACTCCCATTTCATCTGCTTTTTATTATGTCAGCAACCCCATGGCAGACATTTTTCGCCCTAACTTCGAATCGTGCGTCCACCCACAGATTTTCATGGAACATGGGTCTAAATAGGCACCATAAAAATGATGAGCTTAAAGGTCATCTTAAACCACGTGATATAATTACAGACATCGATACCCAACACATTTCGCCCTAACTTGTCATCCGGCGTCCAGCCGTCCACCCGCTGATATCCGCGTAACATAAACCTATTCGTGCATAATTGCTTACTATACTTCATATATATAATGAACCATTTGAATTAAGCATATATTATAATATATTATTATATTCCATGTGACGAGTATTAGGCCCTGTATCATATATATGTACACGTCAGCACGGTTTTGAGGGTTACGCTTAAATGTGGTTACTGAGAAAGTTGAGTCATGTGCACATTGCAAGGGCCTAAACCAATGGGTGGAATTTCAGAACATTAATTTAGACGACGATGTGAGCAATTTTCATTTTGTCAGAATTTTTTTTATTCGAGCACTCTATACCCAGATTTCAGTGCGCTTTTGAATAAGTTCAATGAAATGCACGCGAAGAATGTGAAGGCCGAATGTGTGATTGTATGCACGCATTTTGTTACGTATGTACGTACTTCAGGCACATGTTCAGTGATGCCCATGTTATGAATGTTTGCATGTATATAACAATGTTGGTATATGTATGTATAAATATACCTATATCGTTACTGTGTATGTATATGCGCATATATATATGCATGCATAAGTATATGCAATGATACATATTGTAAGTACTGCAGTATTATACACATATCAGCTGGAAGTGGTCCTCTACCTTGGCCTTCACTCATTATTGCCTCTACTCCAGTCTGGATTGAGGATATCCCACTCCACGGAATCCCTTTCGAAGAGTCTCAGTATTCTGGTAGACGCATTTTGTGTCGTGGACTGTGGCTAGGTCACCCTGCTCCATGACTTTAGCGCCGCTTTGACACTGTTGATCTCACCATTCTCCTGGAGCAATTGCTTAAGTCGTTTAGGATTGCTAACTGTTCTTCTGCGGTTCCAATCACTCCTCGTAAGACCGCTCTGTCTCGGTTGCTATTGGTCCCATACACCCGTTCCTCTTGGACCCACCTGTCTTTCGGTCTACCTCTGGGCTCGGTCCACACTTCTGTTCAAATTGTATACATCAGATCTATGGCAGAAATCTGAGGTCCATTTGGTGTCTCATTCCACTATCATGCAGCTGACACAGAGGTTTACCTGCATGGTCCTGCCACCAGAGGCGGTGATCTCGTTTTACAGGTGGGGGCACCCAATGAGACGGAGAGGAAATGTGTGGCGACACACGTATAACGTGTCCCCTCTCTGTGAAACGTGGGGGACTTGTCCCCCTCGGTTCCCCTGGATCGCTGCCCCTGCCTGTCACCACAGCTGCTGTCACGGTTGAGCGTATCTTTGAGGCTTTTGCTGCTCTTGAACGACGGCTTTAATCTAATGCTTTCGTCTAAACCAAGAGAAGACCCAGTTCATCTGGCTATATATATGTATATATATAAATATATATCATGCACAACTTTGAAAAAATTATATCATTTCCCTCTGCCTTAGATTTACCAACGTGCGTTTCTCCTCTGTCTTGATCCCGTACGTTATTTATCAGATCAGGTAAACACTGTATCTCGCTCACGTTTCTGCTGTTATTTTATATCAGCTTCGTCTCATTCACCAAATCACTTCCTCTTCGTGCAATCAAGACTCTAGTCCATGCTCTGATCTGCGCTAAGATCGATAATGGAAATGCAATCTACAACAATCTTAATCTCTCTTTTATAAACATGACCAAGCTACAGACCAATCTCAATATTGCAACCACCTTATAAATGGGAGTCATAGGGAAATTTGACCACATCTCGCCTTTTATTAAGGACTCTATCCACTTGCTTTCCATCCGTCAGCGTATTCTATTGCTTTAAGGTTTGATCAGTGATGCGAATAGTTTTGCTGACTCTGCTTCTCTCTACCTCATGATCTATATTGGTTGCTTAAGTCTAGTGGCCGCCAACTTTTCCCGCCCAAGCAAAAGCGACTCGCACCCCGACGTCATTGCTTTCTGACGTCCTGCGAAACTTTTACAGCAGAACTGATGTGCAAATCGCAATCCCACGAAACGCCAAGCCAGTTCTCGCCAAGGCCACTATAAACGATACTCTGCCTGTCACACATTGCTAGGCATTTCCGAGAGTTTGTGTGAGTTGCTCTGTTCCCGGTTGTACAGCAATCGTGAAACAAATATTAATAATATTATCAGACGTCTAATTGCGTTGAGAGTATAACTATAGATCTTGATGAGAATAAGAAATTTCGTGCTCGATCGAGGTTTTTATATCGACTTGACTTCTGTGCTTGCATCAAATTACTGATCTGACTGACTTTTGATCCAATAACCATAAAACACGTTTCAAAGTTCTTTGAATCAAATAAGCCTAGATATAGTCAGAGGTGGAGTACGATCATTACTTCACCTTTTTCTCGACCTGCCTCTGCACTTGACATTCTGATGAATCGATTAGGTAATTATCATCTCACAGAGACTTATAGAAACTAGATAGAGCTATCACGTCCGCTTGTTAGGCCCAGGTTCAGTGGGACATGTCTCGACAATAGTTAGGCGCAGATGTAGAATTATATTACATGTCTAGGCAGATGTCTGATAAAATAGCAGTCAACAGACACCGCTGGAAGATTGAACTATAATTATATTGAAAATAGCAAAGTTCCCGTACACAGTATACCGCCTCGCCATTTCCACTCCACCACTCGTTAAACTCGTCAACGTTTGAAATTAGTAGAGCCTGATCAGCTCAGGAAGCCACCGCATCTTTGGCTTTTCCCCGCCGCTGCGAACGAATACGAGATCAACCTCGTCCAGATTCTAGGTTGGTAGATAGAACATGATCTAGTCTATATCCTCGACTAAGCGTAATATTAGGCTTTTGGATTAAAGTTCATTATAGCTTGATCCCACTGTTAACATGGTTGCAAAAGTGAGCGTAGCTTCATGTGCTGATACGCATGTAAGCCTAATCAAGCGTCTTGTCTTGTTGTTATCTTGAATATCAAAATATTTAAATTTAAATTTGACTTGAGTGCGAAACTTTTAGTCCCATCTGTGCTGACGCCATTAACTCTAGACAGCATTTAGTTCCGGGTATCAAGTAAGTATTAACTATAGTAGGGGCCAATTTGTAGGTCAATTAAATAAAGGGTAGGGCTATATAAAGGGTAACAGGTCGTCTATACTCTATAGTCGGAATTTTTCGTACAGAGCCCATGCGCGTGAGTTGCGTTGTAAGTCAACCATTCAGGTAGGCCTATAGTTTTTCTTAGGGCCTCTGTAATTCTATAGGCCCTACTTGGTATTCATTGTGTAGTCTGAAGTCAACTATAGGTCTGATGATCTTGCTTCAAGAATTCTAGGAAGCAACGATTACATCCTTTGTTCGACAGAATATAGCATTTCTTTTTGATTTTATTTCAAACGAATTAGTTGATTAAATCCTTTACAAAATCTATAGCAAAAACGATTCACCCGACTTATGTCAGAAGGTGTCCCTACATGGACAAGCGCATTCGAAACATGTTGTTCTCACTGACTTTTTTGGCCTTCTGTGATTCTTACCTTTGCTGTTCATAGAATTAAAAGCAACTCAGACCCCTTCTGACATGAACAAATTGAGACTTTCTATGGCCTTAACTCGATATATAATTATTATCCATAGGCCTACCAATTATAATTAATTATTGGGGTTCATCAATAGATGTAGACTATACACAATATAGTTCGGTCAGGGTTTTCTGAGACCATTATGGATTTACTGTAGGCGGGCGCTTTTCCTTGCAGCCGTTTGCGCTCTTTCTTTCCCGGTAGAGAACTCCTCTCGTGAAGAGCAATTTAGTAAGGAATCAGTGAACTTTGCTAACCCCGTTGTTCGTAGTGGCGGAGTGGTTTGTGCACATCTATATTATAAGCGACGGTTTGCAACAATAGCAGAAGCAGAAACTGCGATCGAGATCGTTTAATTAATTTGTTGGGTTGGGGTTTGCGCTTATAAACGTATCATTCCCTGTTTTACTCAACGAAGCAGTTGGGTGTGCAAGCAGTCTTTGAAAACAATCTATCATCGACACAAAATATGTTTAAGATGTACAGTAGGCCAACCAACGTGGACGTCCGAAAGGGCAAGGAAACTCTTTTGGTGCTTTGGATTTTGGGCATGTTTCAAACTCCAAACTTCACTCATCAACTTTGTTTTTTTACCAATGACAATTTTGATTTTTATCCACATTTTTCGTTTTACCCAAACCAGTCAAGCTAGCATAACAAATAAAAAAATAAATAAAAACATTGGAACTTATAATAGTTTTACAGAGGCGTATACCTAGGTCATTTTGCACCCGGGGACAAACGACAGAATTGGGGCCCATTTTCTGATTTATTTCACATTTTTCAAATATACAATTCTTAACTTATTTGCCACTGTGCCACACAAAATAATAATCATATTACCTGTTGTTATTTTACTGCATAATTAAGTTAAAGTAACCAAAGCTATCAAAACTATATAGGTAATTAATTTTATATTGTTTTAAGTAACGCTAAGCTACAACCCTATTATTTTAAATCCTTTGCATTTGATGAAAAATTAGTCCCCCTATAGCAGCAATATTTTTGAATGCTAATAGGGGCCTAAGTAATAATGCTGTTTCACAAAAATTTACAATCCATGATAGCTGAACTGTCATTGAAGGGTGATTGTACGTAGGCCTACATCTGGCCTAATAAACGGTGTGAACAAATCTCTTGGACTCTGTAACTATCGGTCTGCTATCAGCTATCAGTTCCAGCAGCATGCAATTGCCCACGATGTTCATAATCTTTTTTCTACTATCAAACAGAATGCAACCATTTGTTTCAGTCGTTGAGTTTTCCAAATTAAAAATTGGGAATTCCAATACAGTACCTAACTTGTGTATATATTGAAACCATATGCCACTTTTAGTAAATGAAGGATAATAATACACTTGAGTTGGGATCGATCTATATGATTTTATAAGAAAACGACGTCTTACTAAGCCAACATTACAGATGTAAATTTATCATGAGTGTTATGTCGCCTCTTAAGGGCCTCTATTGATCACTGACACCCTGTTTGCAATGAAGATATATTTTGGGGTCGCCAAAATTAAATTTCACTAACTTAGTTGGGATAAATAAGTTTGTATCAAAATCCAAACAAAATTAATAGTTTTTATTTTCATTTTATCGCCTCTTTTAAATTGGCGTCCGGGGAACATGTCCTCTGCCCCTAGCTACGCCTCTACAGTTTTATGTTTGAAATAGACGTTCACTTATGACTGAAAAATGATCCTAGAGCGCTAACGACAGGTCCCATACGGCTGCTGCGTCCGCGCAAGACCCTTGATCGTGGAAGCGAATGCCACGGTGACGGGTTTGATTGCTTTCGGCACCCGGTTAAGTCCCCGTGCCAATAATCTAACACTCTACCCCCTTACAAACATTCCTGCGGACGCCCATGCTGGTACATAAGTTCGTGGTACCAATGTCACGTTCAAAAAGGCCACCCAGATTTGAAGAGCGTTAAAAGTTTTTACGTGGACAGCTCTTAAGATAAGTATTTTGCGCATTTGCTCGCAATCATGCCCACACAGAAGAGCTCGACAATTGATTAGATTGTAGTCTCACTGCTAGCAACATTTGAACGTGTTATATAATTTTGCCTCTGTATATGCACATAGGATATATATTTATACATATATATATATACATATATATATACATATATATTTATATATTTATGCACAAACATACTATGATGATTAATGCAACTGATCATAGTTTCTGGCATGCAATGCAATTGTTATCGCAGTCGTGATTGGAGGCGTCGTAATAATATAAATCCTATGTGGGTTAAACCGTGTTATTATTTGGACAGGAGGACTAAGCGAATAAGAGTCACGCGTGTTGAGTGCGTGCCAAGATTCGTCCTCCCATTTGTTCGTCAGCAACTGGAAAATCGTTTCTACATCTCAGCTTCTTAGCAAAAGCATCATCGACCAGAATACGATTAATTGCTGAACAGTGAACATGGAACGTCTGCATATAGCCTTCGTTGTTGTTGCTGCTGCCTTCATCATACTTGGTAAGTATTCAACGTCCATTAGAAATTTGGCAAAATTTCGCACTAACTTAGGCCTATGTGTTGATATCCACAGTTAATAAAAAGTTTTTTTTACGAAGTCCAAAGTATGATAGTTATTAATTAAGTAGGCCCATTGTCTTGGATGCCTTTTCTAAGGCATATGACGAGTTGGGAGTGATATGTAATCACATTTTGTCGTTCTTGAACTGGTACATGATGTGTTGCGTAACGTTACTTGGAGCCCATTATACGTAGGCCCCAATAACTCGCGCGCGTATAACGTCATGTTTATTGCTTCAGTTTATTACAAGTTACACGATATCAATAAATGTGAAACCCATTTAAGTAGGTCTACATTCTTCGATGCATTTTTCTTAATAATAAAAGCAAATCAATCACCGTTCCTATGGCACAGGTGTTTTCCAGTGTTCCTATAGTGGCATATCCGAAGAAGGGCAGTTTCCGTCTTCGGGGAACAGTGGTAGTGACTGTTCTCCGTCTAATCGCAAAATTTCTCAGAACATCCGGACAGCAGGCAGTCACGGCTTTCTAAAAGCAACTTTTCTGTATTTTTAGAGGGTAGAATCGTTTATAATACCATCGAAAGTTAATTAAGGGCCCAGTCCCTAAATACGCATGGCTCCTGTGCAGTTTACCTAGCCCTTCGGCGGGCCTGCTCCCGAGGTATCAGATATTCAAATGTCGCGTCTCTTGTTCAGGGCCTCTATGGTGGACGATGTCTCGCAGCTGTAAGGGAACTGGCAACATCGTTTCTAGACGTTCAACTAAATGTTACAGCCCCAGCAACTTTAATCCAAGTACAGAATACAAGAATAATGGCAAATAACTAGCCAGATTTGTACAAAACTCTGGACCCAGTTTGAACAGGGATAGGATTTATGGCTCTTAGTCACTCCATCGATTTCTTCGAACTGATTGAAGAAACACTAATGATCGTATCGTCCGATTTCAAAATAGTAATTTTGTGCATTCACCAGTTTCCAAAATGTGTTGCTCTGCTCAGTTTTAACATAACCCTACTTCAACCATAATTGCATTATTATCATAATAATGATAATAATAATAATAATAATAATAATAATAATAATAATAATAATAATAATAATAATATTCGTTTCATTTCAAACTGAAAAGCAGTATGAACGAATGATGACAAGTTATTAGTTATTACATGAAGACTCAAATTTAACCGTCGGCAGCCATGCAAGATGCCCATTACGTTGTAATCTCATTTTAACACACGCCGTCTAGCGATGGAAGAACAAGCCAACCTGACGATTTTAATGAACGAAAGCAATGCGTAGACATTAATGTTGGCTAATAGGCCTATTATTCACGAGCGCTAAGTCAGAGGTCGTCCGAAACAGTTGCTATAAAAGAAAAATTCAATTGCCAGGAGACAAGGAAAAGCAGCAGAGCGGTAGCGCTGGCGTGGTTATCTCTAAGCCACAGTTTGTCTGGTAAACGACTGACTTAAGCAATCTTACTGCTGGTTTTTCTGCTAGCCGTAAAAGCGAGCCAACTACGGTACCTTTTTCGACCGCAAATGCATCGCGAGAAATTGCTGTTGAAGCTTAGTTCGATTAGAAAGTGTATCGACTACAGAGAGTTAAAGTATGCCAATTAATCAGACATTGGGATTCGGGACAGCTGTGCAACAATGCCAAGAACAAATGAGGTGACCGGATAATGAGATGCAGAGACAAAATGCGGCAAAGGGCAGCCTGGACAAGGCACTTACAATAGACGGCCAGATCGGCCTACCTGACGTCAGCATCCACAGCTCATTGCGCAATAAGTATAGGCCTAAACTAGCAAGCCAGCACGCACACTTTACAATAACAATTGTGAGCATGTTCTAGCTTAACTTTTATCCGTTATCTAACAGCTAATCCGCAAAACTCTCCCACGATTTACGGCTTGTAGAATTTTCCCTGCGGTTAACGCCGGTGAGTTAAGAATGGTTTGAAAGAAATTGGAGGGCAACGGTACTGTTCAGGGTAAAATATCTCGAAAAGGTATGGAATTAAGGCTTTCAATGGAAATCCTGTGGAAGTACTTAACATAGATCATAGTAGATGAACGACAGGGCGAATGAGTGGAGAAACGAAGAATTTGTGGAATTCAGGTTGGATATGCATGATCAGCAAAAGATCTTCAGATAAGTGAAAAGCAGTGGTAGAGCTAACGGGCGAGTGTCAGATCATCAAGAGCATGATAAAGAGTTCGTCGAGCTAAGTGGGTTAGGATGACGACAGAGTTTTACAGGATGGTGAAAGATCTTAAAAAAAATGCGTAGGAGAATCTTCAGGATCACAGTCACATGATGACGATGATGATGATGATGACGATGACGATGACGACGACGACGACAACGACGACGATGACGATGACGATGATGAAGACGATGATGATGATGATGATGATGATGATGATGATGATGATGACGATGACGATGACGATGACGATGACGATGACGATGACGATGATGATGATGATGTTGCTTGTGTGTCTTGGTGACGTGTGATCAAAACATCATTCGCGCTCGCCCGAGATTGTGAAATCGTAATGCTAACCGAACAATAATATAATAGGAACCTTTTCTTCTTAGTTGCTGGTAAGAAGGCTTCGGAAAACTTCTACCGCTGCAGCTGCTGTCAATTATGATCATCAAATAGCGACCTGAGTCACCTGACGCAATCTCCCGAAATAGTTTATACTACGCAATTTAATAAGCAGATCTATACTTAAATAGGTCTACTGCTAGCAGGGATGTGGTCTCGAGACCGCGATCTTGGTCTCGAGACCGGAAAACTTCGGTCTTGGTCTCGGAGCATCGGTCTTGGTCTCGGTCTTTGTCTCAGATGCGTCGGTCTTGGTCTTGACCTTAAAGGAACGGTTTTGGGAAGGGTCTCCGTCTTAAATTAGCGTTCTTGGTCATTTTCCCTATCGGAGAAACTTTAGATATTTGTCAGCTATTTTCAATTATTAGAAACATCGGATGTTTAGGCCCTTCGTGATAATAATTATGAGGTCGGCCACGGTGTAGACAATGTAATCTACAATTCCGAGGTCCGTGGTACAAGTACACCATTCAAACGGAACGTTAGTATACTTGTTCAGATGTCTTAAAGTATTTACCTATCGTATGCCGTAAGTAATTTATAATGTGATATTCTTGGGCCGAAGCTAAGGACTGAGCCCGCAAAAGTTCAGAATGGCCGGTAAAACTGTCTCTGGATGGATTTATTAAGATTAGTATTCTTCAGCAATAAAAATAATCTTTTAAGAACTTAAGAGTGTTATTCAGTTTTAGCGTCTTAGTATTGAATCGTTTTTTAAAAAAGAGTTTCGGTCTTGGTCTCGGTCTTGGATCTCTCGGTCTTGGTCTTGAGTTTTTGGTCTCGTGCCCAACACTGACTGCTAGACGGACAGCCAGGTCGATAACTGCTAGAAGGTGAATGCATAACAGGCAGATCGATCCCCTTGGACGATGTGGAAGACGGCACTAACACAGGTCGTCTCCAGCGGAGTAATATCCAATTCTGTGAAGCAATGGCGAGTTGGTCCAAGAAGTGAGATCAATCGTCAGTAACAGGGCTAACGACGCATATCTGTCATGCACGGTAACCGGACAAAACACCAGACAGAAGCTCACATATAACAAAGACCCCAGGCCAAGACATGAGCCTCCAACTGCGTAATTAAACTGCCTAATTGATCATACCAAATTATAATGTATAGTATGATTTCAACATGTAAATATAATAAGAATCAAATATCCAGACGTACTAATTAAAATGGAGAAACTAATAAAAGTTCTCTAGACAGACCTGCGCTCGTCCTGAACATACCATCCAGTGAGCTAAGAACTTTATGTGAACGTCTCAAATCCCAATTCCATAATTATATACTTTTGACTTTATAATTATATTTAGACCACCATAAAGTAAAATGCTTAAAAAGTCTAAAGACTTAACTCATTGAGTTTTAAGAATTCATAGGTTTCTTAAAAAACCGAAAAAGACCAAGGTTCTTTTAAATTTAATGGCACAGCCCTGAACCGGACGCATCGTCTTTTACTATGCATCTGAGTAGAAGCAGACGGCCAATCATCGCAGGCTGCCTTCATTTCTAGTCTGCAACGCACCATCACGCAGGAACTCTAGGCGCCGTATCGGAAGGCAGTCACTTAGTTGGGCTCTCCGTGCGTGCAGAGCCCACCAGGGGAAACGTCTATAGTTTTATAAGCGATATTTGCTTGTAGATGAATACTCGAACCGTTAAGAAAAAATACCGCGGTTGCAACGAAAACATAGACCAAATGTGTGATTGATTCGCTCATTTATTAATCTGAAAATAGAGTAGTTCAAAAGTATTTTGTGCTTTGGACCTTCAGCGTAAATTTTAAAATACTAAATATAAACATTTAAAGTAAAATTTCAAATACTTTATGTCAAATGTCTAGTAGGCCTATTGCAACCACTGTCATCATTGTGCCTCAGCAGGAGTCCTGCCAGCAGACAGTCGGTTGAGTCGTGGTTCGCGATGGAAACGCCAGGTGATCCGTGTCATCTCTAACCAGAGTGTTCCGTGCGAACAGCTGGAACAGACGCTGAAGCGGCAGAACGGGGGAATTCCCCCTCGTCACATCCAGCTCAACGATGACGACAAGAAGCGACTGATGGGCATGCGCGGATTCGACTTCATGCCGTCGATAATGGCGGAATCGGAGATGGATGCGAGAGACATCGCCGACATTCTTCAACCGACGAAGGTATGTATAATCTATGTGTGTAGCGATCCTCTCTAATGTAATGTTTGAATGTTCGAGCTGTGTTGTGCTATCCTAAAAGTGATCGAATTGTCGGGGGAGTAGTTGGTTGGGAGAGTTCATCCCTCAGTTCATTTTCAACCCCGCCAGTTAATTCTAAAAATGTGCCATGGGGTCAAGCAAATCCCCATAACTGCTTTCAGTGGCTTACTGTGTCTTAACACAGTTATATATTGCAACGAAAACTTACAATTACCCTCTACCATTTGGCCCGTATACCGGTTTCAGGTTCTTAAAAATTCTGGTCGGAATACCTGTATGCATACGCGTGAAAAATGTTCAGTCCCCCCCCCGTTCAAATTTGACAATTCAAGCCTGCGTCCTGACTCCTGATGAATTGCAGTGCCAAGGAATTTAGCAGTGCAGCGCATAATCAGTGTCAAGTCAATCTCGAGATGGTTTGCAATTGCACGACGCACCACTTGTCGGTACATACATCTTAATTAATAAGAGTGATTGACAGTCGCTTCTAATCTGCAGCACCGTGGGTAGGTCTAATACCTAGTGACAACGTACACCAGCTGTGGCCATGGACCATTTATTAACAAATCAGACAAACAAGGCACAATTTTGGCTTTTGAGTGCATGAAGATCTCAGTTTTAGAAACGTGTGGCTATGCTTGTCCATGATCAATAAGGAAAAACTTCTTCACTGTTAGAATTCTTAACTTGTGTTATGGTTTGTATGATACAGTAGATACTAACCATGCTACCAAGAGGAAGTTCGAAAAATTGGGCTTTTAAGCATGTTCCAGATTTGCAGAGGTGTGAACCACTTAAAACCCTTGATGAGTCATGTTAAAATGATAAGGCCGGCTAAATTATTTTTTCTTCTTCTGACCACAATACCTCCTGATGCTGTTAGACATGACTTCAACCATGTAAATAATTATGTATGGTCATTGGCCATGATAATTAGTGATGATAATTAATCACTCGTATCGCGGTTGACGGTGGATCAATGCCAAGCTAATCTTAAAAAGATCTGTTAAGGATTGTTCAACGTAGCTAAGGTCGACAATTGGACGCAATGACTCTGACTCTGATCCATCTGAATTAATTGTGGTTATCTGTCTTTCACTTAGACCCCACATTATATGACAACATAGCGGAGGTGGTCATATATAATATAAATACATATTATATGTGACAACAGGACATAGAGCCTAAAAGCCATCAACTACACTTGACATACAGGGTGGCTCGTTAAAAAAATACCCCACCAGAAGACGTGAAATTTCTCAACAACCGATAGAGATATCTTTGCCAATTTTTTTAAGATTTACAGAGGAAAGATTTTTGAGCAATTCTTGAAAATTTCATTGAAAGCGTTTAATTTCTTCAAATATTACAGCTGTCTAAATTTAACTTTCTGTATTTTTACAATTACGCAGAGAAATGAAACCCGCAAAAGCTCAGTGTGGCCGGTAAAACTGTTTTCTGGACCATTTTTAAGATTAGTATTCTTCAGCAATGAAATTAATGTTTTGAGCTTGCTATTCCGTTTTAGCGTCTTAATGAATTGGATTGTTTATAGCAATCGGATGAAACACAATATATATGTAGCTGCAGTTATCTAGAAGAAACGCTAACGACCACGACAGCAACGAAACCAAAACGTACATAGAGCAATGGACATTACAAGAGATCGAACTACACAAGAATCTTCTCTATGACATTAAATAATTGAAACTAACGACATATCCAACTTTTTGGCATCGCTGAGTAAAATGTATACGAATGCAGCAGATTTTGGTAGCTTGAATGTCAAGTGACATATAGGAACCTAGTCTACATAATAATTAGCCTGAGTAGTGAGTATATATCTACAATTGTGCATGAATATATTTGAATCAATGTAGAAGAATCGTTTAAATAATACCGTAATTAAGTCAGCTCTTTCGTTTGTAAGGTCATCCCAGGTCGTCCCTGTCTGCTCCATATATGCCTCGTTCACTAACAAATGCATTTCCTTATACCTCCATCCTTCTCTTCATGTTTACTCTTTGCCTCCTTCCTTGCCCACCTGCCTGCCTCTTTTCTTCCTTTCACTCTTCCCTCCATCCAGCGAACTCCACCTTGTTCGCACTCTGACAGTGCCAGTCCGAAACCTGAATAAAGGCGGAGGAGGATGACGCTAATGATCTTCGTTATCGCAGTAACTACTATTCACTATCATGGATCCCTTCCTCTGATTTAGTTTAACAAAGGCTCACTGTTTTCTGATGATTGGCAGTTGATTGTGGGCGATGGAGTGGGAGTTTCTGCCCGCAAGCAGATGGGTGGAAGTGAGAGCGAGAGACCCCTTTCCAGGTCAGAGATACTCGGTCGTCTGAGGACTGCTCGCAGCGTCAGAAGAGCAGCATCAGCTGCTGCTGCTGAGGATGCTGCTCCAAGGAACTCGAAAGATGCTCAGGATAAGGTTCAGACTCTTCCCTTCGTTCTTCCAGAAGATATCGGCATCAACGGAACCATCGCACAGGCCACCGATGAAGGTAAAGATGGGATGAATGGATAATTAGAAGGAAGGAAGGATGGATGTGTGGATAGATTGATGGATGGATGGATGGATGCATGCATCAATTCATGGTTGTATGTATGGATAGACGGATAATTCATGGATGCATAGGTGGATGGATGGATGCATGTATTAATGAATGATTGAATGAATGAATGACGATTACAGTATAGGACATTGTTGCCGTGTGGTTAGAGTGCTGGTTCCTTTGAGACGGTTAATGTGTGGGAACATTCTTAAATTAATCCTGTAGCCAGCAATTGTTCAGCGCCATTCATGCGTACGTGGTCAATTATAGGTACTATAGCGCTCAACAAAATGCGCAATAATACTAATAAAACATAAATAGACGATGACGATAGGCCTAATGATGATTATGACGCCAACAACGTTCGCAATCTGATGATGATGATGATGACGACGATCATGTTGATCATGATTACCATGATAATGATGATGGTTGAAATGATGATCTGTAGCGAACCTGACGATCATCAGCATACTTTTAAACAATTATTACCGTTTGTTAGAATTTGTTGTGACGATCGATTACTGCATCGCGCGTACAACTCCAATGGCCACAGTCGACGGTCTCCAGTATCTGAGGATGTGTACGGCCTGCGCCACAACGACGACCACACCTTCATACATCTGGCCTTCGCTTCTCTATGGCGCCGTGTGCAACGTCGAGGACAACAGCTGCCTCTACGAGGACACTGTCTGTACGTATCTATGAGGACACCGTCTGTATACATGTATCTACAGGGCGGGCAAAAAGTAGCTCCCTTGGAGCCAAGCTGTAATCAAGGCTCACTCTGACATCACTGGAGCTGAGCACTTATAAAAATATGCGAACCCATTGATGATAGGGGTGCGCGGTGGAACGTCGTAAGGGCAGCGGAAGGCAGAAATCTATCGGCACACGAACAAATATCGAGCATATTGACGGACTTATTTGCTCACAGAATAGCAACACCAGAAATCATCTCAATAATCGGCGAATTTCAGCACAGTTAAACATCAGACACGTCTATTAGAAGATTTGTCAAAGATCTGAACGTCCCCGCTTTTCGTCTTGTCCCTGGGCAAATTATCACCGATTCAATGGCCCCCAACCAGGTCAACAAAACTTGACAAATAAACTCAAAATATGTGTGGATAGTGGTGGTAGACACAGGTTGTGAAATAACATGATGTTTGTTTTAAACAATTACTTGAGATATAACCTTATAAAATCGTTTTTGTAACTTTTGCTGCGTAAAATGTCTTTTGACTATCAAAAATCAGTGGTTGCACTCACTAAAAGTGATATGAGTTTTGTTATGTGTGAAATATCTTAGCCAAATTTGGCGTTTATATGTAAATATGAATTATCTTAGCGCCTGTAAAATTTAATTTACTGATCTCTACTTTTTGCCGAAATATAAGCATAAAATCTGAGGGAGTTTTTATGGCCCACCCTGTATATATGAGGGCACTATCTGTATGCAGGTATGAGAGCATCGTCTTAATTGCGGAGTAAAATCCCAAGATCGACCGTATCGGAAGCTTTTGCAGCAAGGTCGAACAAACCAACGAGTATTTGTTCTGTTCAGTGCGGGTCGAGACTAAGCCTGCATACTCGATTGGGTCATAGAGGGGTATGGTCTTCTTGCAGACCACGCTGGGAGGGGAAATGATGTAATGAGCTTATAAATACGCTCATACATAATTCTAAAAGTTGACCTATAGTTCGTGAGGCACTTTTTGTACAATTTCGGTGATTTGCAACTAAGCTTGAGGAACGTGGTTGGCTCGTGCTATATTCTGCGCTTTGCTTAAGGCTCTCTCTTGCCTAGCACTACGCCCCGCGACAACAGAAGATCCTAATTCCAAGTGCTCGCTTGTCTGCCAGGCAACGCTGAGCTATCTGAGTTGTAGATTTCTCCATCTGCAATAACCTCCCATCTGAACTTTCTAAAAGGAGCGCTATATAAGTGCTCGACATGAATGAATGGATATACTGCCTCTTAAGCTGAAGTCTACTTACCCGTGCTTTAATGTTCGTGTTCTTCTTGTATGTTCACAGCCCATGGCAAGTGCATGCCTAGCACGATGCCAATCACACTGCTGCGAAAGAGCTCAACTGTCTGCGTACTTGTGCTCGAGAACGGACAGAAGGTCGTAGCCGAAGACTGGCTTCCTTTCACCTACTACCTGGGCATCGGATGCGAGTGCGCAGTCTCAGAACAGTCGAGGTTCAGATGAAAGGGAAAACAACTCAGGCACGAAGCCATCTGCGGTCGGTTCAATGGTGCTTCACCAGTGAAGCGTATGCGTGTAAATAACGGACTCCGGTGAACCATCAAACATGTGTTGGCATGTCTAATTGTATTTAAAGACTTTTATGATCGCATCAACCACGCAGAACTGTACTCAGGCTTTAACCTTACACCTCTGTAACTTTTATTCATTTACTCTATTCCAAGCACCTGTAAATTTCGTCCTAAGCACACTATTAGCCCTATGAGCAGATTCGTAACGACCATGAATAACGAAAGATAGACCTATTTATAGACATTACAGAAGTAATAGAAGTGCTATATAAACATGATTATATATATATATATATATGCCCAACCACAAAATCAACAATGAAAACAACAGCTGTATTATAAGCTTATTTAAGAAAATGGCCTTTATTATTTTAACGCAAACTTATCACATAGCATAGAACAGCTAATCGCAGATTGAAAGAAGTGACCCGATGAACGATGTACATAAGACATAAACAAATTTTAGAATGCACAACTTTTTACAATCATTGCACAATAATAAACGTTGCTTACGTTTCTCATTAAAATTTGTCGAATTTTTTAATATATTAATATACCCTCCAGTGACACAGAAAATATTAAAACCGAAATGACACCAGAAATTGACTTCAAACTAAAACCGAGATTTTCAGTGGTTTTTTTTGCATCTAAACTGTATGCGTAACTGTCTCCTTGAGTCTGCCCTGCCTACCTTCTGCATCGGGTTTCTCTGAATTCGTTCCTCTGCCCGCGGACTTCTGGCGGTTCTCAGCATGCGCTCTACCACAGCCCGATCCATGAGCTTCGCCAACGTGGGTCCCACCTAGCTCTGTAACAGCCTCCCCTTCCTCTTCGGAAGGAGCTGCTCTCTCTCTCCTCTGCTGCCGTCTGGGAGCGCTTTAAGACTTTCCTATTTGCTTAGCCTTGTGTTGAGTCGTAAACGCCTCTGAATCTAGTGGCGCTATATAAGTGCTCCATTATATTACATTAGGCCTACATGACTATAGGTTCGACAATTGAGTGGCCATCTGTACTTGAGGAACCTGTCGCATTCTTAACAACGTGTGATCGATAAACTTATAAATGGGCCTACAGACAGAAAAACTGATGCATTGGCCTAGTGAAAGAACTGATTATGCCGTGCGCTTAGGGCCCTACTCTTTTGCGCGTGAATTTCTAACGAGAAGTCGAGAACGTGGTGGCTACAACGTCGCATGGGAACCTACATGTAATTGTTTTGGAGACTTAGAGCTATTTAAATGTATTAAATGCAAGTGTCTTTGGCCTAGATTATAAATAAATCATTTAATTTAGGCCTACTTCAATGTATACAGAACTTCGTGACCTATATATTCGATCGGTATGTCCCGACGTACACAATTTGTTTCTATAAATACTGTGTATAACAATAAAAAAAATCATAGACATTTTTATAATAGCGCAGCTTATGCAAGCGTCCGTGATATAAATCTTATATGCAAAATTAGGACGCCTGTGTGTGCAAAGCTATAGGCCTAGGCGTTATTACATCATCGTTTAAATTGTCTGTATATTATTATACTCGTTAGCCGATATAGGCCTACATGTGTTGTCACTGTACATAGGCTTATAGTCTACTGACGTCACCATCCATTTTCGGTAAACAGGATATTAATAATAATGCTTTCTATATAATAAGCAATAAGCACGAAGCATGGACGCTGTGCTATTTGCTCGCACTGCATGAATTCTATTATATGAATTATATTGATCCATTGTTTGAATATAGGGGTCTGTAATATAGAATCGTGCTTCCTCCATCATTAAGGACTAAGCTAATGACTGGATTCTCTCCATCGGCTTCTAGCTCTTTAAAGACGTTTCTTCTTCCCAGGAGTTTGTGTGCTGAAAGAGCCTCTGGATAGCTATTCTGTGAGAGGCGCTATATGAATTTAAAGATACGATTACGCTTATCATACACAAGAGATCATGTTTAAGCTATGTCGCTCTTTGCACATAATGGAGGCCTATTATGTATGCCAACATGACAACTTGGGAAATGATGTATTAGAAAAAATTTATAAAAAATATACTTTCTTATACAATATATAAGTATGATCATGATTAGCATTTAAGAACTGCCTCACGTTAACGTGGTTGCTTGTTTAGCATTAGGCCAAATTGAGCATTTTTAGTGTGATTTGGGCCTACCAATTTGATACTCGATGGCGAGAGGCGAGTATTTTGAAGTAGTGGTGATATCTCGCAAGTAAATACGTGACGAACATCTGCCAAACGGTATACGTGACGTTTTGGCGCAGGACGTTTCTGGCGCAGCTCCGTTTTGGCGCAGGACGGCCGTAGATGTCTGGTACAATAATACTGTATATTAGTATATAGGGCCCGTTCACATATTATATAACGCTCAAGGGGTAGGTGGGTGGGTTCCGGTTTTGTTAGCGTTATATTGTGTAGGGTGGGGAGGGGGGTAGGTTGAAGGTTTTGTTATATAACAAACTTTTTTCAGCTTATACTATTTTGCCTGTTTGCCTGCCAATTGGAAATTCCATTTACCACGAACCTTTATTGCTTAATCGAAGTTCACTATACGCTGTGAACCAAAACTAGCACCATTAGCTGCCACCTGGCATTCTTAATTATTATTTATAAATAAACTTTTAACAATTTCCTATTTACAATTTTAACAATTTCGTGTGCATAGCTTTAAGCGCTCTAAAATGCAATTCTGTGTGCTTTGTTTTGATTTTGGCTTAAATTAAAATTAATTCACTTGAAACAATTATTTTGGTAGGTATTATCATAATATCATAATGTTTGATTACGTTTTCTATAGTATGTGTACATAGTTTGTGTTTGCTTAAATACCCAATTGTAGTTGTAATATACACTTTGTATACATCATACGCTATTAAATAGGTAGAATAATGTTGTACCGCAAATCTATAGATAGATACCTGACAGTGCAATATTAAACCAATCCATTCTGTGTTCATTTCTAGTGCAAAAAAGGAGGGAAACTAAAATAGTGCTTTTAAATAGGATGTACGTCACTACCATGTATTATCATGCTGTTTTAGTAGGCCTACATGTAGATAAATGGTGACAATCGTCGACTACCCAATTAGTTACCGTAATTAATTTAAGTGAATTTAGCGCCATTAAAAGTCCGAATATTAAAATGCAGATGAGCATGGATCCATACATCCGGTCTAATCATCATTGACACGAGAGAGTGCACAATTTTAAGACAGCTTTTGTTACATAGCTTATTGGGTGTATGATGATTTTTTACTACAGTGCTTGAAATGGATGAAGGCAATTATCACTACTATTAAAGTGGTAACTAACGTTGTATTGTTATAAAAGTTTCAAATTGTGCAATACAATTGTGTCGATTGTATGTCTTTTAATGTGCTTATAGGCTGGGGTGGGGTAGGGGGTAGGTAGCATATCTGTTATATAACATAGGGGTGGGGGTCACGGCTGCTGTTATATAACGTTATTAGGGAAAGGGTGTGGGTCAAAAATTGGGATTATATGCGTTATATAATATGTGAACGACCCCATATTACTGTTATTACATGAATATATTATATGACAAAAATTGGCTATCTGCCACTTTAGAGTCGGAAATTATTAACCATGAAGAGGGATCGGTGAAAATAATCATGTTTAACTAGAAGTTGGATCAATGAAAAGTAGCCTATAGGCCTACTGTTAAACTGGGAGCTGGATTGGCTAAAAGAATCATGTCTAAATAGAAACTGGAATGACGCAAATGATCATGCTTAAGTGGGCGTTGGATTGACGAAGAGAATTATGCATAAATGGAAGCCGGATTGGTGAAAATAATCATGCTTAAGTGGAAGCTTAATTGATTAAAATAATCATGCTCAAGTGGAAGCTGGATTGATGAAAATAGTCATGCCTAAATGGACGCTAGCAGCTGGAATGAAGAATAGAATTACGCCCAAATGGAAGCTAGATTGATGAAAAATAATGCCGTATAATTGGAAGCAGGATTAATGAAATGATTGAGACTTAAAGCGTTCCACGACGAGTATAATTCTCATATCCATGCCGCTTCCATTTCATCATTCCAGTTCCCAGCTTGGGTTTAGCATAATTATTTTAATCGGTCATGCTTCATATTACATTATATATTTTATAGGCCTATATGCGTCAAAACGTCTCGCGCCAAAACGTCCTGCGTCAAAACGGCTGCGCCATAGCGTCCTGCTCCGATTGCCAAACCATCTGTATAGTTCATTTAGCTACGCATTCTGAAAATTCGACAAATTGTCTGGAAATGTTCAAGACTATTTGCAGAGTGCGTGATTAGAGAGTGAGCTATTTTCTTCGTTAAACTTTAGACTGGCTGGAGAGACCGTGCTGTGGTCGTCTTAGATCTGAGTAGCGATTGGCAACGTACGAGGAATTGAAGAAGCACGGTTGATGCGCAGAGCAAAAGATGAGATAGGCAGTTTTAGTTTATAGAGCACAGGGAGCCAATAATACCGAACGTCCACTTTGTTTGATATGAGGCAACTGATAGCTTCAAAGGCCTTTAAGTGGCCGGGATGGTTTCTGGCGCTCTAACTAAAAGCAGTTAGAATTCTGCCTGGCATTAATATGTTTGTAGGCCCTACTTATCACTAAAAGAGTAGATAGGCCTATATTAAATACTATCCAATTGTTTGCATTTAATTGTATTTAGGCCTAGACATTTTTGTAGTTGTAACAAGTCGGTATATGTTACTGCTAAAACTGTGCTCTGACCAAGGTCCTTTGTAGCATGTGCTAGTAGTTCATGTCCTTTTACAATTAGATAGGCCTATATCATTGTGTTTCCGATCATTTTTATTACTTACGTTGAATATCACTATATCGGCAATTAATGCTGGCAATAAATTTGCACACTGCAATGCACCATGACATAACATTAGCAAAGTTGTTTTAAAAGTAGTTAACTACTTAAGTGGTAGTTACAAAAGTAGTTATAACTACTTGTCATCTAAAGTAGTTAAATAGCAGTTGTAAATACATATTTTGAAAGTAGTTAGAAAGTAGTTTTAACTACTAGTCAAGTAGTTGGTGACCATCACTGCGTAATTCCCAATGGAAACATCCGATCTGCCCTGTACTTAACCAAGCTCTCAAAGAAAACATTGCCACAATTTCACATTGTTTCTATAGTCTGCCTCTGCCTCACATTATTTCCCGTCTTTCTTTTTATTCAACCTCAATACACAAATAGAGCCGGGGAATAGGCCTAAGCAGGTTTCTCTGGCGTGACTTTTGTAGGCGTCAATTAGGCGGCGATCCCGGGGAGGTCGAGGGGGACAAATCCCCCAACTTTTACAAAGAGGGGACACTTTATACGCGTGTCCCCACATTTCCTACCCCTCTCATAGGGTGTCCCCCACCTGTCAAACGAGATCGCCGCCTCTGGTAGGCGCTGAGAAATTTTCGAAGATTTACATTTACATTATCCTGCATTACTCTGAAAGCGAAAAAGCTGATAGTAGACAACCTGCTCAACAAACCTTTTTACCGATGCACTCCTTACAATCTCTTCCTAACAAGCAGTGTGAACTCAGCCCTATACCTACATTTTAGGCCTGCCTGCTTACCACAAGACTGCACATCGCATCGTTGCTGAATAGCCAACCTCTTTTAAAATCCATCCATTACGGAGAAAAAAATTCGGATTTTCGGACCCCCTTCCCTTGCTGCACCACGTAGCCTACATGTCGTGGACCCCCTCCCGATGCGTAAATACATTTGAGCTCTACCCCCTCCTATTGCAAAGGTTAAACAGCTATTAAGACATTGATTTTACCACGGGTTATTTAATTTCGTTAGGCATCATAGGTATTTAACAGCCTAAATCTGTTAGCTGTTATGAAGAAATAAAACCTAACACTTACATTGTACATTTTACTGCTCCATAAAAATTTATTAAGCAAGGATATAGTCTATGATTGGGTTTACAGTTCAGATCTTAATATTCTGTATTGTCGACAATTATATTTGCGTACGTACATATTCTCGGACCCCCTTCGCCCCACCATACGCACTCGTACGCGAAATTGATGAAATTAGAAGTCCCCTCCCCTCGCTGCATACGTAATATATGAACGGCCCCTTTCCACTACTCTTCCAACAGCCACCTTAGTCCTCAATCAACTATTGCAGATAAAAATACTAACAACATACCTGTCATTCATTTCTAAACTATAGCCAAGCACATATTCCTGTCCCAGATCAATGACTGCCTGGCTTGCAGCTCACTCCCCAATACACACCAGTTGGTTTTACAAAGCGTCACTCAACTGAAATTCTTCTAAGTTATCTCTGCAATAAATTACTACTAACCACAAACTTCGACAGTCACTAGTGTATGAAGCTCAACTAAGAAAATATCATTCTAACATCTTAACACACAAAAATCTTATAAAGCCTAGAAAAAATAATATTCCACACACTAATTGACAGTATTGTCCAACAAATAAGATATAGAAATGTTAGACAATGAAAATACGGCATACTGCGCCTACCCATTGATTTGGCCATTAAGTCAAAAGAAAGGATGAATTCAGAAACAACATTCATTAGACACAACGCTACAATAACCTTTCAGAGGTAAATAAAACGGCAACGAGCTAAAAATAATTTAAAAATAAAAGCTTCACAAAGCAAGATCATAAATGGTCAGAATAAATCAACATAACATAATTATTTTGTTGAAGGCAAGATCTGCTAAGAATTGGACAAAATACATCACAAAGTTTTATTAGACAATACCAGAAACACTGCACACCATCACACATAAAATTCATCTGCATAGCTGCAAAAACTGCTGATTTTTAATATCAGAAAGATAAACTACTATATGCCTCCCCATCTTTGTGGGGAGTCTTGTGGAGGGTCTTGTCCTAGACAATAGACAATAGTCCACTGATAAAGAACGACTGGAAAAACTGCAACAAAGAGCCAAACACCTAGGTTACCTTGAACAATCCTTCCCAAGTCTCTGAGCTAGCTGATACAGCAGATAGTAAATTCATCTTCTCCATATTACATAATGTCAAGCATGTCCTATACCAAACTACTCTCCGTCTCTTCTCCACTCTTCAATTAGGACCAAGAGCACACAACATACTCTCCCACTCCCCCTTTATCCCAAGATCTTCAAATAAAAATGTTCACTATTTCATTAATCAATTCTGACAACTTTTTAATTACCTTTTTAGTTAAATTAAATCTATCATGTTATCATTTATGCATATTTGTCACTTTTCTCATTAAAATGAGTATACATATATATATATATATATATATATATATAATATATATATATATATATATATAGGGAATATACTATGTGAGTGAATCAAAGCATTCATTTAAATAACTCCGATACAGTGTATCCACTGTGTTGTTTGTGACTTAAGGAATAAATCGCAAATTTTTTTATTACACTTAATAAATTGTTATCATCTATATGCATTTCAGACCCTCTGCGACATTTTGATAAATTGAGTCCTGCCTTTGAGTAGGTATTTTGGACACACTGCGATATACAATTGCTCAGAATATAATGAATATCGAATATGGACACAATTTAAAACATATGATTGCACAAGAACATTTAGTGCAGAGAAAACAAGTCTTACTTTAAAACATCTAAATAGATAGCACTACCGTAAATAATTACAAAAACCAACATAAAATTAGAACATTAATCATGATCGTCAAGTAAAATTGAGGAAGTGATTTCGAGATTAACCACATTATCTGGGTAATCAGTTCACCACCCAGTGAAGATATACTGTTCATAAAAAATCAATTTTCAGGACCCTAACAACGTGAACCTCAACTTTCTTATGACCTGGCAAACCCAGTCGTGAGAGTTGGGTCTTACCATCATTCAAAAGTTCATAAATGTTACCAGTTTGTATGTCAGCTTCTGATATTTCAGAGTACATATGATCTGATCCATCAGTTCCCCATTTCATGCAATTGCCCTCTGCTGAGGGCAAAACACAGGCTTCTTTGTTCTGTGTCTCGTGTAGGCCTATATCTATCAATGGTGTGGTTGAATGCATTCCTCAATTGCTTCATAAGTGCTGCCTCTCTGCACTGAAATTCTCTGCTTTACATAAGTTGGTTGAGCGCCTGCTGCCCCTATGATTGTTTCGGGTTCCAAGTACATGGGTCGTGGTCGAGGCACATCATACCCCATCACTTCATCGCTATTCTATCTCTTCATGATTGTTCCTTGCTCAAAGTACAGATCTATCGACCGAGGTGTTGCATGTCCCAATGCTGCACTATCCACGAGTGCATTATCATTCACTGTGTATGTATATCCTAATGGGTTGTCTGATGTGAAATAATGCAAACTGAGCACTTGGGAATGCCAATTAGGTTACCGATTTACTGTGATTGCAAATGGTTATGAAAGACAAGCATAAGTGATGATTGCTGATTCTGTTGGCAATAAATTGATTATTTTATTTTATTTAATCATGAGTTGATTAGTTGGTATTTGTGTTGAATTTGTTAAATGATCACTAAAAATCAAGACCAATTTGTTCAGGTGCTGAGCGAGTCTTTGCCTGCATCGGGGTCAGTGCTTGGTGCGGAAGGTCTACCAGCTGCACCAGTCGTGGTGGGGCAGAATCCAAAGGTGGATATATTCAGGTGACTCCGGAGGTGAAGCAGGCTGTCAAGAGGGTAGAAAGCAAGTTTCAGAATCATTGACAACTAATAACCACTTAAAATATCTTTGTTTTTTTACTTTGTTGCCTTCTAAAGAGTATTAATAGTTATATTCATCTTTAGTTGTTTCTGCAGGGAAATGATCTTAAGAAGCATGCTCTTCCCAGACACTGGTTTGTGTCAGTAAGATGCTGTTGTGCTAGTGTTCATTAAGGAGCTCTTTGAAGAAGGGTGATTCAACCGGATGTTAAACCTAGCCTTTGGTTACACAGCTGCCTGCCAGGCATTATACTGCAATTGAATGTTTCTACTTTCAGTTGTGTTTACTCTTGATAATGGTTAAAATAGTCCAATTAATGCACAATTTTTGATAATGGTTAAAATAGTCCAATTAATGCACAATTTTTGTTTGTTATGCATCAATGACAAGACATTGCTTACTTTGAATGCTTACAGCTCAAGGCACTTGGCTTTCATGAGGATGTGTGCATTCAAGCTTACTTTGCTTGCAAAAAGGACGAAGACCTTGCAGCCAACTTCTTACTGTTGCACAACTTCGATGATGACATGTCACAAAGTTGAGCACATTTGTGTTGCAGTAGTGCATGGCGTCCTTAAATAAAAGCGGCTCTGAGACTGTGGACGCCTTGCCCATTCTTTGCATAAACTGTTCTGCTTGAACTGCGTGTTAATCTGACTTTCTTAATATTTGTGTATGAGAAGAGTTGCTCCACTCATTTCGTCGCATATCGGTTAGGGCCAGGTTGTTTGTGACTTGGTTGCTCATTAGTAAGTAATTGTTGTCATTTAAGCCAAGTAGTACTAGTTTTAAAATAATTTTGAAGTGGTTCAAAATTAGTTTTAAAACAATTTTTTAAAGTGGTTCAGTTAGTAATTAACGACTAGATTACTTTTCTCAAAGTCAATCAATAATTACTTGGTACTGTCATGTTGGAAACATATAAGAGTCCCAGGGGAAAGGATCCTGAAGGACGGACGATGGAAGTCATCAACGCAAGGAGATGGTGTCTCAATAAAAACACCCGACCCGGGGAAGGCAATGGCAAACAACCCCTGTCAATGTGCCAAGAAAACCGTTATGAAATACACAGCTATAAAAAAAACGATAAACCAATCAATAAAAAAAATTTTCATCAACTAAGACTCCATCAGACCCATTGTAACTCAGAATTGTGATCAAATCTAAAGTGAATTAATTCATGTGCACTTGCAATTTAGTTGCAACATTGTCTAACAACAAGATCAGTACAAATATCTATACTTAACTGTTAATCCTATTCTTAGCATTACAGACTATGCACAAAATCAATGCCAACTTTAAGAAAACGACAATAATGAAGGTGTTAATTAGGTCCATAACAATGCTAATTACACAAAAGTAATGAAGCTGTGGGCCAAAAGGAGATAAAATGAAGCAATACATTTGGCCCAAACTTTCAACCCGCTTCTAACACTTAGGGCACATATATGGATTTAAATACTGAAATCAATCAAACAATAATCGTTTCATTCAGGGAATGGAAACAAGTCACTTGACACAATAAAAAATAAAAGATGGAAGAGATGACAGAGTGACCACAATGACTACAGAGACCCGCTTCATCAGAACTTCTTGAAACGTTTAGATGATGTTAGTCCCAAGAGTCGGAAGACTACAAAAATACGGTGGATACTGATTGAAAGAATTTATCGATTAATCTTCAGAATTTAGAAATGTCGTCACCAAGCCAGTTACTACGTTACTAACCAATTTCAATCATTTCCTATGATGAAGATGAAATCTGATGTGTTTGAACAACTGTTTATTGCAATGATGACATTTTAGCCACCATCTTCGATTTTTCTATCAGCATTTACCTTAAATGCAAATGATCGCTTAATTTTTCACACAAATATTCAAAATTGTCATTGTACACCATATTGTTTACTCCAGAAATGGGTCACTTGACTTCATGAAATAAATTAAAAAAATGAATCGAGCAAGCCAAGATTAATTGATTAAAATTTTGAACAATTTATTTATTAATCAATCGTCAAAATCCGCAACCCTATAAATCGAAGGTTGCAAATAGCGATATGCCAGGAATTGCCAAATGGCAAAAAAATGCAAGAAAGTTCAACATTTCTATGACATTATCTCAAAACAAGCTCCATTTATTGTCAAACGCTCCAAAATGTATTGCCGGCTGGGGCTCAGCCACAGACCTGCAAGCAGAGGCAGCGATCTAGTTTGACAGTTGGGGAACACCCAATGAGAGGGGTAGAAAACGTGGGGAGGACAAACGTATAATGTGCCCCCTCTCTGTGAAGGGTGAGAGACTAGTCTTTCTCGACCCCCCCCTCCCGGGATTGCCGCCCCTGCCTGAAAAAAAGCTTATGATTTTCTCCAATAATAAATTGCAATGGGAATTCATGCATGCCTTTTGATTCTGATAGGACCCTGCTGGTAGTACAATGAAAAAGAAAGCTGGAAAATTGCTGTAGTAAAAAAACGGTTTTCAAAACTTCATATATATAATAGCACTAATAATGTAATTTACATAATTTTGTAAAAACGGAGTAAATGCAAACAAGTAATATAATTGGCCTTTGCACTCATTGCTAGCACTGTTACCCAGTGCAATAATGATAGATGCAATGACTGACATAAACATCAACTAATGCAATGGTCTGTGTGTAGAAACTTCTTCAAAGTAGCTGCTCACCAAATTCAGTGCTCTGCAAACTATTTGTATTGCTTAATACTGCATTCACCTTTCACCCAATGCAATAATTCATACAACGTCAAAACCATAGGCATAGCATAGAATGTAAGAAACTCATATCACAAAATGCTTGTCATGAATCACTCTTTTGAATCGGTTTGAATTCGTCAGAGACCGGTGTACGAGGGTGCTTGTTCAGCCCCTTCACCAGGCAGAAGCCCCGCACGTTCCCCGGGCGTCGCTGGTTCTTGTACCCGGGTGCCACTGGCCTTGTAGAGACGCCACGCCATTGCAACGGCCATAATGAACACAACTGCAGGGTAGAAAGAAAACAGATTAATTATTATTATAGCAGAATGTTGAAAGTCCAAAAACCTCCAAATGTTTGCATTGTACAAGTAACACAGACACACAAATACACAGACACAAACGCACACACACACACTGTTGCATAGTAAGATATTTTAAAAATGCTTGCTCAAACAGTTAAATGCATCGATATGTAGGTGAATTCAAAATCTGTTCCAAGAAGGATCAAAACATGAAAGGCACAATGAGCTCAAACCGAGCTTCAGAAACAATGCACTTGGATTGAGAGCACCAAACTTGGATTGGGGGCACCTCACTTGGAATGTGAGTACCTCACTTGGATTGTGAACCCCTAATTTGGAATGTGAGCACCTCACTTGGATTGTAAACCCCTAATTTGGAATTTGAGCACCTCACTTGGATTGTAAACCCCTAATTTGGAATTTGAGCACCTCACTTGGATTGTAAACCCCTAATTTGGAATGTGAGCACCTCACTTGGATTGTAAACCCCTAATTTGGAATGTGAGCACCTCACTTGGATTGTGAGCACCTCACTTGGGTCGGGAGTGCCTCTATATTTTCGTATAGTCACACTTTAGAAATGTTTGATTACAATGGCGCACCTCCATGATCATTAAGCATGACAACTGCCTGCTAATTAAGTCAATGCTCATACTCTGACAGTGCCTGTCCCAAGCCTGGATAAACACGCTAATGATCTCTGTTATTGCACAGTGTCATTAGAAACTACTATCCAGTTGACTTAAGACTTGAACACAGAACTCTCTTATGCTTATTGATTTGATGCAAATCAGCAATGGGAGCAAGTGAACCATGTCGTCACTGTGATCAAAATTAGTAAAACTTAAGCAGATCAGCCAGTAATTGTGTGGAACAGTCAAGGATGGAAGGAAGCCGATGAATTCTGAAATATAGCCGGCCTGCAAGGATGGAATCGCAACAGTCAAAGTACGTAAATAAATGAACGTACGAGGGTCTCTTCTGCACTAAATGACTCATCATACTTGGGGCAGCTGATCGCAACAGGACCTGCCGCACATGATAATACCTCATGGTAGTTCTCCATCAAAAAGCATGTGTACGCATATCATGTCTAGCGAGTTGTTGATTACAGTCGGACAATTGTGAATTTATCAATATCCCACTTACAGGTTTAGAAAAAGAATAGATGCGGCAATATGAATGGCAAGCGTCATCTATCTTTGTCCAAGGAACTGAATGTGTAGTCATATACCATAGAGGACCAGTGGTCCTGTATTAATTCATGCTAGTTGCATCCTTGTTTTAACAATACATCTCTTACTGTTACATCTCTTACTGTTACATTTCTTATTGTTACATCTCTTAATGTTACATTTCTTAATGTTTAATATAATTTTGAAAAGACAAGCTTCAGGATGAAATGGCACATTTCCTAGTATTACATTTCTTAAAGTCACATTTCTTAATGCTGCATTTCTTAACGTTACATATCTTAGTGAAATTACATCAACTTACGTGCACTTGACACGCTGACCACTGCAATGAAAGTATCCGAGTAAACGCAAGCACTTGGGTTGACTTTTTTATGCCATGGTGGTTCACATTCTGTTGGTTGACTACTTCCCTCTGGACAAACCTCATAAGACTGGCACTTCACAGGATCAACTGTTCTGTGCTGAAAAAGAATCACAAAAAACATAAACAAAAGTCAAGCAATCAATTTCACTACAAAATCGATAATAACTTTTTATACACATAAGTTGTTACTAATGAATATCAGTTGAAGTTATTACCTAGGTAATGGGCAAATTAATGGCGAAATACAAAAAACATCAACATGATGCAACTAAAAAATTAGCTAAAAACGTAGAGAATTAAGGTAATTAACTAAGACAATGCACAGTATCACAGTTGATGCCATTAAACAAAAAGTTCAAAGCCAAATATAATTAAACTAAATTACTTAAAGCCCCAATTAATTCCAATTTTAACATTGTACTATAATTTAAATCTGTAAATTGCTCAGTGTCACATGGGGCCGTCCATAAAATACGTCATGCGCCTAGAGGAGGATGTCAGTGTCACCCATTTGTGACGATGTGTGACAAGTGGGAGGGGTCTAAGAAACGTGTGACGTCACATCATCACATCAAAATGTGTAATTTTATTAAAAAAACTTACACTCAAGTAAACAAGTTCCACTTAATTAACGGTACTTATTACCACAATTTAACAACACAAATTATGATTCTTAATTTTTGGAGACAGATTTTCAGAAGCTACAGGGAAATTCAGACTTCTTTGACCATAGCTAAAAAAAACTAAAACTAAAAAATATAGGCAAATAACCTCTGAACTCATTGCATTGATTGGCCGAAAGCTTATAAAAAGTATTTAACTACATTTAAGCATTATTTAAAGTTAGGCCTCATTGCTCGTCTTCAACAAAGTCGTCTGATTCGTAAAACTAGAACCGTTCTTGGTGAACGAGCATTATTGGTTCCTGATTCTGGAATTCCATTCCTATATATCTATATGTTCTGCTCAGTCACTTGTGCCATTTTGTCCTTAAACTTGCTTTAAAAATAAATTATATTGCTTATTCACTCTCTCCTGGCATAGTGAATCAATGGAAGATTGCAACTTGATTTTAATATGATAAAAATCAATACTGCCAGATTTCAGGTAATTACAGTCGCCTTAAGGAACTGGATACACTGAAACTGAATTATGATTCCTCACGTGTACCTGTGTCAACCTGATGATATCAGAATAAACGAATATTGATGGATTGACTATCAGTTGATGTCATGAGCATTATTCACCGGTGCTACAGAAGTTGTTAGTCAGTAATACTTTAAGACAGATTCTATGCATTAAGTAGACTATGTTCGACAGCTGCTCGACTCTGAGTAGTTATCTTGGCATGGTGTCATTAAATACTCTGAATGAATGAATGAATGAACGAACACATACTGGACAGTAGAAACCTTCTGGACAACTTGTGCAGTGACTCTGACCTAATTTATCGCTGAAAGAACCTGGAGCACACGGCTCACAGAGTTTCGCATCATTCGTACCTTTTGCATAACCTGTAATTATAAAGATTACTATATGAGGTAACATTCAACAGTCCACATGTATATATTTTTTGGAATATTTATAAGAACCTTTCAAGTTCTGGACTAAAAGTTCTGAAAGTAAAGTATACAGATTCTGCATTCCTAGTGAATAAAGGTGTTCAACTTCCAACTCTTAATACTTTGAGCTGGAACTAGATAAGCTCAAAGGTCGTGGTCACAGATTCAGCATATCATAGAATTAGCCGTTTACTAATCAGCTCTGTGTTGGGATCTAATTATAGTATTGTAACTTTTGATTTGTATAGCGCCTCTTGCAGAATAACTATTCAGAGGGGCTCTCAGTATGGAAACCTGGGTAAAAAGAAATGTCTTTATAGAGTGAGAGGCCTTAGTGATGGAAGTAGGTCATTAGTGCTTTTCAACAAACACATATTCAGGTGAGAACCGACGATCCTTCAGAAACAGACCAAAGGCATCAACTAAACAGACCAACATCTCCGACTATTTCAGCAGACAAAAGTTAATTAAGCCATATAATCAAAAAATGAGTAATTCATTTCAAAATGGGCGTTATCTTATTCTCCAACTGATGGCAGATGGAAATAGTTAGCAGTTCAGATGTTATTGAAACTAGCAGGTCTATGCCATTGATACTGAGAATGCAGCACGTGACATACCCTTTGCACATTGGGTACAGTTGGTCATACCCTCTTCTCTCGTTTCTTTGCCAGCTGGACAAGGATCACAGGTCTGACAACCATCTTCCCTGAAGTATATATTAGAAAAGCAATCAAGCCATACAGCAAAGAGAAAATAGTAAAAGGAAAAAGAACAAATTTATTTATCATTATTGCCCTCAAATGCATCTGATACAAAGCATTTATATGTTACCAGATTTCTTAAACTTGTTATAATTATTGCAAAGCTGATTTATTTGCTTCACATAATAAGCCACGAGTTTCATAAAATGTACATCATTTGAAGTGACAAAAAAATAAATTTATTTTTATTTTATAATCATCTTAGATGACATCAATAAAAATCAACAGTGCACTACATTCAATACAGCAATCATCCTATAGGAGCAATGTTTCACTTTCTAACAAGGTTTGGTTTTATAATCTGCTCAGCTTATAACAATATATTCTTATTGAATCATCAGATATCAACATTGAACATTATTTTAGGTTATTTTAATTTCAGATCCTACGTATTTCTCATTGGACCATGAAGAAGTCAGTCACTTTTAAAGAAGACACGTTAATGTTTTGCTAACTCATCATATGTTTGCACAATGCACAACTGTAACATGTCAACATAATTTTATATAGGTCAACTACTAGCAATATTAGATATTTTACTGTACTACTCAGTTTAGTATTTTGTTTGCAATTACATTGCAATTCCTAGGTGGCTAGTTAGACAATTAATAGCCTTTTGTTTCTATCACAGAATATCAAACATAATTTCTGATAAATATAAAATAAGTTGGGCTACAATGTTCAAAGGACTCTCTGTGAGTATTATGATTGAGCAGTGCATTTTCCCAGTACTTCACTGTCTGAAGCAAAAGCCTTCCAAACTCTTCTAAGAGAGATTAAAATATTAACTGAGTTAATCAGTTAAAATCCTAACTATTCTACAGATCAAGAATTGTTTCACTAAAGCTTCCAACTTCCTCTTGGTTTCTTTAAAACACACATTTATAAGATTATATCTATGACTCAGGCTTCCCTATCTGATTCCAATTTAAAGAGCTGTCTGCCATTCCAGTGTTGTCAGGCTACACCTTCTCAGTTGTTTCATGATTGGTGCTCATCAGACATGTAATACTTATATCCTAACCAGCTCAGGAAAAAAAACACAACTTTATACTCCTCAAGCAACGAAATTGGCCTCCATGTGTTAATGTGAAAGAATGTTAAAAAAAGTAAGCAGTCTTACCAACAGTAGGTTCCCACATGACAACGTGAGCACCCTGTTTCGCCTCTCACATTCTGGTAAGTTCCTGGCTGACAAATACTGCAGTTGATTGCACCGCTGTCATTGCTGTAGCTTCCTATAAATAAAAATCTATGGGAGCTGGTGTTCTACAAAGAGCTAGAATTTCATTAGACCCAAAGTTGGTCACAATATTAATACTTAAGTTGATTACAATTATCAATGCTTCCAGTAACATTCATGTCAGTACAACTCTGCAAAGTCAGTAGTCCCACAAACAGTTCAAAAACTAGTAATATTGCCTAATGTTATATTATGAAAAAGAACCAGAGGTAAACAACACTTAGCTACATTGAAATAAATATAAAATAAAAACTTCCCCAATAATTCAGACAACAGGTTTACAATATATTACTAGAAGATTTTCACCAATTAACATCATGAATGTTTTACACACCAGTACTAACTAAACATCTCAAAATTCAATAAGCTAATTCTCAAATGATGGAGATGAGGATGGGAGAGAGTATGAAAAGTCAAGTCTAACTTAAGTGACCACCAATGAGTTAGACAAGTTCATGTCTTTGAAAAACCAAGACTTTTCTATAAACTTAGCAATAGACAGCAAAACAACAACCCTGATTAGAATTTGTAAACACAGGCTAGAAAAATTTCTAAGAGTGATATAATGGAAATTAGCCCCAGAGTAATGTATACGGTTCGAGTAAAAAATGACATTAAGCAGTGTCTGATTTTTTTTCAGGAGTACTATATAAATTTACCATTTGCATAATGTTTAATAAAAATATCAAGAAATAGGTCCAAAGTTCAACCTGCTGAAACCGCTGCTTATTACAAGATATTCCTAGATTAATGCGTTAAGTGTTCCGTCACTTACCTGGTTGACAATCGAAGCAATCTGGTTGACCTGGCTCTGGTTGATGCGTTCCTGGTTTGCATGGGATGCAATCTGGTTGACCTGATTCTGATTGATGTGTTCCTGGCTTGCAAGTGATGCAATTTGGTTGACCTGATTTTGGTTGATACATTCCTTTCTTACAAGGGATGCAATTTGGTTGGCCTGTCCCTGGTTGAATCGTTCCTGGCTTACAAGGGACGCAATCTGGTTGACCTGGTTCTGGTTGATGCATTCCTTTCTTACAAGGGATACAATCTGGTTGGCCTGCTTTTGGCTGACCTTGGCCAGCTTCGCAGGGGACACATGACACCTGGCCTTTCTTTGGTTGGCTAAAACCTACTTTACACAGCAAACAAACAAGCTGGCCTTGTTTTGGTTGAAACGAACCTGCATCACATAGGATACAATCAGATTGGTTGATCTGTGGCTGATACATTCCCTGTTCACAGGGAAGGCACAATGTTTGTCCGGTTTTTGGTTGATGCATTCCAGCATTACAGGGAATGCATTCTCTCTGGCCTTCATGTGGCTCACTGGAACCTAATCAAGAGTAGAACATCAAAGGGCACAGAACAAACATACTAATCACAAAGTGCTGAATTATAACGTCCAATTTTTACGGTTGCTAATGGTAAATAGTGAGAGTGGCAGCATAAAAAGGAAACAATAACAATATAATTAAACACCTAAACGACACTGCATTATTTTGTTTCACAGGATGTATAATTTGGCAAAGAACTGGCAAGAATATAGATAACCAGACAAGATAGAAAGAAAAACCATCTGAATAACACCTTATTCAAAATGACTAATAGCTACCAAAACAATGGTAAAATGATAGCTGTTGAGTTTGCTTCAATACATTGCAATTTTATATCGTCGGTTAATCGCCCTTCTTATGATTAGTTCAGAAATGCACATGTACCTCAATGGTGCAATTGTAACTATGTTGCAGAGCAATTGTGCATGAAAGACTCAAGGTCCCTACACAGTAACTCCTCTCAAACCTGCATTACAGGCTGATTATTCTAAGCAATTGGCCATCGATTATTGTGATAATCAAGCAGAGCATGGAGGCAAAGATTAATGGGGGATGACAATAATGATGATGATGATCAACAATGTTGACAACAATGACAATGGTGACACTGATGACAAAACTACTTGGATAATAGCCAAAGCATTTAAAGCAACTTTAAAATTAAATATTTAAAACAAATACTGACTAAGTTTTATCGAGTTAGTAAGGATTCAGCAACAGGTCTAACGAACCTGATGGACAGACAATACACGCATGCTGTGCCTCTTTGTCCTGAAACTGCCCTGCTGGACATACGGTGCAGTGGTCGCCAGTTATGCTCACGCAACTGCCATCCAGATCAAACTGCTTACAACAGCTGCACTCAGCCGTGTCTGAAAACAACCACAGCCAAAATGTCATGAACATCGGTGGCAGACTTATTAGACTGGTTTGAAGCTACTGTCATTCCCTATCTCTGTTATGGCTAAACTGTGCAAATATACTGGTGTGTCTGCTGTGCATCATGACTTTGCTTCCTGATAGCTAGTCAAAATGACAAGTGAAAGTCGTAGTACCATTTAGCATTGTTCACTTGTCCACAAGTAAAAGTCAGTCTTGAAACTGAGTCAGTTAGTTAACCTCTACATTCAATTATTTATCCAAGTATTAACTTTGAGCATAAAACCAGTTGGTTCCTAGTGATCATTTAAAGTCAACTGTGAGTCTCAGCAACCCAGAAAAACGTGAAAAAATGCTGTTTCTTTGTCCTTAAAAATTGGCAAATTTGAGGCAGCACTTATCAAATTTAAACTTCCTAATCATAGTTAAAAACATGTCAAGACTCAACTGTTCAATTTCAGCAGAGAACTGCAGAGCAACTTTTCCTCCTGCCTGGTCATCCCAGCAAATTTAATATTACTGATCTATGCCAACAGCCCAACACCTTATCATACTTTGGGTTGTACCACAAGATAATGAGAATATATCACTTGCTGGCAGAATGTCATAATATAATATTATACTGCTGTGTCATGCTATTCAAAGCTGTGATGGAAAGCACTGGTATTTCATTTCTTAAAATAACAATTGAACAGAATTAACAACAGAAATGTTGGGAAAGTAACGAATCAGTTATTCCTGAATTCTAATTAATACTCTTTGTTAGCATTGCTCTTTAACAACGTATGTCAATATCCTCCCTAAATATTGTTCTATAGCATTACAGATAAAACTAAATTTGACCAGTGCCTCAATGATATCATTTCTTACCAAATGTGCTTAAATTCAAAATAACAGTTGTCAATATTCAGCAGGTTCATTGCTTAACATAACACCTAAACTTATTGCCATATAATATCATTTGCCATCATAATACTGCTAACATATTGTCACTTGGTAACGCAATACTGCTAATATGCTATCGTGAATGATGTTTTAATATAACATCACTTGCTAACATAATATTGTTTGCCAACATAATATTACTGCTAACATGTTATCATGTTCTAATATAATATAATTGTTAACACAACATCATATTCTCACTGACTCTTGTCATCTGCAAAGGTTCCTGGCTTGCATTTGGCACATTTAGACCTCAAATCATCTGTACAGTTGAATGGCTCAGGCTGAACCAGGACATAGGACTTGAACGAATCAACCTGATGTCCTGGGCTCTTCACAGCCAAGGCACAAGTATAAAGTGCCAACGTTACCAGAAGAGCAGTACCAACTGTATAGAAACAAAACAGAAAAATTCCATAAAAATTTCTTATCCATAAAATCCCATAAAAATTTCTTATCCATAAAATCCCATAAATATAACCAGACAACAAGAGCAATTACAATGCAATCAGTCGGTTCTGTACTAAACCTACGCATTCCGATGCTGGAATTCTGTCTCAGGGACTACTACATCAAGAGCGATTAACATCCTGGAAATGCTGCCCTTTGATAACTAAAACAGTTTGCACCAATGTAAACAACTACACACCCATCTGCTCAGCCTATGTGTACTAATGTACACTAGTGATGATTACATTGATAATAATAATATTAGCTCCACTTTCCATTCTTCTATCTGCGGTTCAAACTAGAGCTGTACTGATTAATCCTGCCAGCCGATTAAAAAAATCGAGCCGATTATAGAGATAACTGCGATATCGGCAAGATTTTTTCATTTTACAATATAATTTTCAGTCTTTAAGAGCAAAATGATGACAGCAACATCATTGGGTCTGTGAAGGACCGCATTCCGTTCGCTTCCCATAGCGTGGGGAACTCGGGTTTCTACTTCAGACCACCCAGTAACCATTGTCCTAAACTGCTAGAACCGTCGGAAAGAGTCTGCATCTGTAGCCTGTAGTGCAGAGTGAGTCATAGACACCTAGTGCCTGCTTAGTTACCCTGGGTACAATCACGTCATTTTAGGCCAAATTGGCAAGTCGTAAAAGTGGCCTGTCTGGGGTGGGAATGGCATAATTGGCATGTTAGAAGAAGGAGTCTAGGTACATAGATTAACTTTCCTCTCCTCCATCATGCAAGGTCGACAGCGGGTGGTGTGCCTCTGCATTGGCTGCCTAGGATTTGTCCCCAACTACTTGTATACGTCTCCTACGGAGCAAGTGTTTTGTTTGTATCACAACAATAGACAGTAGCAGTAGGTCTATCTTTTAGAACCGATCATCTTGGGAAACACAATGAAATAATCGGTGAAATAATCGGTAAAATAATCGGCTAAATAATCAGGTATTGGCAAACGAATAATCGGCAAAAAGCGATATCGGTACAGCTTTAGTTCAAACTACCCAACGTTTGAGCCAGAAGACAACGAGGTGAAACTCAATTTGTCGTGCACTTGCTCACTTCACTTCACAAGTTTGTAGTTAATGATTCTGATGAATGTAAAGTCATGCTCTGCCCTTCAGTCACCTCATCTCACACAAAAAATACAAATCTCTCCTTAGCCATTGCTGTCCTACCTCTTTGGAACAAGGGTGGAGCTTCTGTGGCCGAAAGTTCTTTGCATATGTCTAAAAACGACACTAACCCTAACCCTGATCCTAAACGACCCTTACGATGCCTAACCGACCCTCACACAGAGGTCTTTGCATGTCAAATTTTGTATGCGTTCGGTTTCTTTTTGGGCCAAAGTTTCGGCCGCAGAACAAACTCCCTCCAGTATGAAGACAAATACCTGATCCATCCTACGAACTCACCAAAACCCAACGCCATTTCACTCAAAACTGAAAACACTGCTTTTTCAAAAAAATGCATCACGAGTCTTCCTCTTCCGCAATCTCCCTCCAAACACCATCCTCCCTACTCCTATTCTTAGCCATCCACCTTAGCCGTCAGACTTCAGAGTTTGTTTTGGTCACGCGCTTATTCCCGCGATTTCACCTTGTGGGCGCTGTAGAAATGTCGAGATAGGACTCTATGCATCGTACTTCTTGAGTTACTGTACACAATATTATAGTTCTTATATTACCTGCAACGTATTTCTTCATATTATCCCTGACGTTTAATTATTGCGTTCATTTCTCGGTTAGATACCTGTAAAATGGAGATACATAGACGTCTCAATTCGAAATCGCCCTTTAACACTAAGCGACACGCCCCCATCGATAAAAATAAATGTCATTTATTTATAGGTCAATAAATAGGTCAGATCATCGTCAAAGGCAAACCTATAGGCCTACAGTTTCGTCCATCTATCTCACAGCTATAGGCCTACAGTCTCGTCCGTCTATCTCAAAGCTTTACTGGTAATTTTATAGTCAGTTTAGATATAAAAAGTGAAAGTTGTAGCTTAATGAGACCAAACATAAAAGTAGATGAGAATGCGATGCAAATATAAATATTTAACCTTAATTATTGATTACGTTAGTGTCTCCTTGTAGTGTCTATGATATTAATGGATCGAAGGCATCCTAAAGTAAGTAGACTTAATTAAGTAAGTAGGCCTATATTTTTTAATATCGCCTGCAAACGCATTAGGCCTATGGGTACATGACAAAAACACAAAAAAGGTAAGCATCATGTATGATTAGAACCTATACGGTTAGCCTATTATACGAGACGATCGATGTAGCTTACAATAATAGGCATACCTATACTGTGAACCTGTGTGATTTCAAAGCGAGGTGAACAATTATTAACAGATTAGTTTGGTGTAAACTTACAAATTCATGCATTTTAAAGTTTACATAGTTTGCATATATTATATGCATTATAGAGCTACATGAATTCTTCACATCGGCGATCTGTAGATATAGATTGGCATTAACTATGCACGGTACATATATATGCCTACACTAATTCAAAGAAAGTTTATGTATGTCATATATCAAGAAGCAAGCTGATCCACAAAGGCATCCATGGTAATGCATGAACAGATTCAATCGACAACATTGTAGGCCTACGTAATGTCAGACTACTTATTAGACGAATATCAGACATAGTGCTTCGCAGATAATGTTTTAATTAATTTAAGAGCAGAAAAGCTTTTCTGACAGGCTGTTAATGTTATTGGTAAAACAATGGCTATGTTCGACATCCTGTAGGCCTATATTTCATGAAAAGCAAGTATACAGGCCTATGATCCCAGCAAAGTAGCCAGAACTATCGTTGTGGTCATATCAGTTGCACATAAACTTGAGTGCTTTTACAGGCGCCCAACTTTGGGGATTTCATGGTTGAGATCTTCAACATTTCTGTGATACAAAAATGCATAGGACACAATGGCATCATTTTAATTATTTCAAGAAAGGCTTAAATGCCTGTCATAGCAGTAAGTGAATGATCAGAGAATCGTCTTTATCAGCGTTTCCAAAAACTGTGTTCCGCGGAACCCAAGGGCTCCGTGAGGCGAATACAGAGGTTCCGCGGAATGCATTCAACAAGCTTGAGGCAACTTAAAAATAAATTATACTAATTTTTCAGGCGAACTTGCAGTAGGCCTATAGTTGACGCATTTTACGCCTTACTGGATTGCATGATTCTTTTCGTAATTCCTGCTTCCAGTGAAACAGAAATCTTTTCATCATTCCCGCTTCTACCTAGGCAGAACTCCGCTCTCCAGTTCAAATCTCGTCATCATTTCCGCTTCCAATTAATGGGCATTTTTTCATCAATTCTTTTCATTAATTAACCTTCTAGTTAAATTCATTTCATCAATTAAGCTTAATTGTAGTTGAACATATACATTTTAATCAATCCGCCTTCTAGTTAAGATAGAGCTTAAATTACGGAAATTGTATCGTATTAGGCCTATACGGACGCGAGTGCGTCACCTAAACTGTCAATTAGCCATTTTGCGTACAGAGGGCTTTTTAATAACATCTGTGTATAAGATTATATGAAGATGATTTATGTGTCATTGTCATCGATTTTTGTGCTGTTATTAATCTAATCTAGACCTAAACCTCTATTGTCTGCATTCTAAAGCGTTTGTACCAAAAACAGAACAATTTATAGTTTTGGACTGGGGTTCCGGCAAAATAATTGAAGAGCAAAAAAGGTTCCGCAGCCAAAAAAGATTGGGAAACGCTGGTCTATGTCGTTCAGAAATGTACTGCCTAAATGTGGCTTGTGTGTTGGCTTGAGAACGTTAAATCAACTGCCGAACTGGAAAAGCGGATGGGCATTAAAAGGAATGTTGGACACGTTCCTACACAATGACTGACGCCTTGGACGAGAGTCGAACCCCCTCACCCAGCATACACTGACCACTCTAACTACTCAGCAACCGTGCCACATATAGGCCTACTCTGAGTAGGCCTATCTATGATGTGTTGTGAGATGTGAGGCCAGCGCCTAACCAATCAGCCACCGTGCCACATATACATATATATTATACATATATATTATACATATATATTATACATATATATTATACATATATATTATACATATATATTATACATATATATTATACATATATATTATACATATATATTATACATATATATTATACATATATATTATACATATATATTATACATATATATTATACATATATATTATACATATATATTATACATATATATTATACATATATATTATACATATATATTATACATATATATTATACATATATATTATACATATATATTATACATATATATTATACATATATATTATACATATATATTATACATATATATTATACATATATATTATACATATATATTATACATATATATTATACATATATATTATACATATATATTATACATATATATTATACATATATATTATACATATATATTATACATATATATTATACATATATATTATACATATATATTATACATATATATTATACATATATATTATACATATATATTATACATATATATTATACATATATATTATACATATATATTATACATATATATTATACATATATATTATACATATATATTATACTCCCAAGATAGGAGTGAATCGTATATGCTGCGGGATTCGTATGTAGAAAAGTTGTCTAGACTTACCCCTCTAAACCTATGTCTCGGACAGAATCAAGAAAGACAAGATGCCGAAAGGTTTCAGTCACCAAGCATGGGTCAACACCTGCCAGTCGCCTAGAGCTGCGACCATGCACTCACTGCACCGAGCCACTCTGCCAGATGAAAATAGGCATTTATTTCACTGCGGAAATTCCAAGTTGACAGTGTCAGTGACTATACAATCCTACACGCCGTTTTTCTGCACCGCGTCCTTTCATCCGCCAACATAATTCATGCTCCAAACTTCCAATGGAACATCAGTATCGATTAATTTTCTTATGGGTTCCTTATACCATAAGTTTCTACTGCGTGTCACTCTGCTAGAATGAATTGGGCCTAATATGGAGGACTAAGTCTATAGGCCTAGGCCCTACATAGTGGAAATTAATTGTAGTTTGATTCAATCATCACCTCAATAATTGGGCTAGAAGATGACCTATTCTAACTGTGGAATGTGGACGAATATAAACAATCGAAATTCAACAGTTAGATAGGCCTTCATACGTATTCCCAAATATGGCCTTTATCTTAAGGTTAGCAACGTCATAATTATCCTGGTAAAAGTATATAGGCCTAGGCCCATATAATATATACACTGCACCCATTTGCAAGGTATTAGCGACATATTAGTTTGATGTAAGCCTAAACGTGTAGGCCTACACTTTACACATCACATTACAGGATAATTAGGCCTATATAACATGAGCGTCACCGGCCCTTGTATATCCGCGGCGTTTGAGCTACATTGGGCCTACGGTGGACAATAAGTTGCCACGTCTATGCTCAACTCACGACAATATGCCACCTGGGTTTCAAATAAGTCCTATGTATAGAAATTAAGTATGGAATATAATATGCCACATTTCTTTTTATGGATAGACTTTTACGTCATTTACACAGTGGCATTGCTGTTCTTAAATTGCCTAGAAATGCCTTACGGTACGCTCTTCCTCATTTCCTCAGCTGCCAAACTCTACGAGTCTACGTGAAGTGGTATAGGCCCTCCCTGACCCTATAGGTAAAGTTCAAGTGAAATCCTTGCCTTGAGCTAGCTAGTCTCTCAAAATTCCTACATGCACTACTTAATTTGTACAATGATGTAGGCCCTATAAACGGGTCGAGCCTGACGGCGACGCATTATGGTCATAGCGACATCGCGGTCAGGTCGCAGGGACATCGTCATGGGCGTGATGTAAAATTAACGACATTGTGCTCAGATCGGGAAACCGATTTTTACGACCTCCAACACGCTTGCAATACGATAATTAAGTTCGCACTACGCTCGAGTTACGTCGGAACTACGCTCGAGTTACGTCGGAACTACGCTCGAGTTACGTCGGTACTACGCTCACCCCGTTTCTATTACGCTCAAATGCGCTCGCACTGAGCTTCTTTCCGCCACGCTCGCACCACGTCTTTTGAACGTGTTCAGAATTTGGCCACGCGCTCCACGCTCATGGTGAAGGCGCCACGCTCGATTTTGATTGCAATACGTTCATAGAAGATCGAACTGCGGTTCTACTGCGTTGTACACGTTTCCACCACGCTCTACAAGCGTGATGGGAGCGTTGTGAGATCGGGGCCTAGTGTGACTGGGGTATTAGGCTATTATATTATAAAGGCTGCGTATGTCATAAAAATTATCCAAATGATATGTCGCGGTTAAGACGATATCTAATAGCAACTTCGCTGTTCTTCAGTATACCAATTAAACTACTTCTAGTATAAATAATGCTTTACACACGTTGTGGGCACACACGCACACACACCAACACACACCTACATCTACACCTAAACACACACACACACACACTGTCAATTGCGACTGTACGCTGTCACATACATGTACATCTACATCACCACAGTTCATGTGATGACCAATCACACATACATATAAAACAGTTCTTTGCTGGTTGGTTCTATGAGTTCTCCTCATATATATATATATATATATATAAAATATTTAATGCCCCAACTTAAGACTCCCTGCGTCGCCGATGTTGGCCGGACCCATTCTCCGCCCCCTAGATTTCGAAACATGGATGCGTCAGCGCTAATACCACAGGAGGCTAAATCAACAACGACGATCGCACATGATGAGACACGAACATATGCGAACTGTGTGCATTCGTGCCAACTCATAGGAAACCCGGATAAGGTCTATAGCTGACACACAGGAAACTTAAAGCTCACCAATCCTCTTCCGGGTCATCGCTGTCTCTCATATCTCCTCAGGCGAAGTATTGAATCCGATTTATTTTCGTCCGTCAATGAGAGCTTTATTTCTGGTACCCAACGTCGTCAACTTCGTATGATTCAGTAGAAAATAGAAAACCCGATTTACGAAATTAGGGATAAACCTTTAAGTATCGGCCTTGTAGGTTTACGAAAATGCGCATAATAGTAGCGCTAAACGAATTGCAACTACGTGGATAAAGAAAGTTGAGCGTCGTCTTACGAATCCGATGAAAATGATGATCATTGAAGACTTGCCTAATTGAACGTAGAACGGATTCAGTTGCTGAATCATCATCGATTCTTGTTTCAGTGTTGACAGAAGTGATGACGATCGATTATAAAGCTCTTGGAACTGCATCAGACGCAGTGCATTCATGCATGGACTCCAGCGTCTGCAGCTTAATGCCATGCACAGCATCCACAAGAACAGATCATTATAAAAGACACTCGATCCTCGAACAGAACAGAATAATTACTTACAGCTGATGAACGTTCTTCAGGTAGGCATCGTTTAGGTACATCGAGAACAATTTTTTTATTCCCTATTTGTTCATTCCACTCGAAATTTTTAATATCAGACTAATAGGGATCTGTGGAGTGTGGACATGGGCTATGGCTCTGACGCTGCTCTACGTGTACCGAAATAGAGCTACATAAAGTTATGTAGGCATACATGTACACGTACGCACGTGCACTCGCTTGTGTATGATTAGGATTGTGACGTTGACCTGATGGTATTACGACGATCGTGATTACAGCCGCACGATTATCATGATGGTTCGTGATCATCGTAAGTGTCATCAAGGCATTTCCCAACCTGTGGCCCGCGGGCCAAAATTGAAGTGACCGGCCAGGTCTCAAAAAGTGGCCCTCGACCTATCAAAGGTATAAAAAATATACATGCGAAACTATGAATATTTGGCAGTATCATTGTTTTCAATTAGAAATTATGATATTTTGTTAGCTATTAAAAGTAACATCAAAGGTACTATTTTAGTCCAATTTTAACAATTATAGGCCTATATGATTTTATGTCTTTGATCACGAGGTCTGCAAGTCGCCGCTAAAAGGCCTACTTATTAGGCTAGCCGTTAGGCCGACTTAAGTATTCTTTCTTGCGTAAGCGCCGCTAGGTTCTTTGGTCTATGCCCAACACAGAAATTTGCCGATAGAACGTGAATTTCTTACAATGACGGGGCGAATGACTTGGCATTCTTGGTGATCATTACAGGTCATCTGAACAATATAACCTTGATATTACAGGGCAACAACAAACTGTTTAGAATTTTTGTGGCGACGTTGCTTCCTTTAAAATGAAACTGGAAAAATGTTGATAATTTTGAACGCTTGAAAGAAAGAAGGCAGTCAATGCTGACCTTTAAATGCTTTCCAGTCACGATTTAACAAATTTGCAGATCAGTTTACAAACTTATTTATCTTTTCAGAAGAAAAAAACCAAAAGCCTAGAAGATATTTTGCAACAAGAACTTTTAGATCTGAAGTGCAACTCGGTTTTAAACAGTCGATTTGCTGCGCTTCCCGTCATCCCAAATACAGACGATATGATGGCATTGGCAACTGCTTCTAGAAAGTGAATTTAAACATTTGCAAGCTTTTTGCTCAGCGTTAGGCCTATGCGCTTTTGTCAGTTTGGTTGCACATCCTACAGATGTGAACAGTCATTTTGTGCAATGAAACTGATTAAGAGTAAAAAAACATTCACGGCTCAACGACACCAACTCGAATGGACTAATGATTCTCGCTACAACTAGGACTATTTGCAACCGGACATTGAAAAACAAACTTGACATAAGTCGCACTGATGATTATAAAATCATCAAGCGATTGAACTTTAAAAAATATTACTAATCTAAAATGATTAAACCTGAATTTATCCAGGTGTAATTTGATTCTATTATAAAATAAAGATCAGTTAAAATAAAAATTTATAACTTTTTGCCTTGTGACCCATCATGACCTCCAACTAAATCAAAGTGGCACTGAGTCAAAAAGGTTGGGAACCACTGATTTGGATCATGTTTTTTGGTTTCAGACGTCGATATTTTGGATGACCGTCAATGGGGCTTAAAATAAATATATATATACTGGGTTTTTACATTTAATTTTACAGCTTAGCAGATTCCATTGGCAGTAACAAAGAAGAAGAAGGTAAGAAGTCGATGATCGCGATGTTGGTCAGACCATTCTCCATCGATGACATTCTGGGATACAGGGGCTGCAGGCTTAAACGGGGATGGGAAGATGCGAGCCAGATACAGCGCAAGAAACTCAACATCTGTTCGAATATCTTAAACGATCGCCTTCAGAACAATGTTCTTGGTGACAATCATGACAACGGTTTCGATGTAGATGATTCAGTTTTTGAAGTTAAACATCGAAGCGAGAAGATAGTTCGAACTCAGCGTCATTTAGACACCGAACATATTGAAAGATACATAATACAACTCACTCGTCAAGTCGACGATTCAGCGACGCTGCAAACTCAACAAGTTCTTCAAAGTAAGCGGTTTGATATATAAAAAAATGAAATGAGCGAATTTCAAAATCAAAAGGGCGTATCAATAGGCCGAAAATCAATAAAGCGAATGATCTATAAAGCGCATGCTTATAAGAGGACAGACATAAGGGCGCTTGTTTAAATGGGCGAATTAATATAGAGCAGACGAAACACGAAAATTGCTTAGCTACAACTCTTCAGGCACCGATCTCAATTGCATTATTTTGGCAACTCTGTTAAGGTGCGTGTATATAATCTTCTTCAGTATGGAATCTCGTTGACCATTTCGCTAATTGCATGATGCTCTGTATCTCTCCAATAAGTCTTCTCATTAGTAGGCCTACTCTTCTCCCGGCGAAATGAGAAACACCGTGAATCAACATAGGTTTATCCTAATTAGTATTCCTTACCCATGTTACCTTTCACAGCCTATTCTAATCTCATCATTGAACGATTTAAGGCATAAGACTTGTAGCATGTTGTAGCCATCGATTATCGTGTCCCATGAAATTATAATCATGCATAGGCTATGATATATTATTTCATAAATCTTGAAAAATAACATTTGAATCACATTGTTTATCTCGGTCCTGAAGACATCGAAGCAGCGGTCACGGGCTGTGATTCGGATCGGTCGTGCATCAACGGTGGACTGTCGAGGTCTGATAGAGAGACTCCGAAGAAGAGAGTTCGAACCATCTTCACGTCATCTCAGCTGGATCGTTTGGAACAGGAATTCAAGAGGCAGCAGTACCTCGTCGGAACAGAGAGGTCTCTTTAAGAAAATTCTCAACTAATTTTAAGTAGGCTGATTAGGTCTTTGGGATGAGAACAGAGAGTGAAAGTATTCCTAAAAATGATGCAATTAGTGTAAAGCAGAGAAGGAAGAGCCAGATAGACAGACAGACAGACCAAAGAATGGACAGACGGAGGGACATGTATGTAGATGGGTTGATGGATGGATGATCGATGGAGAATGGGTGTAATGATGAGTGAAATGATGAGCAGACGATTGAATGAATGAATAGGTGGATGATAATGAATGGGTGGATGAATAGATGGATGGTTGGATGGATGACTGGATCGATGGATGACTTGATGGATGGATGGATGGATGGGGGAAAGGAGACGGACTGTCAAGCAGGCTCGTTGACAGATGGATGGCTATTTGGGCGATGCTAGTGTACGATGTGTTTGGGTGTACGTTGTGTTTGTAGGTCGTATTTGGCTTCCGTTCTGCATCTGACTGAGGCGCAGGTCAAGGTCTGGTTCCAGAATCGTCGGATCAAGTGGCGGAAACAGAACCTCATCCCACATTTATTGATGCATGACGTACTCTCTTCTTCATCAACTTCAACTTCCTCTTCCTTAAATTCGTGCCACAGATGACCATCTCTTTATCACTCTTGCGTCTTAGTGGACTGATTATTTGTACATTCAACTGAATGCGACTTAATGTGAAGCGCCAGCAGTTGATGTCTTGTGCTTCAGACAGCACCGCGATGGAAGTTGCTAAATAACAAATTAACATAATTGACTTACACAACAGTGAGGAAGATTTCAGTTAATAAATATGTGTGCTGCACAGATAGGCCTACATTTGTACTTTAATAGTACTTATTATTTCTGTAGTTTCCAACGCAAACAATAGGCCTATATACCTTAGACCAACGTACGTTACACACGGAGCCATTATAACAATAATTATTCTGATATGTGCTTCAGTATCAGAGCGCCTCTGATATTGAGTGGCGCTATATAAGTATTCCATTACAACTACAATTACCATTATGTAAATTATGAGTCCATGCATATATCCATGAAGCCCATAAGGTAATTTCGTCAAATGGCCCTCGTATGGCAAAGTAATTATGACGTCACCCTCGGAGTCGGTCAGTCCAGTATATAGGGATGCTGTCCACCTATAGGCGTGGGACACGGTGGCAGACTGGCTAGAGCGTTCACCATGTAACGCGAAAAGTATTGATTCGAGTTTCCTCTCATCCAGTTACTGTGCAGGAGACCTTGGGCAAGTTATTCGCTCACAGTTGCTCAGCTCCATGAATTGCATGTTGTATGTATGTATGTGTGTATGTAAGTTTTGTATGTATGTATGTATGTATGTATGTATGTACGTATGCATGTATGTATGTTGTATGCATGCATGTATGGGCGTAGTATATAGTGGCGCTTAACGAATGCATAAGATATCTGATAACGAACCAAATGTGTTGATGTATAGGTCAATCGACTAGTGAGTCGTGACTAAGGGGTAGAACAAGGACCACGACGGGAGAGAGAGAGTATATAGTGTAGTACTTATAGGTATACCTATTCATACACTTATATAATATGGCATTGTATGTCATTGCGTAATATTGAGTAACTGGTATTTATGCATCCTACAACGACACCGGCAATGATGATGACGACGACATCTTCGTTCACAATTACATCGCATAAAAAACACAGCCAGGTGGAGTCTTTTCCAAATTTGTTACTCACATTACAATTGGTATTGTTCTTTTGGAGAACTTAATTTAGGAATGCAATACTAGAAAAGCTGTCCTGTAATCTAGCCTCCTTACAGACCAACTTAATATGCACGTATTAGTCACATGGTATGCAATTAACGTACGATTACCACACGAGATAATCCATAATAGACGTAGAGAACGTGACCTTTCGACATCTAATGACGAAAAGCTGAGGGTGGACGGTGTTGCTGGCGTCTTCAGCGCAGACCGTGACAGAGGTGTTACCTTATGCGTGCTCTTGCAAGCTTCTACAACTTTAACACGCCCTTAAACGTGGGCTCTTTCATTACGCAGCCTCTGAATCGTAAATGAGGTTTCAATTAGGTTCTGTAGTCTATAGAACAATTCTGAAATTTAATAGCCACATGCTGAGCTGATTGTTTATAGACCTAAGGCTGCTCTTAATTTTCTATACAGAGGGAAGGGTGTGCGGATTCGTGACCATAAAACCCGATCGCTAAATTTTATGTCGTTGCGGTATTCGAGACAATTTGCTTATAATAAACAGTGCCGCGCCTACTTCACGCCTGCATTGGATCTCACGAAGCGACCCATTGAGCTCAAGGGCTCTGCGTCAGTAACAAACTCTGAACGGGATGCGATCGTATTGATGTGCGAGTCTTAAGCTAAAACAGAACTCAGGAGTGGATGTACATGTCTTGGTAACTTAATTTATCTATATCTACACGTAACAGCCAGCTCAGGCATAATGTAAATGAAAGGCTAGCAAATTGAGTTAATGAATAACTAGCTAATAATTTTAGCTACTTTTAGTTCGTCAATTATTCTTCATAATTATATACGTTCGCATTCCATCTGAGTTTGTTTCTGATCAATGTTAATGTATCAAAGGTCTGTATCTCGATTAACAGAGATATGCGTCTTCATTTAGATTTCCCTGGAAGTCTTTCACAAGGAATAGTAGGGCTATAAAGTAGCCTCCAGGGGCGCTATATAAATCTTCGAAATGAAAGAATGAATGAAAGTTGTCTGTAAATACGAACGCCTCTGCACCAGAGGAGCTTTTCTGAAGGGTCGCTCTAAACATTTCCGATTGTAATCATTTAAATCTTGGCCAAGATTTTACTATGGACTAAATAAGAAACCAATTTAAATTATCTGTAATGCAATAACAGCGCCATCTGGTTTATTTATCACATTTATACAACACGAGTTTAGTCAAAGTAAATGGACATTGATACAAAGTAAATCCATATAACGCATCACTCACTTGTCTTTGGCCAATAACTAAAGTAATTTCTTGTCATTCGTGTTGAAACAAACAGTCGTCAGAAGCTCGAGTTATGGTCTTTTCCGCATTTGCCTAGATTATAAATCGTTTTTTCGATCCTTTTGGCTTCGAAATAATCCAATATTTTAATCCATATAGAGCGTAAGTCCATGTAACGGATATCTTAGTCCAGTAGACCTATAATCAAGTGTCCGGAAAGTCTTCATCGTCTGGGATAGGCTTGATCTCAATAACTGATCCGCTCAGTTTGCAGTGGTCAAATAACCCATCTGCAGAGGCTCCTGGGGAATCGAGGCAACTGGGGTAAGTTGCAGTAGTTTCTGGAATTGCCTGGAAGCTATCCGAGTAGAAATGCAGAGGGATTCCGACTCTCTGGCTCTGCTGGATCACGGCTGCACTGAGGTTGTCAATCTCGAACTGACGGCAAAGATCCGAGTCCTGCTGGAGTATCCAGGGAAAGCATTCATTCCACCACTTCTCTTCTTCTTTAGTCCTGTCTGCGTCACTCCCAACCGAATTAAACCAGTTTTGTGTCAATTTCTCCTGTCCTCCACTGAAAGCTGAAACTGGAACGCAGAATTCGGAAGTCGGTGAAGGTGATGAAACCAGACGGATCCATTGCTCGACCATCGCAGGAGCCGACTGTTGTTCCGCTACAAGATGTCGTAAACGTATGTTTCCAATTCCATTCCTTTGGTGCCCGAATCCGCTGATGGGGCTCGGTCGGCTGGAACTTGGCAGCTTTGGAACTACTCTTGAAAAGGACCCAAGCTCAACGGATTCCCTTCTCGCTGAAGTCAAATAGTTGTAGGATGAACTCGAGCGTGGTAATCTGAGACTTGACGGGGACCTTGACCTCTCGCTCGCTTCCTTTCGGCTGACGTGCTTCGACTTGCGGCGAGTGACAACTAGATGAGTCAGGTCTTTTCGTCCACGCACGAAGTTTGGATGACTGAAGGTGAAATCTCCCGTCTCCTTACATTGTGTCCAGTCGAATCCATACTCCCTCATCTGTCGTCGAAAGTTGGCAAACGTCGGTATCTCAACCAGGCCTGGGTGGGACTGCATCACCGATGCTTCGAAGTGAATTGCGTTGACGGAAATGCCCGTTCCTTGTTCATTCCAAATAAAAATGAAGTCCGGCGAATTAACCGCTTGCCATAGCTTCCAGGGAAATTGCATGGACAGCTTGTCGTCGCTTCTGCTCGACCTCAACTCCGCCGATCGTATCCAAGGCAGTGTCTTCTCCATATGGTACGTCATGACGACGTTTCGTAATGACAAAATTGTCAAATAATTACGCAAAATACGTTAAATTTACGTTCCTAAAGTACGCTACTTTGGCTACTTTTCAAAATATTGTAACTCTGACCGAAAGACACGTGACTGTTTAAATGACGTATTAACTGCAAAATCGTTGTCTAAGCGTAATGACGTCACTTGTAACAGTTACGTCATAAAACTTAGCTTTCGTCATCGACCGCGTTGCGACGTTGCGATTTATATAATTACGCGTGTCTGTGATTGTCATAATGTATGTTTGGTTGGTTGTATGCGTGCATTTCTTTTGTGTAACCAACTTAACGCATGCGTTTGTGTGTATGCGGTAATCAATCGATTTAACGACATTGAAGCATTTGTCCTTTGTAGCATTATAGTTTTAATTGAGCAGCAGTAAAACTTTACAATGATTTCGATTATGTTGGCAGATGCCTGTCCAAATCTGGATGGATTACGTTCTTTCATAATCTTAGCGTGATCCTGATCGCTGTGAAAATGATAAACGAGCTGTGTCCAATGCTGTGTCCGAGCACCAATTTAAGCTATTAGTTTGAAGTTTCTTTCTACAATTGCAATTATGTTCCCATCTAAGCGGCGGCACTATTATAGGCATAATCATTCATTGTCTTTATTCTTTATTCTAATCAACAGAGCGTGAAAGCGCTTGACCTTGAAGTTATCAAATCTAAGGGTTAACAATAGTATACATATGCTATATGTATACATATACATACGCTTCTTGCAGAAATTGAAATCCGTCTTTTTCAGCCGTAATCAAGCCAAACCGGGAGCGCCTTTGAGTAGATACCTTGAAGGGTCGCTATATCAAATTGACATTGATTGATTGATTGATGCTGCGTGCTTTCGTTTGCCCGCTTTTGATAGAGCTCATTCTACAGCGCGTTTGTGTCGTTGCGTTTTTGTCGAGCGCGCTAAGGATAGGGTGTCTCCCGTATCTGCTATAGACCTAAACAGTGGTGCACTGGTGCTCAAGGCTGTTCGGAACCATTTGCCAAGTTAGAAATTCTCTGATTTATTGTTCTCTGCTGAAGTAGACAGTGAAAGGGTAAACACAAACTAGTAAGTAAAATATTTTGCTGGTGTTTCGCTAAAATTGTGTAACTTTGTATCTTATAATTAACATGGCGATAATTTGTTTTTCCACGTGGTGGCTATGCAGATAATTATTTTTAAAAATCAGTGAGAATCAATTCACCGGCCCATGCCTCTTCTGTGCATACTACATAATTGTAAACTGTGTTGATATGAAACTATAAACTTGCTCTTTGCGATCGTAAACCTTCTCTATCACGCACACTGGCCTTGAAAACTTCGCTTTAAAGCGTCAGTAATGGATCAGTTTCTTATAGACCAGCCCTTGCTCTTCGTCATCTGTCTATACATCGTGTTCGACATTGAGTAGACCCGTTTGATGACGTGGTCGTTGGCGACTACGCGGTCACAGACTCAATCAGCTCGCGCATGTTGGTCGAATACATCTCTTTGTTTACTCAAAGTATATACTTTATACCAGAGACACTCAAATGGAATTCAGATCTGTTGATTGCTCCGACCAGTCCAGCGTCCTGAAGTTGTTCTGGCACTTCCGGTTGGTAACCATTTTGACGAGACAATGGGGCATTGTCATACCGAAGCAAGCGATTCAGCATAAAATAAAACTATCGCTGATCCAACTTTTCTTCCTTGAATAGTCTAGGTGAGTTGAACGCATTGTTGATTTTTTCCTTATTTGGGTGTGAGCCGATTCCTACATGTAGCCTACATGTAAGAGGCAGTCTAGTTTTCGTAGGAACAGCTCAGCGGAGTTTCTTCTGCTCCAACTGTTGTCGAACTTCTATGGCGCTTTGGACCGTGGCCAGATTATTCTCTTGGCTCTCTTCAACGTCTGCTCCGCCTTTGACTCAGTGGAGTGTTCCATCCTCTTGCAAGTTGCAACGTATCTATAGCTTCCTGAATGACCGCCATTAATCCTATCTGAACTGTATGGTCATTGGATTTCCCAGGTCCCTTTGGGTCCATGCCTCGCTTGATGTGTAAAGGGGCCAAGGACTGTCCTGTGTCTTCTGTTACACATTCTCGATGCGGGAGATCTGAGCTCTGCTATATCATGGACTTTTGCACCATTCTAATAGGCACGCGTATATATCCGCATCCGTTCATCGGATTTAGTAGCTGCTGTACATCAGACTGTAAATGACTTTTTCTCTTGGTTGGCCTCGAATTGGCACGTCATCAAACTGGTCCACTCAATGCCGACACGATGTAGACAGATGGCTAGGTGCAAGGGCTGGTCCATAAGATATACCGGTCCACCATTGACGTTTTAAAGCGAACTTTTAAAGGCAAGTGTGCGTGATAGAGAAGATTCACGATCGAACAGAACAAGTTCGTGCTTTCTTATAATCAATACATTGTATAATTTTATATAATTTGCTTGATCTGTCTCAGCTTGCTCAGATCTTCTCTGAGACAACTGTTTCTCACACAGTCCGTGACGTGGTTGTTACGCTTGAACGGGAATTTAGTTCCTTCCAACATGCGAGCGTAGTGGCCTACTGTATATAGTAGCTCGAAGCTGTTACTCAGCTCCGAATGGTCTCTCTTTCTCTGTCTCTATCTGTCTGTTTGTTTGTCCGTCTGTCTGTCTCTCTCCCAACGCGGTCGTAGTCCTTGTTCTACACCTTAAGTTAGTCACGACTCACTAGTCGATTGTCCACCGCTGCTCGATACATGACGGGTCACCACCTTGGGGTGATTTGGCGACTTGATGTCTCCTACGCTCGACTGCTCGGCTCATTGTACACGGCTTCCTAAATTTTCCTCTGTCTCTGTATACATGCGCGATGTGATGCCTTGGCTTCCTGACTTGTGACCCAACGGATCTCTTACCCTATCTCTTTTCCGCTCTAGTCTCTCACTGCTGCGCTCTCGGTTGTGCTCCTTCGTCATCTCTGTGACTCTGTCGCGCAGTATCCGACGCTTGGCGCGTAGAGTGCTTCGCCCTGCGACAGGCTTGCTTTTAGATCCACGGGTTCACTTGGCTACTAATAGGTAACGCCGAGCTTTCTCAGTTGTTGATCCTCCATCTGGAACATTTTTCCACTTACGTCTATTATTTCTGATCAGTGATCAATCCATCTGGTTGTTATAAGGACACCCGAGTCTTTTTCGTGACTGAGCTGGAAGCGCTAATGAGTAGGTCTAGGTTTCTGGTAGGGCGCGATATTAATTCTGCGAAAGCTGAATTAGTCGAATGATTGGCCTTCTTGTAAATTATCAATTCAACTGTGACAGTCTGAAACCTGCGAATGGGTTGGACGTCATAAAAATTAAGAGTCCCTGACATATCAAAATAGTAACCAACAGATTGACTGAGCGAGAGGTCAAGACATCAGATCAACTGCAATTTCTTACTTCGTCATTGGCCTACCTTTAACCCATAGCACTTTCTTAATCTGCTGTTATCTATGTTCCTCTCATTTTTTTCTTTGAATAGCTCTTTCAGAGAGGTCTGCCAAGGAGGAAACGATGAAGAATGCAAAGATGCATTGGACGAAATGAGATTAATGACGATGATGTAGGCCTATATCATGGATTCTCAAACTAGAGTATATATAGTACCCCATGGAGTGCTATATATGTACATGTCATAGCACCCCATGAGGTGCTAATGCCGTGCTATGTACATGTCAGTTCAGAGGTGCGACAATGAGGGAGAGTATACAATGAGGGAGAGTAAGACCGTATAGGATCAGATGCGTATTTCCATGTAAAATTTTAGGCCTGTATGAGACAATGGCTTTTGTGCATTAGTTTCAGTTCTGGTTCCGAAGGTGACACTGTCATGTGGCCCTATACATTCTCAAATGTGCCAATGCTTTTGTAAGGGGTGCGAACTTTGGTTAAATGTTTCCCAGGGGTGCCTGGCACAGAAAGGATTGGAAACCACTGATCTATCATATGATTCTATATGATTTATATATATATACATATATCCTTCGTGGTCCTAGGCCTATAGGCCTATACATATAATATGTATATATATATATAGTATTTATATATGCGTGTATAGAATATATGTTGTGTATATACAATGGCTTGAAGAATGTAAGACTTTATAGTATAGCATTGAAAGACCCTATTCGTCTGATTTCAGGCTGACTGTAATGAAGCCACCAGACGCGTCAATAGTAGCACTCGACAACTCGCGATTAACAGCAGCCTGTTATAAGCCTATCGAACGGAAATGGTATTATTGCTTGATGCATCGATCTCATTATGCGTGCCCGCAGAACTTTAACCTTCGTAAGTGTAGGATAGAAAACCGATTTACTAATTAAGCATCGGACCTTCGAGCAAGGAAAAGAATGCCGACGTATCTAGGTACCTATTATGTATGCATACATGCGACTAATTTAATTGATCACGTGTAGGCCTACGCTGCTTGGACGATTTATCCAAGTTACACAGCGAATTTCAACTAAACGAATATTTTGAACTATCTGTAATATAGTCTGCATAGCACATAATAGGAGTATATATATACATGTATATGCACTTTAAGTATCCATAAAATTAGATGGTATAAGATGCCATCCTGTGTACAGTAGCAGACAGCAGATGTCTCAATGACTTCTGATACACTGAGTCGAATAGTTATCAGAGAGGCGTATAGACCAATATGTGGAAACCTGAATGGCTAATGGGGTCTGTTCTCTGCTGCATCAGCAGTCTATCGGTCGGTGACATTGCCACAAGAAGAACAACCTGTTGTGCGTCGGACGATTGGCTGATTTAATAACAACTACTCCGATCGATCGGGTCGTATGTGTATATATGTGTTTCTGGCTTTCTGCTCATGCGTAGTCGACCCAAGATAATTAGCTGTTGAAGGTCGTTTCTGCTCAGAGGTGTTATTCGGCATTTTCAAGAGAGTCCCTCTAAAAATGGCGTTACGGTAAGTGCGTATGTATATATAGGCTACAACTACCGAGATTTTGAGTTAGAAGTGTCTATCAGTTAACAAGGAAAGGCTAGCATAGGCCTATATATATTTTCATCCAAGTGTATAGTTTAACATGATTCCATCAAGGTCAAAGCAAGGAAAGGCTGTCTGTCATGAATCATGAAAAATGCGTAATCGTTTTTATCCATATATGCATAACCTGACTTTTAAAGTGCATTTTTGACCCGTCGAAGGCCAATGTGCTGTTGTCAAGGTCAGAAATCGACTGCACATGTCGACGTATTGGGCAACAGTCATACCAGGCTTGGCTTGATAACTGATTTCCATTGGAAGAGCTTCAATTTATAGATCTCAAGGTCTATTACTCTTCCTGCTAAGTCACCTCTTTGAGAATTCATTGGCATAGTCCTGTATCTGATAAAAAGACCACACGTACGTACTCGAAGCCGAGTATGGATCATCGGTATCATGATCATTGGTTTCTGGATAATGTTGATGGACTTAAAACTACTGACCTGTGAATAATAATTATTTCGCCTCAAGATCAGTTGTCACCTGCAGGTCATTGTAATTTCACGGTCGCACCATAAAAAATCAAATTGTTCAAGAGGTGTGAGGTTGCTGTTATAGCTGTCTAATATCTCCTAGTCAACAGGTAGTCCGCGTCTATATTATAATAACTCTTACACAATATTATGACAATGCAAGGTAGCTTTAACTTAAAGACGTAATCTTTATCCCTGGTAATACAGTTGTATGAAAGTGATTACGTAGCGCTGTCGCTCTGCACTTGGTGTAGGCTGAAGCGGATATAGCCCACTCCAATTCCCAGAACTTTTCACACCATTACCCTCCTACTTTCGACGTACACGTAAACTGGCTCTTCCGTAACGTCCCCTTTCCACCCATTGTATCGTAATCATATATGTAGCGTCGAAGTTTATAAAACGCTACTTAAGTCAAGCATGTGCTGCAGCTCTTTTAAAAGACTGTCATGAGTTCGGATGATTGTTATCGAGGTCTCGAGAGGAACCATATTGACTCGTTCAGTTAAGGGGATTCAGGTAACTACATGTAGTTACCTAGTTACCTACCTATGTAGGCCTGTCAACCCGAATTCTATCGAAAAGGTCAAGATTGTCCAGACTGAAAGTTCCTCTGCTCACTCTTAATCGTAATCTGCAAGCTTCTGAAGCGTCACTCGAAGGCCAAGCGCAGGGCGCCAGCATATTTACGAGTGATGCGTCGAATCAGAAGGTCTATCCAGAGGGTATACTCCAGGAAGGCCCAGGTACGATTTGCAGAGGGGTCAGAGGGAATTGCTGTGAAACAGCATACGATCAGTTACTGGATGCAAAGAATGCTATCCTCCGCTGTCAATGGAATATACATTGTACATGAACAATTGTAGGCCTACATGTTGCCTTCTAGACCGTCATTAGCTTACAGATTACGTCCAACGTTGGAATTATCACATTAGAAAGACATTGAAACTTAGAAAGTCATTGACGATGATGATGATGATGATGGTGCCCTGTAATTGTGTTGAGGCTTGAGTTCTGAGATGAAGGACTTCCTCCGAGAAAATAATAATGGGCTCTTTTGGGTACGAAAAGTGAGAGCAAGGTACCCTCCAATCCAAGAAGTCAAGGTACAAGCCAGTGTTGTATGCAAGACTTGAAACTTCAAGACCAAGACGAGACCGAGACAGTGAGGTGCCGAGACCGAGACCGAGACAGTGAGGTACAAGACCGAGACCGAGACACTAGGTTCAAGACAGTACGAGACAGTAAAAGACAAGTGATCCTATATCAAATGCTGTAAAATGCTAATCTATCAGTTTTCGGGAATAAGGTTCATTTGTAATTTCAATTTGAAACTTAATTATAACGTATATTGTATCAATTCCTGAGAACAGTTTTTATATTGCCGCACAAGATTTGAAGACAGTTCACTCGAAACTTATCGAGACCTCTTGTTTGAGACAGAACAAGACATTCACTTCAAAACAGTTTATAAAAATTCGAGACACTACCTCGAGACCGAGACCAAGACAGCTGGCTTCCGAGACCGAGACACTAAAAAGCTGTCTCGAGACCATACCACTCTGGTACAAGCTAGTATACCCCTTGTACACAGTGCTTAAAATAATTACATTGCAAATGCAATTCAATTATTATTGCAATTGGATGCTTTTAAATGTAACCGAATTGAAATTACAATTACTTGAGTGTGCAAGTCATTGAATTGCAATTACATTTTGACTGTAATCCAATAACCAGTTATTTATTAAATACTGCCTTTCTACCCATTCAAACAGTGCGCCTGTAGTATTTGGTTCTGCAAGTCTAACGCTTCATGTCAAAACGACGGATGATACACATAGGGGCCTATATATATATATACATATATATATATATATATATATATATATATACTATAGATGCATATATATAACCAATTACCTATATATAACCAATTATATAAAGCCTTAGTCTTAAATGTAACGTTGCTTTTATAATAGGCCTATATGCCAATTATAATTTCTTTCGGCGGCAGGCTTGAAGTCGAACTGAAGGATCGGCTGACAGTTTAAAATGCAACGTTCTTATAATTCTCTGTAAATTAGAAATTATAATCTGTTCCAATCGCTTGTTGTAACCCATTAATGCGCTGAAGTAATCAGATCCAGATGTCAACATAAATGTCTAGATTAATCCTAAATACTAATTATTGTTTGAGTAGAAAGTTTCACCCTCATCACTATCCTGCATAATTACTGGTAGAGTCCCAGATAACTATTAGAACCTACTAACGACCAGCTTGCTTTATTCATAGCGACGAATCAAAATTGTAGCTGCAGAGATTGAGATTCATGTAAGGCTTAGTTGGGTAGGCCCTATACATGGGCTGTGAAAGCTGATAACAAATTTTCGATAAAAAATCGTTTTTTAGTCGTCCATCGGTCTAAACTTAATTAAATGAAACTTAAACTTTATTTGTTGTAGAAATGAATTAGTTTATGCAAACAAGATTATCATGCAAAGATGTGAATAGGCTAAAATTACTAAATATGAAACAGGATGAGTATAAAAAAATTCATACATCCAGGAAGTGTATAAAATTATTTGAAAAAGGAAGGGTATAAAATTAATAACGATCATATAGGGAAAAAATAGGCCTAGGCCTATATTCCTACCTCAAGCATGTAGGCCTAGACTACCGGAACTGTAGATAGGACCATCAAAAATCAAAACATATTTGTGACAAAAGTTACTATCATGTACAACTTAGATATCATAAGAATGTAGTGAAAATGTAATATAATATAAACGAGGTGAATGTGCCTTTTAATAAGTTCAAATATTAATACCGAAGTATAGAAAGTCGTTCACTGATATTTGCACAGGCCTAACATTGCGAATATTTGTCCACAAGCTTCGTGTAATATTGAAAACATTTTATACTGGATTTATGAAGTAATTTGTCAATTTGTTCATAATCGTTATCAAATGATTCTGTAGCGCTATTTTGAACAATGTCAATATAAAAAATACATGCTTATGGCTTATGCATAAGCTGGACTCGATAACGATGGAAAGCTGTCCTATAAGCTATCCATGAGAGCAGAGGTGTCGATCTTGTTTGACAGATGTGGGACATTTTTTAACTGGATCAACATAATTATGATATATGATGCTCACGCAGTGCTAAATCTTATTTAAATCTCAATTAACTCATCAGTTTCACTTTTAGATTTGCTTAAACTTTATAGTTTAGCTTTTATTAGGCTATAGCCTAATTATATGGTTCTCTATTTTTTTCAGTTCTGGTTTGAGTTTTCAAAGCTGTTCAGTTTAAATTTAGTTCTATACATTCAACAGAAGCAGATAAGACATTTCTAATCAATGACATTCATTTTGATTGGCAAAGGCAACAGAACTTATAACAACACTCGTACCTTAGATCGTGCTACTGAGCTATATTTTGAAGTTCTCGCCGCTAACTGTCGCACACCTGTATATATGTCCTCACTTGTAGACGTGCCCGCCACTCGATCTGTGCGCCACACGTAAAATATCAATATTCAGCTTTCAAGTTTTGGTTTAATTCGTACTTTTCAGCTCAGTTTTTTTACATGCACATTCAACAAGTATAGTAAGCGTCCCTTTTCATCAGAATCACCGCCATCATCAATTGTTGCATTTCTTATTCGTGTATCGTCTCTGACCTCTGCTTGGGGTACATGTACAATGTATCAATGTCCATTTTAATCTGATCCATAAATCTCTACCCGTTCACCAATACTTGGTTAATCCAGCGTAGGACGTACAGTGGTAGGCCTTACGTATTTCATTTTGCTCATACATTACTCAGTCAGCACCCAATACAACCTCGTTGCCTCATAAAATTTCGTCTGTGTCATAGGATGTGCGTCGCCTGATGCCTGGTCTACGGTTTCGGTGGCTTAACCCGGGCTTCAATGCTTAAGTTCGTAGATTTATCGCTTTTTACAGCAGCAACTTCTATGGCTTTAGAACTATCTAAGTGATTGTATGCGAATGCACTGTATCAGTAGAGCGTGACTCTTCATTGCGCTCGCAGTGAAACAATCATGATGTTGCAACAAACAAGACATGCCTATAAGAATGGGCGGGGAACGAACATTTTCCCACAGACATTTGCTCCCCGGACAGTTGCCTCTCGAACATTTGCCCCCCCCCCGCAACAAAAGCCCTCCCAGGCTAGGACAATTGCCTCCGGCTACGCTTCACAATAGCCTAATGCGCACAAAAAAATGAACAAGGCCCTCTAGGCCTACACAAAAACACAATATGTAATAAATTTATGATAACAAGACCTTATATATATATATATATACTGTATGCATATAAAAAGAAACATTAAACCTCTTAGAAGTTTGTTTTTGAAATAAACGTTCAGAAATTGCAGAAAACGGATCCAAGAGTCTAACCATCATCGTGTCAAACACTTCCAAAATGTTGCTGTTATAGATCCGCACCCTAATTGAGGGAGCGAGCGCCGAGGCGTGGTTGCTTTCGGCGCCCTTTTTGGCTCCCATGTCAGCAAATTGAAAGTTGCTCCCTTATAAAACTTCCTACATGCCCATGGACATCATGTGCATCAACCATGCTTAGGCCTAGATCACGTGATTTTTTTATCAGCCTAGATCCGGATCCCTTAGCCTGCGTCGGTTCATTCTTGTTTCAATGCATGTAATTCCCAGTAAGCGCACTGAAAATTGCCTAATTTAAAAATTGTATTTTTTCGACAGCGAACTTGTTGAGAACTATTTTATTAAAAAAATTCATTCTCACGCACGCATGGCTTTTGATTCATTGCCACCAAACATACGTAGAGTAGCAGCTAGGCCTAAAAATTAGGCTCGCGTGAAGTGCAAAGCCATAAGTGCAAAGCCATAAGTGCAAAGCCATAAGTGCAGAGCGGTGTGCTTCTCCGTTGGCGTTTAAAATTTGTTTCGGATATAATTATTCCATATATACCACAGCTCCAAGTCAATAAAAACACGAACCTCGTCGACATAACCATACAGATTAACATTACAATTAAATAAAAGCCATTCAGTGATATTATAAAAAAATAAGGTTTGTCTACAGTAAACTCGACCATGAACTTTAGCACACAATGAGTAGAGAGATTGCATGATGAATTGACGATATATAGGCGTATGCCCAAACATAATATATTGCTCGTCGTCTGGTGTGAACTTCGTTGAACTCGTGTTGCTGTTGCAGTCAAGCGGGAAAGATGTTCACTGTTCAGCGATACGAAACGATTCCATCGACGGAGACGGATGCAGCGGAGCTTGGAAACCACGAGGACGTCCTTCATCCGACGACCGATGATGAGATAGAGATGGATGAGGTGGAGATCCGTCGATTGGATAAACTGCAGGAGGAGGAGGAAGATGCGATACACAGGAAGAACTCCAAGGTCACCGATGCCAACAACGCCTTCTTTCACAGCCTCAGCCTTCCGACTCCGACGACTGACGGAATGACGTCCCCGACGACCTCTGACCTTCTCTCTCCGACGTCACTTCCGATCACCGACATCTCGGGTAAGGTGGCCAAGAGGGGTCGACTCTTCGCAGGTCGACAGACGCGCCGCCTGGTCTTCAAGGACGGCAGCTGCAACGTATTGAGCGGAAACGTAACGAAACGGAAGCGGAAGTACCTGATCGACATCTTCACGACTCTGGTCGACATGAAATGGCGCTACAATCTGCTTATGTTCTCCCTCGCCTTCGTGCTCAGCTGGATCATCTTCGCCGTCATCTGGTATGTCATCGCCGTTGCCCATGGCGACCACGTCCATCCCTCTGGTGACGATGACGAAGACTGGAAACCGTGCGTTGACAACGTCCACGACTTCGTGACTGCGCTGCTCTTCTCCATAGAAACGCAGCACACGATTGGTTACGGGTTTCGGGTGATGACTCCTCGCTGCCCCGAAGCCGTCATCATACTCATGATCCAATCGTGTACGGGGGTCTTCGTCCAGTGCCTCATGACGGGGCTCATCTTCGCTAAGCTGTCGCAGCCCAAGAGACGCGCCCATACGATCATGTTCAGTCAGAAGGCCGTCATCAGTCAACAGGACGGCGCCTACTGCCTTCTATTCCGTGTTGGTGACATGCGACGGTCACACTTCGTGGGCACATCCATCAGGGCTCTCATGGTCAAGGACAGGTCGGAATTACGGTTTATCAGGGCGCTCATGGTCAAGGACATGTCGGAATTATGGTTTATCAGGGCTCTCGCGGTCAAGGACAGGTAGGATATGGTTTGGCCATCAGGGCTCTCATAGCCAAGGACAGGTCGGTATATGGTTTGTCCATCAGGGCTCTCATGGTCAAGGACAGGTAGGATATAGTTTGTCCATCAGGGCTCTCATAGTCAAGGACAGGTAGGATATGGTTTGTCCATCAGGGCTCTCATAGTCAAGGACAGGTCGGTTTATGGTTTGTCCATAAGGGCTCTCATAGTCAAGGACAGGTCGGTTTATGATTTGTCCATCAGGGCTCTCATAGTCAAGGACAGGTCGGTTTATGATTTGTCCATAAGGGCTCTCATGGTCAAGGACAGGTCGGTTTATGATTTGTCCATAAGGGCTCTCATGGTCAAGGACAGGTCGGTTTATGATTTGTCCATAAGGGCTCTCATGGTCAAGGACAGGTCGGTTTATGATTTGTCCATAAGGGCTCTCATGGTCAAGGACAGGTATATGGTACAATGTATATGGTTTTCAATCGGAAGCACACATTTGTACGTGTATGAACTCTTCCCGTCAAAATTGTTCTGTTTTCTTTAGTTACAGCTTGACTGACATTTAGGATAGAAAATGAGCAGAACAGTCCATTAAGCTGTAGCCTTGAGGCATCCATGCTTGGATATAAAGTATTGGCAACTTCATTTTCTTGGCCTCTGCATATGAGGGCGGGTGGCCAGTCCTCTCCTTCGCAGTCTTATCTTCCCACCGACAGTGTACGGTCAGTGTACTCATTATACCTGTGTTGGCTAGGGAGGGGGGGCAAATGGAGCAGAACCTCGGACCTCTCGCTTCCCAATCTAGCGCACAAAACACTACACTGTTACCACCTCCCGTTATGATAAGCCTTGCATAACTCTGACGATTGTTGTCTCTGGTGAGTGTAGGTTAACGAAGGAGGGTGAGTGCATCCCTCTATGTCAGTTTCCACTCGACATACAGACGGAAGAGACGTCTGCCGGTGATAACTTTGTTTTCCTCGTTTGGCCAGTCACCGTCGTTCACAAGATCAACGAGAAGAGTCCGCTGTGGAACGTCTCAGCAGAAGAGCTTCTGCTCGAGCGATTCGAAATAATCGTCATCTTAGAAGGCAAGTAATTAGGAAGACACTCGCCGTCATCTTAGTGAGCAAAAACACTCGCCGTCATCTTGTATGCCAGAAACACTCATCGTCCTAATAGTAATAACAAGCACTTATCGCCATCTTATTAAGCAAAACACTTATCGTCATCTTCGTAAACGAACCAGTCATCTCAACTAGTAAATAAAATGACTCATTGTGAATCTCGTAAGCAAAACACTCATCTTACTGCGCAAAAACCCTCATCATCATCTCGTGAGCAAAAACCCTCATCATCATCTCGTGAGCAAAAACATTAATCGTCATCTTAGTGAGCGAAACACTCATCTTCAACTTATAAGTAAAATGACTCAGTGTCATCTTGTAAGCAAAACACTCATCGTCATCTAATAGGCAAATTGACTCATTGTCATCTTGTAGACAAAAACACTCATCGTCATCTTAGTGAGCAAAGAGCGCGTCATCTTGTAAACAAAAACGCTCGTCGTCATCTTAGAAATCACGCACACTCATCCTCATCTTAATTAGTAAACAATGAATCATTGTCTTGTTTGAACGTAAGTAACTAATGACTTTAAAGCGCCACACCACAATAGCCACAATAATGAGATCATGCAACGAAAGGAGTCTGAAGCATACTTCGAAAGCTCATCGGAGACAACTCAGTATCACGAAAAGCATAGGTCAGAGCCGTTGATTAACTGCTATGTTTATAGTAGAAACTCTCGACCTAAAAAAGCGCTTAAATCTACATTGAAAAAGTTACAATAGTTGAATAGAGTCTAATAGACAAAACCGTTTGCGTCGCCGTTCAAACTATAAATTGGATGCTCCACAAATTGGGGTATATTCTTATTCCCGCTGGATTTCGACCTGGAGCTAGACGTTGTTATACCGTAAAAGAAGTACAATAGGCTATGTTAACAATAGACTTGGTGATTCTATGACAGGAAGACAGAGTGTGCGAATTAACAGCAGGCGAATATGTTGATTCGTTGAACATTATGACCTTTAATGTGTCCTTTTGTGGGTCTGGGGCACCACAGTTTCACTGAAAATCCCACCACCTTGTGTTAATCCATTCCATCTAACACCTGTGTTCTCCGGGTTGCAGGAATCGTTGAATCAACTGGGATGACAACGCAAGTGCGAACTTCCTACCTTCCGGCGGAGATTCTCTGGGGGCATGTCCTAGACCCCCTCGTCACCTACCAGAAGGAAAACGGGCAGTACAAGATCGACTACACGCGTTTCCATTCCATCCTTCCCATGCGATCGATGCCCGACTGCAGCGCCCGTGAACTAGCGGAGAAAGGACGCTCATCAGACGACCTCGGTTCAGACGTCGACTCCCTGAAGGGGTACTTCACGACCCCCGTCGGACCCAAGACCGGAAGCCACCGTCTGCGCATGCTCCGACTCATGAGCGGGAATCTAAAGATGCGTAGTAAGGCTCGCCGAGATAAGTCGAAGGAGAAGCTGAACGAAGCGAAAGAAAATTCACACCAGGAGACTGTCCAGCTCTGATTAATGGACAGTTACCTACAACATCCAAAGCACGTCGATCATATCTGAGGTTTCTTGAAGGGGTGCTATATAAATTCTCAGAATAAATGAATGAATGAACCTGGTCGATCACTGGACGTAAGATTATAGGCCTATCTATAGGCGCTTTAAGGGTGGTGCCAATCCTATACAGCGGTGCAAAAGCCAAGATTTTTTAATATCAAAAGTTTTTTTGTTTTTTTTTATTTTTTTGTTTTATTTTGTTTTTTTGGTTTCTAGATTCCTTTGAATTTTGTCACAACAGTTTTTTTATACAAAGTATCAAACACAGCATGAAAAAGAGCTCCAACTAGTTTTTATAATTAATTTAGCTTGTTATAGGGCTGAATAACACACAATTAATACTATAATAGTACTATTAGCAAATTGAATATCAATTAATTATAGAGCGAGTTCAACGAAATCTATTAGGGGCCTACTATTGTGAAATTACTCTGAACAAGAAGTGTCATTTGTCATTAAAACGATTCCCAGTGTTACAGGCCTAGTCCGTAGGTCATATAAATACGTATAAATATTTGTAAAATCTAATGCTAATCATGGTAATCATGAATTCGTGATTCACACTCACCCAAACATAATCTTTGTATAAGTATACCCTATAGGCCTATACGTAATTCCGCTATGCGAGGTAGTTAACCTAATTGAACTTTACAATAGGACCTATACATATATAGGTCTATATACTGTTTGTTAATTATTAGAAATGCAGCGCGATCAGCGCAGTTTATTAATTTCATATTTATCGATCAATATAATTAGCCTATATAAGGCCTATTACGCTAAGTAGGTTACGCCACACGCGTCGTGTAAATTATCAGCGGGAACTTACGCAAGTTGGTATGTGACTATTGGTAATATGCCTATCTATGATCGAAAAATCCAAATTTCTAAATGATGCCATCATTTCACGTCACAACGCTGCTTAGCTTATTAAGGGTAGGCCTAGCGCTGTAGAGATTTAGGTTTACGATTAGTAACGACTGTAACGCTGGCAATCAACGACGCTTTTAGGCCTACCACTGTATAGGTCTATAAGTAGGCCTAACTGATTAAATTGTGTGATGAGTTGAAACAGCAAAGACTGATCAAATTTGGTCAGTAAAACGCAGAGGTGTAACAAGGTTTTGAAAAGTGGGGGGGGGGCATAATTTAAAAAATATTGCCCCCAGAAATTTGAAAAATAGAGGGCACAAATTATCTTAACAAAAGTCATCTCAAAAAGCCAATGGAGAAACATAAAACAGAACCGATTGGGGGGCACTGAGCACTAAAACTGGGGGCTTTGCCGTTTTGAAACGAGGGGGGGCAGCTGCCCCCTGCCCCCGCTTGTTACACCCCTGGTGAAACGTAGCCTATCTGTTCATCAGCTGCTGCATTCCATATAGTATGCTTTTTGGTATCGTGTAGGACGATCGAGGCCCACTGGGTGTTTATATGTTGCCTGAACGGTAATAATATGAAATCTTTAGATGTAGCCTATTGTGCGTTTTAATGAGTTATGCAATAGAAAACTGGAGTCTATTAACATTTTTAAATCCTTAGCGTCATTTTGACCAGCGCACTGTTGACAAACTTGTTGCGAAAGTGAAGCGTAGGCCTATCCACCTATCTTTGTCTATAATACTGATTTGCGCAAGACCTGAAGGTAACAAAACATTGAAATGATGAACAATACGCACGTACTTTCACAATAATTTGTCCCCTATTTCGCCTGTCATGCAGGTATATTCACAGTATTCAACTTCACTTCCGCCTAATGTCGGATTGACGTCTACGCGAGGACGTAGAATCAGCCACATTGATATTAAGGTCACAATAAAGCCTGTGACGCTATGAATTCGTGGACTAAACTGGATTCAGCTCACCCTAGCTGTCACAGTTACGTGTAAACAGAAGACTCCTGGGGCGCAACCAGAACATTTTCTTGGGGTGCTCATATTGCATGAAGCAGCGTACGTACTGAAGGCACCCATACCACTTCAAAAAATAAAAACTAATCCGAATTGAATAAATTGTGAGGGTCAATTTCTTTTATCCAGGAGTGCTCAAGCCCTTCAGCACCCCCTAGTTCTGCCGCTGTAAGACTCTTAAGATCTGTGGTCATGCATGCCTTGCACCTCTGTTGCTAATAGACCACTAGGCCTACTCGGCAGGAGGCTGCAGGGCTCCTCGTCATCTTTAGTCATAACACTTAGGCTAGATGCCAGAGAACAACAGATACTGTTATAATAAGTTAATAACATGTAAAATTACTGAAGTCTCTAAGCTGACACTTTGGTCAATAGCAAGTACAATAGCAATTCCACACCAGCCATGGAGTGAACACCCCATTGCCCTACACCCCAAAGTGAAAACATGATAACATTGGTGGAGTGAAAGGTCAATTGGTTTAAGAACTAGAAACGTGCAGGGATAAGACCTGCTGATCTAAATCTAATCCTTTAATAACAACAGAACAGATTATAAATTAAACAAGAAATAAGTATACTAATATTGAATTTCCCTGTAGGCCGACTTTCATTTAATGTCAAAATCATTAAATATACTGACTAAGGGGCAGCAAAGATTTATCAAATAGTATACAATAAAATTGGAAAAATTTAATAATTTGACAGAATTAAATGTCATGTGTAATAAGTAAGATTCATTCCGTTTTTTCATCTGCTCTCTTCTGTCATGTCACGTCCTCAGATGGCCTTCAGTCTTCAATGATCGCTTATTTTTTCAAAGACAAAGCAAAAACCAAAAACCAACATCAATGAAAGCAAAAAAAAGAAAAATGCCACAAATGATTTAAATAAGTGTTGTATATTGTATTGTATTCACAATAAATTGCCTCTCACAACACAACCTAATGACTTGACCATGCAATAGCATCATAATAACTTATCACACAAATGACAACTTGCATAATTATGAGATAAAAAAGTAACAATGAACATAAAGTAAATGTTAAGAATGCCATTAAAAATCTAACAAGCACAAAACAAAACTGGCTGCATTAAAACGAATATCACCAGACAGAATGTGCAGTGGAGGTAGCTGATGACCAGCAAAGTCACTGTAAATGCATTGGCATTTTATCACAAAGACATTATTCTATGATGTTGTACAGGCAACCACACTGACCCAGCTATTATATGCATCCCCTGCATGGTACGTTTTACTAATGCTGCCCATTGCACTCGACTAAATGATGTTTTGCGCAAGTTTGTACGAAATGGGATGCGCCAACGTGTTCATAATATGATCGTTCCTCGTGTGGATGATTTTATCTGTTGTGGTTTTATTACTAGGATGCTATGTAAAAGTATGAATAGCTTACATAATTATATGATATGAGATGTGATTCATATCCTGCTATTAATTGAATGTTTCTACTACTAAGCTTTTATTATGTGTACCATGCATGTTAATTGTTTGTCTGTACAAAATACTTACTTACTTTCTTCTTTATATGATGTTTAACAGATCCTATCTATGACAGCCAACCTGTTACTAGTTGACAAAATGAAGGCATCTAACAGATGAGCATTCATTAATTTACGATAACCTAAATAATGACTGTGTTCAGAATCCCAGTTTCATCTTCAATCAGTGGCTGCTGGTGGCAGATGAACTCCATGAGGTTTCTCCGAAGTCCTCTGTCAAATGGATTCTGGAATTTCCCTTTGCTGTCCTGGAGATAGCTGTAGCGCTTGTAGTTCATGTGCTCATTAGTCGTAATATTTACAGCAGCATGATAAAACTGAAATAATAAATACATCCGATCACACAAAACATTAAAGACCACTACCATGTCTCAAACTAAAATTTCAAATAGTGAATAGGAACATCTTCAGTCTGAAATCAAACTTGCAACATATATCAAAACAAATTAGTTTTGAATAAAATTAGTACGCATTGATGCTGTTCTCGTGAATAACCTGGACCCTGTGCTTACCTTTCAAGCGGCTTTAAAAATTTGAAGTTTATGATTACAATTCATAATCTACAAAACTTTAAATATCTACAGCTAAAAATGCAAGGTATTGGAACCAGCTTGTTCACAGACGAATGCTTATCAATAATGTAATGTAAATACAGTAACAGCATGAAACAGATCTACAACATATATATATATATATATATATACGTACAAGATATATGGATATATGGGATATATATATATATAAATATATATATATATATATATATGAGCTACTCTGCACATAGCATGTTGACATCTACCTATCCAATGTGTATAACGGAATTTCAGAATCAAAAGGACATATATATATATATATATATATTTATATATATATATATATTTATATATATATATCCCATATATCCATATATCTTGTACGTGCTGTATACTTCTAACAATAAAGATCATTCAAAGTACTCATCTTCACCCTACAGCATCAAAACCCATCCCAAAACAATTAAAATCTGGAAAAACTTTGAATTACGTGACAACAACATAGGCCTAACTAGCCATCGGAAAAAAGACTTACTGCAAAGCAGAGCAGGCCTAAAGACAGCCCCACTACGATGGCGAGTTCAAGGAGACCTAGAAAAACGATCAGATCAAATTGCAGTTGCAGCATGTAGTAGGCGAAGAAGCAGGCGATGAGACACACGAGGGAGACACTGGCTATGAATGTTGCAAACCAGACCCTGAAAAAGCATTAACCTTAAGCAATTTTCTTTTTCACATCTGGTTGTAATAATAAAAACAGCAAATTTCATTTAATTTCACTGACAAACCACAGTATGATTACAAACATAGCACGAACGAATGATGACAAGTTACTACACGAGTCAAATTTTAACTGTCATCTGCTAGGCAAGACGACCATTACGTTAATTTAATTTTCTATGAAAATTACTGACAGGTGCAAATTGTCTGGGAAAATCTTTTCCCTGTCGGTTTTGCATCTTGCCAAGGAACTGGTTTCATGATCTTTTGCAAAAAGAACAACAATGCAAAGAATGTAGAGTTTGTGAAGAAGAACATGAAGAAGAATGTGAAGAAGTATGTCATTGCAAAGAAGGAAGCAGAGAATTAGAATGCAAAGAATAAATTGAAGAAAATCTGAAGAAAAGACAGCAAAGAAGAAGAATACAAAGATGTATGTGAAAAAAGAAGAACACAAAAAAGAATTTTTTTGAAGAATGATGCAAAGAAGAATATAAAAGAAACATTAGATAGGAAGAAGAAGAAGAAGAAGACAAGTACTTCTCAAATAAGTCCAAGTGGCAGCCATGAATCAGAAGTGTTAGCGGCCTCATTTTCTTATCCTCGACATACGAGGGTAGCGGACAATCATCCGATCTTTCCTGGCAGCATATGGTCAGCAGATTCGTTAAAACCGGTAATCGAGTTCATTAGGGGTACAGTAATGACAAAATCATAAAACATATCTTTGTCATGGCCATAATTTGAACCCCTAAACTGACGACTGAAACGTTAACCATTTGATTATCATGCAAAGAAGACAGTGGTTCAAGTTCTCCTTCCATAAAAGATGTCATTTGCAGTTGCCAAAGGAGATGTATAGGCAGAAAAGAAATATGCATCTTCAATACGAGATAGCCTGAACCGTTGGCAGAAATTCCTTCCTTACACTAATTACATCTTATTCAAGATAACATTTCCATTTCTTACATCTTTATGAAAATCTGTAACAATCAACCCTTTGTCATCAAAACAATAAAAAGAAAGTTAAGGGCCGCAGTGGCAAAACCCATATATGTCTAATTTAAATTCCTTAGAAAAGATGCATTCTAACAGGGGTAATTCCAAGCACAGCAAAATAATAAAGACCAAATCTCGAAGTTATAAATTTTGCTTGATCATTATGTATCAGGGTTTCTAAAAGTGCCTCACAAGAGCTCTGGCCCATAGCTGGGGTGCAGTGCAGGGAGGATCAAATATTCTAATAGAGACAATAAGACATAATTAAGGGATAAGTTGGGGCTGTTTGCCAGCAGCATTAACATTGCACGTCAACCAGCAAATGAAATAAAAATATTATTTCATATCTAGCCTCCAGAGACGCAGTGTGCACCCGGGTCAGAGTTAACCAAAACAGAAAGAAATGGAAACTGGTTTCGTCTATGACACCAACCGGTTTGCTAACCCAACGCAGTTATAGATGAACGGACAGTGATGATCGAAAACAGCAACGCAGCGATTACAGCAGCGACAATGCTTCGATCGCAATGGCTTAACTGTACGACACGTGTGACAGAGAAGGCCAAGAGGATTTGTTGCTCGGTTCAGGCTGTCACCACTTGCTACCTAAAGTCAGAAAATCGTCCTAAACATGAACATAGTGCAAACATATAATCAGTCTACTCTGGCTTAAAACTTCAGAATAAAGCAAATGTGCAGTTGAAGGATAGTTTTGCTCCTCAAGATACATCATCAAAAACCATTTCTGTATCGAGATGTCAATCATAGTCCAAAATAAAACAATCAGACAGTTACTGTACAAGACTAAGTCCATGTCAACATCCAAAATCTTAGCAAACTAGATTGTTGATCAACAATGGTAATCGAAAAGGGACATGTCCTTTTGATTCTGAAATTCCGTTATACACATTGGATAGGTAGATGTCAACATGCTATGTGCAGAGTAGCTCATAATCTCCCACTTGTAGTGCATTCGGATGGCAATCAGGTGTCCAATATTTTTGGACAGCCTAGGAAAGTTGATTGCTAGATAAGATTTCATAAGGACAAAGAATGCAGCATCCAAGGAACATGCTAAAACTACTGAATAGTTTAGGCTTGGCAGCTGAGTCGGCTTACAGCAACATTTCTCTTGCTAAGTTCTAAACATGGAGGCCATTTCATTCAAGAACAAGAACTAGAAGTGACTGCGCTTTGAACAAGGTTGCAGTCCTCATTAAAGACAATTACCTTTACAACAGATTGATATCTATCAGTATAAATATTCATATCAGTGGTGTCAGTTTGTGACTGTTTGTCTAACAAGCAAAGATATATATATATATATATATATAATATATATAAGCAAAAGAAATTTATATATATATGTATGTATTGATTAGGCTAGTATACATAATGCATTCGCTCTTTATTTACACATAGTGCAAACATTACCAGTATTAATATTTCTCTTACTATGATTGTAATGGTCGTGTGAATTAACCAAGAATTTGAATATTATGTTTTCAAAGGCTAGACCTAACCTGTTGTAGAACCAAATCGTACTGCAATATATTTCTTGGGAGGTAACCAGGGTCAGTGGTAGAGGCAGCGTAGAGCGAAAACCACATGATCACATTTAGTCCGATAAACACCACGTGAACCAATTGCAGATCATTCCACGTCAAAGGAATGCACTAAAACCCAAAACATCACATCATACAGCATCCAAGAGTCCAGGCCTGAAACAAAACATACAGAAGCTCGAGAAGAAGAGCTACAAAAATTATGTGGGGCTACAACGATTTGAGCCATGAAGAAAGATTGAATAAGTGTGGATTAACAACACTGGAGATATGGAGGAGCAGAGCAGAGGAGACCCGATTGAAGCCTATAAGAGTATTACTGGAAAACAGAGGGTGCAATCGGCGAGGTTTTTCAATTTGCAACAAATAAGGTGATGCAGAGATACAGATATAAATTGTTTAAGAAATCGAAAGGAACAAGGGCAGAAATTCTTCAGTGGAAGAGTTGTAGACTTGTGGAATGGTTTGAATGGTTTCTAAAAAGCTGTGACAGTGTCCACTGAGACACTATCACAGCTTTTAAGAGGAAACTTGGAAAATTGGGCTATTAATCATGCTCCAAGTCAAATTGCAGTGGGATTAATACAGACTAAATGTCATCTGAACCATTTCAAAACCCTTGTTAAGTTATGTTAAACCAAGTAATGCTAATTAAATAAAATAAATAGATTGTAGTATCTGGAAGACAAGGAAAAAAGAACAGATCTGCATATTTTAAACTAGAGGAAAACTCTCTTACACAACCATGAATAATTTGATCATGCAGACTCACTGGTCGCGCTTGCACGACCTCCCCCCAATCCCCTTATAAAAGCAGAGCAAGTAATTTCCTTCTCATATATCGGTGCTTTCCCCAAATTCGAATTTACTTTACCTAACATAGATGCTGTGTCACAAATGAGTTGCACAGTAACTCAGATGGACAACATTACCGACACTCTATTGCATTACATGGCATTACAGGTGAGTTGAACCACATAACATTATAGTGAAACTAGCAAACTCATTGAAACACTGACAGTAAAATCTAGATTTGGAAGGTGATTAAAGAACAGTTTTACCTTAATAATGTACATTGGATATGCCCAACAGATCAGCAGAGAAACGATGAATAATAGAGGCACTTTAGTGTTGGTAGATGTGCCACACATCACTGACCTGAAATATTCATATCAACTTTGAAAGCTGGATAATGTTCAAACTAACAAACAAGTTTGTTCACGGCAAATCGACCATCTGAAGGTTTATCAGTCTTGCTCAAAGTACAACTTTTCAACAATTGCAGACCACTAGGATATCCAGACTTAACTTCAAATAAATTTTCAACTGGCAACATAGAAGGGCCTTGAAGGTCTTGGGAACCAACTACACAAAACTACCCTTCAATTTTCATGCAAAAAATACAGTAGGCCTTAAAAGTGGTCGGATGTCACCAATTGGCCAAAGTTTAAAACAATCATTATAAGTTAGGGATGACATATCTAAAAGTGCTTGGCTGCAGTATAAAAATAAAACTGATTGAAAATGTAGGTTATACATAAAATAACCTTACAAATTAAACACAAACGCATCAAAGTTAGAGCAAATGGCTAAAAATCTATATAAATATCATGGTATTTTTATTGAGTTTGTTTGACAGTAGGAATCACCTATGAACACTGCTTATAATACGTTTTACGGCATTTAGCGCTATAATGATGAGCTGCTTAGGTTTACCCATACACACTAGTACATGCATGCTTTGTCATTAAAGAGTTAAATACCATTATCATGTCCACGTAGAGCAATTGTATAATGTCAATGCAAAACTGTTTAAGTAAGTAAGTAAGTAAGTAAGTTTCTTCTTTAATGAAAATGCTTGTAAACGCACAGCACGTAAAAAATACTAAAAATTAACAGTACAGTCTTTTCCATCAGGACTTATGAATTGAAAAGTCATTAACTATATCATCAGTTGGAAGACTGATGATATAGTTGTCACTTTCTATGCATTAAATGCTAAGTAGAGAAAGCCTTTCTTCACCGTGATGATAAAACTTGATCCTACCGAAAGTCCACATGTGGTAAGATTCTTCTTCTCCTCTGCTTTGAATGTTTCTTCAGATACTCAACAATGTTGCCATGTCTCCTACCCGCAGCCAACATGTTTGGTGTCCTGCCATTTTTATCGGTAGAGTTTATCTCGACATTGTCCTAAGAATAAAAGAAATTGGGGCTAAGCAAGATGCACTCATGATTGACATACGTCATTTATCATCTTGGAAAAAGTCATAATAATAATATTGAAAAAGATTCACATAGTATTACAAGTCATAATGATAAAATAAGGAAGCTATTTAAAAACAAGTAGGCCAAGTATGTGCTAAGAAAAATTCCTGAAATCAATGAACAATGGAAATAATTCAGCTGAAATAGCAAATGAAATTTCTATAAACATATAGTCCTATTGCGAGGAATTTTTTTTTTTCGTGGAAAGTATGCAGTGTAGGAATGCTTGTGCACACAAGTATCTGCCTGTATGTGCACATTTCTTTAACGCTTTCTAATATTCTCAAACAAGGACATATTGTTAACCTCAGCAATATTAGAGTTCAATATGATCAAAAACTTCATTACTACAACAACAATGCTCTTTTAATGCAACAATATCCAATGGAAGACATAGAGAAAGCAACCAACGATCACAAGATAATGAAAAAATCGTCATGATGGATTTTGTGTCACAACCTGCTCACATAATTCTCTGACAGTTGATAGGTGTCCACTGATGCATGCCAAATGGAGAGGTGTCTGGAGGAAGTTATCTGGTTGGCTAGGGTTGCAACCCATGTATATCAACAGACGCATCATCTCATCATGTCCTAATGGATGCAAAAATAAAGTAATATTATCAGATATCAATATAAGACCATATTTGGAAGATAACTTAGAATCAATAACTGAAACATTATATATTGTCAGGAAATGCAATTAATTGCAATCATAAACTCCAAATTTAGATAAATCAATTTAAGGGCACCTGCTCATTCACAAGCACTAACTTACAGTACTTAGATTTATATATATATATATATTTATATATATATATTTGTTATATCTTAGTAAACTAGTTAAGAGATTATAAAAATTACTACTGTGGAACTAATCTCGACAACTGCCGAAATGCTTGTTATTACATGGGTGGCTCTGCTAACGGGACTTAGGTCCTATTTGGGTTTTATCCTCCCTGTTGTGCCCAGCTAAAGCTTTTTGCTGTTTACTGTTTCTGTTCCTTGTTATTATCATTGGGTGCAATAAAAAGACGTTGCTATGTTATGTTACATAATATATATATATATAAAAACGAAGTGAAATGTCAGTCATGAAGGTAAGCCTTCCCCATTATGCTCTTAAAGACTCACTTCAGTTTGATGGTGATGCTGCTATTTGAAGGTCATAGTAAAATCGACTCATTTCATTTCAGTAGGAGGCACTACAAAATTTGTTATGCAACCAAACAGGACAATTTTAATTGAAAAACATCTCAAAATACTTTTTTGATTGTCATAGGAAGAGCAAACATCTAAATTATCAATAACAGTATTACTTTAATACTTATATTGATAAAGGCATGTCATAAATGAGAAATTATCTTGCCCTACATAATTGAGCAAAAACAAACACAAACAATTACTACAATGAAATACCATTGAATGCTGCCCAGTGCAGAGCAGTATCACCTTCCTTGTCAAGTGCATATCGACATGCGCCCATGCCAATCAGGTACCCGGCAAGAAGTGTATGGCCATGCTGGGCGGCCACAATCAGTGGAGTACAGCCCTTGTTGTCGGTAACATCATTTGATACCCCGCGCTAACAAAAATTAAGAATTCATATCACATCTATTTTTATCAAAGAAAATCTTTTGTTAATCAGAATAATACATGATTGCAAGCCACAAAGCATAGCCACATATTGGGGGGGGGGGGTAGTTTGCTAAAAAAAGGAGTGAGTTGGCCTTATTTAGATAAAGCCATTTATGTTGCCTGTTTGTACAAGACCATGAGACCATTATTGTTGCAAAAATAAATGCTGAGTCATCATGGAAACAAGTGTATACAATGCAACCGTATTTGATATTACTCTCCTTCAAAAGTTCAAAAACCGCCGCAGGGGAGCTTGACCCTGTACCCTTTAATTTACAAGGCATATGGGTTAAGCATTAGACTACTGTGCATCAATTTACAAGGCAAATGGGTTAAGCATTAGACTACTGTGCATCACGATTGTTTACATCCAATGCTTATGTACTACTATCAATACTTGCAGCAGTTTGTTGCTTCATAAGGAGAATGAGAGTGATTCCTAAGCAATTAATTAAGTAATTAACAAGTGCATTAATGAATTAATTAATCACATATCCTGTGGATGTGAAAACTTCAGTTTCGACTGACACTTGAATGAGAATTAATTCTTCAAAATTTTCTCAACAATTGCAAAATAGTTGCTTAATAGAGGCTTGCAGTGTCGTTTTGGAGGCAATTCTGGAAAAAGACTTTGAGGAGCCAAACGCATATGTATGCATCCATGGGAAACCTTCCACTGCAGCTCGTCATTAAAGGATAAAGCATTACTTCACAAAATTTCTTACAGCCAGAAGCAGAAAATCAGAGATAGCCAAATAACAAAATCAAGAGTTTTGTCAGAGAAATGAGTTAATTTAGTGATGAGAGTGTACTAAAAACTGACTGGGTAACCAACACAGCTTGGCGTAAAAGTGTCAACTGAATCCTAATCAATACTCTAGCTAGCTCAAACTTCACATAATAAACACCATTAGCAATGTCTAGAAAATGCACTAAAGTCCTGTGAAAATAAAATATATAATTAAATACATAAAAGATATGATTATAGGCCTAAATACAATTTATACAAAGACACAAGGTGCATGGTTTATAGAGCTTCTGTTGGTTTAAAAGGAGTTTAACTAAAATCTGTTTTGTCATTAGAACTTAGTTGTCAGATGGTAATTCTAATCTAAATTAATCTGCATGAAATTCAAAGGTAGGATGCCTGCTTCTGTAATCAGACTAATTACGCTCACCATTGAGATATCTCGTTTATGTATTCAAGATTTTGAGTCAACCATTAATACGTATCTTCATATTCATCTGTGATGTAAGATTAAAGAACCTGATATCATTGATACCAAAATTGCATCAAAAAGGTGCATACTGTATAAATGTATTATTAAAAAGATGAGCCTAGTGTCAGTACCTTTAAGAGCATGGCAACCAGGGAAGTATGACCCTCAACACAAGCCCAGTGAATTGGTCTTTGGCCAATTTCATCTACACTTGGCTCATTGATAGGACCATTCATGTCAATAATGTAACTGAGTACTTCTTTGTGTCCTCGGGCACAAGTCCAGTGGGCAGCCGTGTCACCCGCATTATCCGCATGGCTCAGCAAATCTACTCCATGAGACTCCACCAAACACTGGATTTCAACCAGTGATCTGAAATGACCATTACATACAATAATTGTCACAACAATATTTGAATTCATTTGCTACAGTGTAAAACTCCACATTCGATTAGGTAAACAATAAGTATTTAGAGATTTCTTCTCATATTATTTGAACAACTGCATCATTGTTGAAACAATGGGAAAATTATATTTTTAACATTGTGATGTGCAAAATAATAGTCTATACTAAGAGAAGCAGCATATTATGGTGACCGCTCATTTCCTCACATTTCATTTCGCCGCAGATCCTTTGGTCGCATTCATTTCATCAGTTTAAGCACCCTGAGGGTCAGTTAGGGTCAGGTTATGCGTTGTGAGGGTCAGTTAGGGTCAGGTTATGCGTCGTGAGGATCGTTTAGTCTCAGGGTTAGTATCGTTTTCAAAATGCGACGAAATGAAATGCGACAAAATGGTCTCCGACGAAATGAATGGGAACCGTACATTACAGCTGCTGAAATAATCTTACTCTGATAAAGTTCATATCAAATTGAAGATAAAATGCAAAACAGCCGAGTATAAAATTACGATGTCCCATATTCACCTGGAGCCCATGAAGGACCTAAATTCCTACATGGAACCCGTACATAACCCATAGGCTATGTATAAAGCCGATGAAATTCTGGCAGGGAATCTAGGCCTACCATACATTAACCACATCAGCTGGATTAACTGCACCCAAAAATTCAAGAATCAGCCATACTGATGATATTATTTTACCTACTTAAACCATATTACGCCCTGTCCTTACATTGATGGTGAAAAACTCATTTTGGCATCATCAATTATTTTTCAATGTTAGTGAAAAGTAATAATGTTGTAAATTAAATCCTGCAATATGTCTGTTATGACTATGCCATTCATCTCCTGTGAAACCTTGGCAATTATTCAACCCTTGCCTCTTTTGTTGCCTACCTGCATAACATCACCAACTCCCACTGGGAACATTCATGGACATCCTCTTGCTCATTGTCGACATGCCATATTTGATAAAAATATTTTTTTATGTTGAAATGGAAGCTTGATTGATGAAAAGAATCATACATAAGTAGAAGCTGGGTATGATGAAAAGAATTCTGTCTGAATGGAAACTGGACTGATGAAAAACTCATGCTTATGTGGAAACTGGATGCAAAGATTTATACTGTTTTGGGGTTAGTTCAGCGTCTTTCTTAAGCACATTGCTTGTTAAAAATAATTAAATATGTCAGATGAAAATTTTTAAATTAAATACGCTAAACTACAGCTTTGCCCTATTCCTGGACATACCGGGACAATATTAGCATTGCCCGGGACACGGGAATGCCTATGTCGATTCCGGGACAGTCCCGGCCATATTGATGCGGCACTGTGACTGATTGGCTAGAGCGGTCGACACGTAACACTCAGTATCCGCTGAGTGAGCGGGTTCAACCCTCGTTCACATGGTGTAGGGATCTTGAGCAAGTCCTTCACACACAATTGGTCTGCAGTACAACTGCAATTGCGCCGTCGAGGCGTGTGCACTTTTGAGCAAAAGATGTTGGAAGAAAGGCGATATCAAATTTCATGAATATCAATACCGGGACGTTTGGCAACTCTAAATGGAGTATATATAGCAGGTTACATGAACAAAATACGTCGCTGCAGGTCAACTAGAAGCCAACTATTGGCAATTTGCATCGATGCTAAAGTTACCATTCTCCGAAACTACGGGCGCTATAAATACATAAGAAATAATAATAAATCAAGCATCAGGCCTACTAACAAACAGGATGTGTAAACAGTACAAACCCAGCTTTGACTGCATCGAACAAAGATTGCACTTGTGGCTCGAGCAGATCAACAGATTGTTGGACCTCTTTCGTTTCGTGACATTGTCCGACACCATATTCAAGGTTTGAAAAAGCTTTTTCGCTCAAGCCATTCGTCGTTGCCAAGACGCCATCGGCCACCATTTTGCTGGTTTCCTTGCTGCAAGTTGCTGGACACTCTACGAAATTTACGGACTAACCCTTTCAGGAACCAACCCGATAACGATAAGTATGTCAGTAGGCCATTCGTCCATTTAATTTGATTTTTTTACACAGCCACTAACGGTCGGCATTTCATCTACTATAGTCTATTGAGTGTGGGGTACCATTTAAAAGCCTAAACGTTGTGGTCAAACAATTGGTGTTTTACATACGGCTCTTTAGCAGTACGGTTTTCGTTCCGGCATCGGTATTTAGCCTGTTTTGTGACAACTCAAAGGCGGAACCTTCTTTACTTATTATCATCAGCATTCAGCACGGTCTGAAATCGTCTAATATTATTTGATGCTTATATATTGCCGATAATCATAATTATATACAAGCGCACGTAGGGTATTTGACTGAGCTAATCAAGTGAATTTTAGGACAGTTTGATAATGTTGCGGCACTGTGCAACCGGCTGTCAGGGCCCAGTGCATTTATAGCACGCAACTGCAATGGAATACGGTTTTAAAAAATTGGTCCATGAGAAGGCACAATAAACGGGACATGAAAAATGGATGAACGGCACCTGCATATCTCCACAGCGAGCAGCACAATCTCCATGATGGGTGTAAAACTGTAAACACGCCAGTTGGCACAACCTATCGTATCACTTGGAGTTGCTAAGACTCCACATGCATGGCTGTCCTTCAGGGCTCACGACACACACAGGCCTACACACATACACACACACACACATACTCACAAACACGTTATACGCAAAGGATAGAGGAAAGAGTTAGGGAGATGACGAAAAACAGCATTGGATATGGAAAATATTAATCAGATCCAGTGTTTTACCATTTCAGATTTATTAAGCAACAAAATACATACATTAAAAACTAGTTTAACAATCATGGGGTAAAACAACTATAACATGAAGATTACTGAGATGTTCTTTGGTGGAAACTTTACCAAAGGAATTCAGCCAAGTTCCACAAACAAAATTCATCAAAATTTCTTTATAAATCCTTATGTTAAACATCACAAGTTCAAAACACATAAAATGCAGTGCTCTGTTTCTAAATGAAAACATACTCAATTAACACTCCAGTAACGACTAATAAATAATGAAATAATTTATATTATGTGGGAATGGTTTCATATGCAGCTGTCAATGAATGGAAATCACCAGTCCAGATAATTATTTGATTCTCTGCTAAGCCTCTTGTGCATATTTATCCGAGAATTATGCACACGCCTTTTGCCTACACACGAATGTGATGCCTCAACCGGTCTTAACAGATCCAAAACTGATGCTCAGATTTCCAACAATGTTTTAGAACTTAGATATTCACAGATTTTCAATTAACTCATGCATTTTGTAAGTTTCAGATTTAACATGTGTGAAATGAATGAATGTGACACAACAGGAATTGTTTGTCCTTTGCACACGAGTAAATCTAAAAGCATGTGAACATTCACAAAAATGTGCAAACAGTCAACAATATGTAACATTTAATATAATACACATTATACGTTGACAAGCACATCTTTAAGTTATTAGAGGTTCCAATCCGACTTTCTGTCCCTCCTTTCCTAATCAGATTAGGACAATCATTTAGAAGTCAAATATATAGTTATGGAGTGTACTGGTCAAATTAGAGGTTAGATCAAATACTGTCAATCCTAACTTCTATTATTATTATTAGTGGCTCAAGCCTAGAATTATGTGATGTGCTGTGTTATCATGAACCATGTTAACAACTCAGATATATTCACATTACTGAAGGTTACCGGTAGTCAGTGAAATGCTCGTTTGGAGACAAGCATCTCAATATCCAGATTATCAAAGCATCGTTAACAACAACATCAACAAGTAACATGAAACTGACAATATGTACAGTGCTTTCCAAAACTACTTTTACCCAATATAAACTGTTACAGTGATATTGAACATAAAACTGACTTGATTTAAAAAGTAATGTAAATCTTCAATAAATTGTAAGTGCCCACAAAAGCCACATCAAGATGACCAAGCCAATTGACCCATGCCATGCCAAATCAAGTCTGCAATAGCCAGGCTTCTCATTTTGTTCCGGTTTCAAGTCAAAATCCAGGGCATTTGATATTGGTGGGCATTTGATATTGGCATATGATAATTTAATGGTCAGCAAATAACCCAATCTCCTTGATTTTGATATCTTGGATGCTAAGGGGTCGTTCACATATTATATAACGCATAAAATCCCAATTTTTGACCCACCCTCTACCCCTAATAATGTTATATAACAGCAGCTGTGACCCCCACCCCTATATTATATAACAGATATGCTACCCACCCCTACCCCACTCTAGTCTATAAACACGTTAAAAGACATACAATCCACATAACTGTATTGCACAATTTGACACTTTTATAACAATAGGATGTTAGTTAGCACTTTAATAGTAGTGATTCAACTGATAATTGCCTTTATCCAATTCAAGAACTGCAGTAAAAATCATCATATGCCCAATTAGCAATGTAACAAAAGCTATCTTAAGATTGTTTACTCTCTTGTGCCAATGATGATAAGACCGGATGTATGAGCTCCTCTGCATCTTAATAATCGGACTTTTATTGGCGCTAAATTCACTTGTATTAATTACGGTAACTAATTGGGTAGTCGACGATTGTCATAGTGTATCTACATGTAAGCCTACTATAATACATCATGATAATACATGGTAGTGACGTACATACTATTTAAAAACACCATTTTAGTTTCCCTCCTGTTTTGCACTAGAAATGACCATTACGGTATCACACAGAATGGATTGGTTTAATATCGCACTATCAGGTATTTATCGATATGTTTCCAATTGGCTGCAAACAGGCAAAATAGCATAAGCTGAAAAAAGTTTGATATATAACAAAACCTTCAACCTAACCCTCCCCCCACACAATATAACGCTAACGAAACCGGAACCCACCCACCCCATGAGCATTACATAATATGTGAACGGCCCCTAAACACAGTTAATGACTAACATTTATATCGAACATGTTATTTTAAAAATATAACCAGCATCAATGTCATGAAATGCTTTAAAAAGTCCTTCTACATAGGTCATTTGAAGACTGTGTACGAAAAGGTGGACCTGATAGTGTTTTTCTAAAAGTACACTACGGTATACAAAGTTTACAACTTTACACCTATGTCAAACATCAGGGCCGTACCGATGGGTGCCAGCGGCGCTGTGGCCCAGGGCTCAAATGAGGAAAGGGCGCAAATTTCAGGATGGAATAACTTATTATTCCATAAAATACACTATTTTCAAAATGTGGGGCTCCAGATTGATGCCAGGCACATGGCGCAATTATAGCTGGCACAGGGCGCAATTATAGCTGGCACAGGGCGCAATTATAGCTCGGTACGGCCCTGCCAAACATGCATCTCTAATTGCTTGTAAAAATGTGACTAATTTTGCTAAGGCAAAATACATCACAGAGAACAATAATGCGGAAACAAGAAATGTGTCTTCATTTTTTAAATACTATCAAAAAACCAGCAATCTATCACATGTGTGGGAATACACGAAACAACGCAAGAGACATACATCATATCAAAGCGTATTTGAAGTGCAAAAGACACTTCTACAAAAACCCAGAAATTCACGTAAACAAAGAACAAAGCACAGCATGTCCCTTTATCACATGCTTTTCAGTTTTAGTCGTGAAATTGCTCCCAATTTTAAAATACTGCTCATTTGAGTTTCTCAAACTGTCATTTCAAGTGATGACAATCTAAGAAACACTTAATTATTTGCTGCATCGTATTTGGGAGATCATTGAAGAGTAAATTGAGAATAACATATCTATGCAATACAATACAACAGCATTTTGATATTGCCCTTCTTACAGAGTTCAGAAGTGCATAGATGCAATTATAATATATTGCTCAAGGTTTTAACACAGTAACTCCTCAGACAAGGATCGAACCCATACCTTCCGCATTACAGGCCGACCATTCTAACCAATTGGCTACCGTACCACACAATCTATATCCCTTGAGGCATTGCTATTTAGGCAAAACAATATCAATATGCTTTTTAAACTTTTGCCATTTATCTCCAACATTGCCACCCAATACCATATCTTAAGGAGAACAATGAGGATGACATTAATAGCAAAGTATAAAATTTAAATATAATAAAAAATTGTCGCTGATGAGTTGTAGAAAGCCAAGACTTCTAACAAATGGAATAGTTAGCTTCACCTGTAAAGCAAAATAGATAAACCATTGATAATAGCAACTTTGGCAACAAAATATTTTGTGTGAGATTAAGAATATGAGTATCATTAATTTGAATTTTAAAACAACAATATGCTGCGTGTGTGGCTACGTGCGTGTGTGTGTCCATGTGTGTCCATGTTTGTCCATGTGTGTCCATGTGTACGTTTTTTATATATGCATGGCCCTAGGAACCACATGTATCTCAGGCAAAATGATAATAATAACAGCTTAAAATATTAATTGATTACTGGTAATAATCTAAGTCCCTAGTGCTATATGTAACTTTTGGGTCAAAATTGCTAAAATACTCTGATCTTCCTCCATCATGCAGCATCATCCTAAAACTTTTTAATCACTGGGACCCATTAACCAGGCTGGACCCAGAGGCCTGGAATTTCTCTACCTTGGGCCCAAAGTTTCTGTGCCTAGGAACCGGGAATTTCTGTCCACAGGCACAGGCCCATCGACAGAAATTCTGGGCAGGGTAATCATGGCTTCTAACTATCTTTAGGCTCTATAAGAAAATTGAGCGTGCCCCGGAACGGTCCCCAAAAAGTCGCAGGGCCCTTGGGCATTTGCCCCTTTCCCCATCTCGGCAGGCCTAAGTCAGTGGTGACCAATTGTTCCAGAACAAGATAATAATCACAATGAGGATGGTGATGATGATGATGATGATAGTAATGATAATAATAATAATAATAATAATAATAATATAAAATAATAATGTGTCAAATATTTAATACTTTGCTACAAAAATTTAAAATTTATGACTGCATGATGTTACAGCTCTGTAACTGAGCATAATTTACCTTCCACCCCATTACCAGATCACGACTCCCCTGATCCAGTTGCCTCTGTAGCTGTTTTGACAAGCCTGACTATAGCTGGATAAAGGTTGGCTTTTGACGGACCTAAAAGCTTAGTCGCCTGATGTAATCCATCTTCAAATTTCTCATCACCTCTTTGAAGTCGAGACTGTTTAAAAAAGACATAAACAAAAGAGATCGACAAAAAACCATAAACTGCTGCATATCATAATGCTGTTGTGAGCAACGATGTTGCCAGAGTTACAAGGCCACTTGGGTGGGGGAAAGGTAGAGGTATTGAAGGACTTTCAGTAGAATAAAAGGATTATGTACTTTGGGTATGAGTGAAAATTTGTTGAGAAAATAGAGATTTTTTCACTAATGACTAATATTTGCATGACAAAAATTCAAAAAGTTCTGAATTTCTAGTACATGAATGTCTTTAATATGAAATCATTTTTCCTTATGGATTTGAATAAAATAAACCCAATAAACAAGTACAGGTACTAACTGAGCAAGGGCCTCCCTTCAACCTTTCGCTGCTAAAGAAAGTCTCGCACTGGGAGCACCTCTGATTGGTGTAGTACTGTGAGTGGTGCTATATCAATTGACAGATACAATACAATACAAATGCTGCATTCTTATTTTCTTACATTTTTTCACTTTCTTGACAAGTGATCGTTTTGGTTATAATTTTTTTATTCTGAAATTTGATATCGCCCTTCTTTCAAAATTTTTTTCCTCAGAAGTGTACACGCTTTGACGGCGCAATTGCAGTTGTACTGCAGAGCAATTGTGCATGAAGGACTTGTTCAAGGTCCCTACACACCGACGCTTCAGACGAGTGTCGAACCTGCTCACTCAGTGTGACGGGCCGACCGCTCTAACCAATCGGCCACCACGCCACACACTATTGTAATTATCGTACACAGATCCTATTAACAATGTTTAACATCCATCCTCTAAACTTGGCTGATTGGTTTGAGAGCTCGCCTTGCAATGCAGGTGAGAAACTACTCTGAGATAAAAAAATTGCTGCTATCATGTAAAATCACGCAACTGTGGTCTTAAGGTTGTCATCCCGCCTTATCTCAGAGAGTTGTATTGGTTTCTTGGTTTCATCCGTTCCTGGCAGTATATTTCTTTGCTATGATGAGGTGCCCAACTGGTAGTTCCATTGGCCCAAACTGGAAACTGTGGTACAACAGGAAAGCTTTGCTGTGAATGGTTCAACTTTCTGAATTATGCTGCCTAGAACTCCATGGCATGAGCACAATGGAGATCTTTGTTTCACAATTTTGTTTAATAGTATTAACTCTGTAAACCATCTAAAGCCATTTAATTTAATCCTGGAATTTTGTTTTTAGATCAATTGGAAGCACCTTTGCGTATTATACAATTATATTGCTGTAAGTTCGCATAAAAAAACTTTTATGGCGTATCTAATTAATTATTCTTCGCTTTAGGGTTAAAATCATAATTCTGATTATCATTCAGCAGCCCAGTAACCAATCCCTCGTGGCCCATTATCAGCTGCAGATCACAGTTGGAGCAGCACTGGCTTACACAAAGGGGCAGCAATTGGTATGAAGTGCCTGTGAATTCAATTTCTTAGCCTCAGATTGGCCAAGCAACCCTCTCCGTAACTGTCTGGTCTTCCCCTAACAGTAAATTGTTACAGTGATTGGAAATTATATAACACCCCTATAAGACAACATTGCACAGTCAGTACACTTATTAAAAGTCGAGTTCATTTGGGAGCGCAAATGAAGCAGATATCTTATAGCATTATTCTGCCAAGGCATTGATTTGAACCTTGAGTGTGATAAGACTTATGAATCGTGTTATACTGTTCATAAATATTCAATTCATGAATATCTCCCGTGTCTTGCAGATTTTTATGATTAACTATCAAACAGTAAATTGTCAAAACAGATTGTCTACATCAATCCATTGTTAACCAAAGCAAACAAATGACCCACACAAGCCTCACACAAAGATTACTCACCTGTATTGTCTTATATACTTTTTGGAAGAGTTCACAGCCAAGCTCTTTCTCAAGCTTTGCATGTGCTTCTTCCAACTGCAAGGCATCCAGATCAGAATTAGCTTCAGCATCTTCAAAGAATTCATCGTCATCATCATCTTCAACTGCCAAAAATATAAAAGTTCATTGAAGTTATCAACTGGAGAACATAAATGCAGACATGACAAGTCTTTTAAGAGACTTAGTTAAGTTGATCTGCAACATTTGTGAGTAATCCTCACTTACTAACCTATCTTATGGACATTCATTTAATTGGTGTACAGCTTCAAAAGGACTTCAATTAAATAGCACCGCTATTGTAAATCTGTTACCTTATCAACAGACACATCAGCATAAAAAAATATTAATACCACAATCATTAGACTAGATACTATGTCTTCACATAGTGACCTATAGCAAAATACTGTACATGTATGGGCCAGAAGAATAGTAGCTATTTAACTACCAGCCTGCATTGAAATGTATGGGAAACCAATGGAGTAGGTAGTTAAAGGATGAAACAGAGAATTTGACTTCAGTAATAATGAGAGAAAACTAACCTTGATTCACACCATTTCCCAATTTTCTAGAAGCCAATGCAACTTCTGACTCTCCTTTGTCGATCATTGTCTGGAGTTTTGCTGCTGAAAAGTAACAAATCAGTTCACATTAGAGAAACTGCTTGCATCTTGAGCCTGCTCTTTTGATCTGAAATCCTGGAAATCAAACTTGGATATCATTGCGATTACCCCTTGGAAAACCCCTCTGACTTGACACAGTGTTCATGAATATTCTGGTGCTCTGAAATGCTGCTATTATATAAATTTCGGGTTTACGATTACGACTTCATGTTCCAGGTATCAAAGACACCCTTTTCACATTAAATTCATCAGTGGTGCATTGAGCCTATTCAAGGCCTTGGGGCATCTTTTGCATGTTCAAAGTAGCAGCACATGTTCAGCACATAAAAGCATCTTTTGTATGCTTAGGGCATCATTGGTCCAGTGAATTCCATGTCCAGCTACAAGTGGATATAGGACAAGTTGATAAATATAGGCCATGTCGTCAGCTGGATAGGTCACACTTACGACGGCGCTAGCATTTAGCTTATTTTTGGTTACTTAATTACCAGATTCGATCAGAATCGTTATAGGTTCGAGATGTCTATGTTCTGCGACGGTTAAAGTTCTCATGTTCCAAAAGCATCGTTTCTATATCTCCAAAAGAGGATTTTGTCTTACAACTTTAACAGACTTTTGCGGAATCTATTTATAGAATTAGTATGCCCGTTGTACAATAGATCGCATCATCTAAGATTCTCCAACGATACAACGATACATGTCTCGAAGGGGTATCAACCGTGAAGAGCTAATGGAATGCCTGCTGGGCGACGAGGTGATGGAGACGCTGGCTACAAAACTTGAAACAAGACTCACCTCGATGATCAAGCGCATCTCTGATGACTTGGCTAAAGTCTTCACCGAGAAGATGGAGAGCATGGTGGCGGGACTCACCGAAGCCTCTTTCCAAAAACTGAGCCAAGAGCAAAACGAAAAAGTGGGTAATCTAGAGAAGGAGAACTCGTTGTTGAAGACAAAACAGGACGATCTTAAGAACCAGACGAAGCTCGACAACCTGATCATCTACGGGATCGATGGGAGATCGAAGAATGACACATACACTTTCCAATCTGCTTCCCAATACAACTTCTCCTCGAACGACAAGAGAGTCACCCAATCAGTGAGCAATCTATGCAATGGAAGACTCGGTCTGTCAATTACTGAATCTGACATCTCCTTCGCTCATGGGATCTCAGGAAACTCGAAGGGTCCGAATGGACCGATTCTTGTCCGCTTCACCAACAGAAGCGTGCGCAACTTAATATATTCTGCTCGCAAACAACTGAAAGGATCATCCAACAGTGACCCAGTCTACATCAATGAGCATTTGATCCGATCCAATGCCAGCTTGTTCGCCGAAGCCAGAAAGATGGTTAAGAACAAATCGATAACCTCAGCTTGGACAAGAGGAGGTCTCGTCTACATTCGCCGCTCAGAGGATCCAAATGAGAAACCTCGAAAGGTATCATCGCCGATCAACCTGCAGAACATCAACTCGATGCAGATTGTGCCCAAGTGATGCTACTACCTGCCTCTGAAACTTCTGCTCCCTGCTAATGACTGGGAGAACTTCACTCGACTATCTGACTTCTTGTCCTTGTTGACGCCTTAGGAATTATCATCGAATTCAACCTTGCCTCGCCTCTTCATAGAGTCGATCCGTATCTCAAACCCTGAATATTTAACGTGACTCAATCGTGAAGATTATCTTGGATTATGCAAGTTGCGTTTTCCCTTCAATCTCACGCAAGTTACTACACTTTGTTTTGTGGCTTCTTGCCATCTTCTTCTTCGTCTGTTTTCCCATTACGACGACATATGCAGTTATAAGCTACCTGTTGTTACCTTCACTAAAAGAAACATTTAATGGTTAGCAACCTACTCATTTGACAGATCTGGTCTAAAATTGTTCTTTTTTATTTTTTCACTCTTATTTACCTATTTCAACTCGTTAGATAATTGTGCTAACGCAGTTGTCGTTTGACCGTTATTTTACAAGCCTAGTGTCTTTTCGTAGTTTCTCTTTTTATATTCTGCATTAATCCTGCTAGTAGGATTAATTTGTCTTCTACTCTAGATAAGTGTTATTCATGTAAGCGCACATTGTTTGACGATAATGATTTAATCATTTGTTCACTCTGCACCAAGCATTTCCATTAATCCCACTATAATATTCCAACCTGTAATACGGCCTCATGGTATTGTATTGAATGTTTACCATATCTATTTCCATTTAATCATATAGTCAATGAAGTAGAATTTAAAGAGAGCATTCTTGAAGCAGGAGGAAAAGATTCCTCGGTGATTCTTTTGAGGGAGGGACCACGTCTGGAGATTTTTACTGACCCTGATAATATTCGACCCTTAGTAAACAACTGTGACTTGGACCCAGATGAAAATTACTACTCAATAAGATCAACACAAAGCACATATAGCACACCTATATCACTTACAACAACTTGCTCAAAATATAAAGACTTTATCTCGATAATGCATATAAATTGTCGAAGCATATCTTCCAAACTGCATTGACTAGAATATCTATTGGCTCTTCTCTCAATTGACATATTGGCTGTAACGGAGACTTGGCTTGACTCAAACTCAGCCAAATCAACATATATACCATGCTTCACTTTTGAACATAAATGTAGAACCACTGGCAGCGAAGGAGGAGTAGGCTTCTTTATTAGGGATAATCTGAACTACCAACCGTTTAATTTGCCACCAGCCTGTTCTAACCATATTACGTATGAATCTTTATTTCTGCGATTTCCAAGAGCTAACGGATCCTATTTTCTTACTGGAGCTATCTATAGGCCATCTGGCTGTGATTTAGAGGCATTTAATAAAGAATGGGACCTTTTATTATCCACATTTCATTTAAAAGATAAAGATATGTACATCCTGGGTGACTTTAATATTGACTTATTGAAGGTTCAAGAACACAAATTAACTAGCGATTTTCTTAATATAATGTCATCATACCATTTCCTACCTATCATTACTCAACCTAGGAGAATAACTGAATCATCCACTTCACTCATCGACAATATATTTACAAATTGAATCTCCAAAACCATCGAACCCACTATAGTTGTTACAGATTTATCCGACCATCTCCCTATTATAACTTGGGTCGACATTGCCCCATCTTTTACTAAAACTGCTACTGATGACTTTACTCGAATAATGGATTCCACTTCTAAGGAATATTTTAAAGAGCTTCTGTCAAAAAGTGACTGGTCCAACATAATAGAATCTAGTGTCAATCAGGATCCATCCGCAGCATACGAGCTATTCAGTGTTAAATTTAAAACAGCCTACGACGCAGCGTTCCCTCTCAAACCCAAAAGACTTAATTCCTCCAAATCTTTCAAACAACCTTGGATGACGTCTGCTCTTTATAAGTCATGCGAAACTAAAACTAAATTATATGCAGCCTTTATAAAAAAACCGTCGGTGAAAAATAAAGCAAAGTTCGTGTCTTATAGAAATAGGTTTAAAAGTTTATGCAAAAGAGCTGAAAGGAATTTCTATGCCATGGAATTCACTAGACACAAAGATGATCTTAAACAGACTTGGCAAACGATAAAGACAATATTAAGAGTAAAACCAACAGGCTCGTTAATTAAATGTCTAACATCTAATGATATCGAAATTACAAATAATGAACTTATTGCTGAAAAGTTCAATGCTTATTTTACTAGTATGACACAAGATCTAGTTGCCAAAATACCTCCCTCCACTAATCCACCAACCTCTTACCTTGACCCTTCTAACTCTTCCTCTTTTTCAGTATATCCTACGACCGCAGAGGAAATACTTGTTTTAAGCCATTCACTGAAAAAATCCACCAACAGCTCTGGCCCTGATGATATTAGTCCCAGTGTTCTGAAACCTGTACTGTCCTTAATTGCCAAACCACTTTCTGCTATCATAAACTGCTCTTTGGAGACAGGAATTGTCCCTAACCCCTTAAAAGTAGCCAGGGTAACTCCAATATATAAACAGGGCAACAAAGAGGATGTGACCAACTACAGGTCTATTTCTATCCTACTCTATTTCTCGAAGTTATTTGAAAAGGTCATGTACCCACGTCTATACGACTACATTGATAAAAAAGGTTTACTTTGCAAATTCCAGCATGGCTTTCAATCGGGTCATTCCACCGTGATGTCATTACTTAATATTCATGACAATATAACGACGGCATAGGCATATTTATCGATATTGCAAAAGCATTCGACTCCATAGACCATGAATTACTACTCCTTAAATTGGAAAATCTGGGTATCCGAGGTACGACACTAAAGTGGTTTCAGAGCTACCTTAGTAATAGATACCAACAGGTGAAATGCAATGGAGTTATATCTTCTTTAAATCATATAAGATATGGCGTTCCCCAGGGATCAATTTTAGGACCACTTCTTTTTTTATTATTCATCAATGATCTGCCAAATGCTTCATCCATCCTTCAATTTCTCTTATTTGCTGACGACACTAACATTTTTGCATCTCACAAATCTTATAATAAATTATTTCAAATTGTCAACCAGGAACTTGAGCATGTCAACGATTGGCTCAAAACTAACAAATTATCCTTAAATATTACCAAAACCAACTATATATTATTTAGCTCGCATCGAAAGCAATTGCCCCAGCTCAAGGAAGTCCTTGCTATTAATAATGTTCCTGTGCCAAGAGTAACATCAGCCAAATTCCTGGGAATATATATAGATGAACACCTTACATGGAAAGAACACATACAACATATCTCAGTAAAATTGCAAAAAATATAGGAATCTCGTCACGAATTTCATACTTATTGCCAATCAATATACGTTTATCTTTATATTACACAATGATTAACCCGTATTTAACTTACTGCAACCTCATCTGGGCTTCAAACTATCCAACAAGATTGAAAAAATTAAATATCCTCCAAAAAAGAGCCCTCCGTATAATCAACGGCTCACAATACCTTATCCCTACTGACCACATCTACAAACAAACAAACACGTATTCTAAAAGTTGAGCAGCTATTGACCTTTCAAACCAACGAATTCATGTACAAATATACCCACAATCAACTACCTTCAGTATTCGACAACTACTTCTCACCTCTCTCTGAGGTCAATCCCTATAAGTTACGATCTTCGTCAAACTATAGACCTATCTTTTTGAGAACAAACACTAGAATGTTCTCGATTAAATACACTGGCCCGAGAGCATGGAACGTCATTCCGGATGAATTGCACTCTCTAAATAATCTTAGCGTATTTAAAATAAAATTGCGGAATTATTCAATTGTCTCATTGCGTGTCTTTATCGTCTTCATCATGATTGTATAGAATAACTAACTAGTTAAGTTTCTAACTAATTGCCAATGTATTTCTTATACCTAACCAACTGCAACTATCAATCTAATGTAAAGGTGACCCTGATTACAGGATTTTCTGTCCTTTAAGGGTTTCTGTTAGTCCCTATTGCCTCCCAGCTGATTGTCAACACTTTATAATTTTGTTTGCTGTTTTGGAGACAATAAAAACACTTGGTTATGGTTACGGTTAAGTGCTAAGACAAACTTCTTCAACACTTATTTTTCACATAACTGCTCTATTATGACTAAAAAATGTCATAAACAGTAAAGTAATTATGCATTCTATTTTCAAATGTTGTATGTACAGACCATAAGAACTCAAACAGCTTTACAATACAATGTCATAAAATGTTACAACCGCCAATATTTATTTGCCCAGATGGAGGTGAATCCCTGCCATTCTTAACAACCCATAGTTACTTGACTGTTTTTGCAAACACAGCCAAACTAACTTTAATCAATGCACTCTCCTCATTTTCCATCACAAATATTTGCCAATCACATTTTTGTTTCTTAACTAAACTCTTACCTTCCCTTTTGTCTGGTACGAGGAGAAGTGTCCTCATCGTTTCTCTTATATTCTGCAGGTCGTTTAGTGATGAACTGCTTGAAATGCTTTCGAGTGAACTTTGAAAATAATATACCAGATATGAATTAAATAAATTCAATGTACTTAAAAACTGCAGAATAAATAATATAATAGAAGAGAAATGTATGTCAGACAGTAACTCAATGGTTCAACATTCTTGTTATGCAGGCAGGTAGGCAGGCAGGCAGACAGAAAGACAGACAGCAAGACAGACATATAGACATGTGAACCGAGGAACAACCACATAGCTAGGGGTCAGCAAAAAGATACACACAATGCACGCCTGCATGTTTTCATTTATTTTCTAAATTTTGAAGTTGGAGAATTTGAAGGTGGATGAGACAGATGAGTAGGTGGAAGAAGAGGAAAAAAGGAGAACAAAAAGGAGGAGGAGTAGGAAGAAGAGGAAAAAGACAATGGGGTACAGGATGACTAACTTAGGTGGCCCTAACCATCCTTTCTGGGTCCCCTATTGTTGCTGATTGGTGAATATTAATTGTTATTTCATTTTGTTTTCAATGGCTGCAATAAAATGAATTGAAGTGAAGTGAATGAGATACAGATATGGGAGGAGGTGGACGAAGAGGTGGAAGAAGAGAGGCAGAGAAGGATGTGGAGGACATTTCAATATTGTTTCCTAACCATCTTAGGAAAAGGTAAACATCTACTACTTTAATGGTAAGGTGTGCAGGTAAGGTTTTAAAGATTAGGCTAATCAAAACAAAATTATTAAACATTTGTTAATATGCTGTAAGTGCATTGGCTGAATGAGAAGTCATATGGAACAACTTAAGGCCAAATGCACATGTATACTACCTAATGTCTCTGAAGAGCCTCTAAGTGGTAAAAGCAATGTAAGACACTTGACAATGTATGCCAAAGCAATGTGAGACACTTGACAATGTATGCCAAAGCAATGTGAGACACTTGACAATGTATGCCAAAGCAATGTGAGACACTTGACAATGTATGCCAAAGCAATGTGAGACACTTGACAATGTATGCCAAAGCAATGTAAGCTAATGCAGAGGGAAGAAGATGTAAGGTAAGGCAGAGCAATATAATGTAAAATAATGTGATGGTTATAAGCCATTGTTAAATTAAAGTAAATTTATTATATCAAAAAAGTTCCATAGAAACGTTGTGCTTAGGTTGACAAATATTTTGACCAAAGCATAATTGCAACAAGGGAAGAAGAACCACAAACTCTTAATTCAGATTTTCATGTTCTTTCAAAATAATCATTATCAATCTCGTCATTTTGTTTACGTAACATTCCCATCAAAATACAGTTCAAAAACAGCACACTATTAGTTAACCAGTATGTACTAACTTTTCAGTCAAACAAATACATAAAGCAGTTAACAGCAGTGAAAATTTACATAGAGCACAAACATCATTGTATGCAACCATGTGTGTAGGCATGTGTTGTGTGTGTTTGTGTAGATGTGTGTTGTGTGTGTGTGTGGATGTATGTATATATGTACGTATGCATGCATCAAGACACTTAACGTAATTATTGCCTTTTAAGTACCTAACAAAAGCAGTGAAACCCTCAACCCAGGCATCAATTCCAGGGACTCAGTCGCATTACTCACTCTGTTTCTGTCTTCTTTTCTTTTCTCCTTCTCTTATCTTTAGAAGTCTTCTTCTTCGGCACAATAGATCCCTCATCACCAGAATCTAAGTTTGAAAGAAATCTACTATATATAAATGCTATTCCAGTAATACTAATAATTATTGCGAGTTTGATGTAAGTCAACTCTTAATGTTGCCATTATGGTCTTCTGGCTATAAATACATAGAGACATTAAGCAATAGTTGCTTGGGTGTGCATACATATCTGGCAAGTTACTGTCACTAATATCATTATTATAATATTACAATAATAATCATTATTATCACATCATCATCATAGCAAAAATTATATTGTATGAGAGATGGGCAACTAATTGATAGATAAGTGATTAGATAAAAGGCTTATTCTAAATCTAATCAAATAGCTGTCACCTGATTCTAATTTTATTTCTAAGTCTTCAGCCATTTACAGCCAATTTTAATTGCCTAGATAGCATAAATTATGTGAAGAACAGCTAAACAACTGCTATGTCAAACTACTAGATTCAGTAAACACAACCGAATTCTGAAGAGAGAAAGGAAGGATTACTAAATATAACTAGAGCTGCAGCTCCAAGATATCAAGGAAAACCATGCAGTAACTGTGTCTTGATTAAACCTTAACAAATTCATGATGCATAAATATATGTACAAATTATTCAAATCTAATTATAGTTGATAAGCTGAGCTAATTTTAATCAATTAGCCACACGATTTTAAGCGATTAGCAAATATCAGTAGCTGCAGAATTCTTTGATTACATGGTTGTGCATGTATATGCAGAGAATAAAAGTCAGCTCTCTATAATACAATCTGTTATCACATGGTCCTTGATACGATCCAAATGCTGATGTAACAAGGTTACAGCATAGAAATCATGTCAATTTTGCCTTATTGACCACTATTGTTATTGACGTAAATAGTAATGCTCCTCTCACTATTGTCATTTTCATTGTTATCATTGTTAAATCATTTATGAACCTGCTTTGACGCTGGGACTCTCCAAAAGACTGGCCATACTTTCCCGAAGTGTTTGCATGTCTTCATCGTCTGTAGTATCACTGAAAATATCAATCACAATTTCATCACCATAGGCCGGAAATAATTGTCCACTTGCAAAAGATTCCTTAGGGGCACTAGATAACGTTTTACTGCATAAAAATTATATATTCCAGATTAATGTCAGATTTATTGCTTCGGAGTAGATCAAATTACTTAATATTAGAAATAATATTGGACAATGCAGACACTGATAACGAAGAACCAACAATAACAATTAATTTAGATTTATTTGTGAGAACATAATTTCTCTCACTCAGAGTCATCACTGCTGCTGCTGCTGCTCTTTCCATCATCATCAGCATCTCCTCCTCCTCCTCTCTCCAGAGCTTCAGCAACGATCTCAATGTCGGCTATTGAATATTGAAGTGAACTTTCACCTTCCGAGTCTGAATCACTGTCTCCAGCACCAAAGATCTGTCAAGAACCTCAGAACTAGAAATCGAAGTATAGCAGTTTGACAGAGGAATTTCAGTAAAAATAACTGGAAGGAATCGTCCGTCTAACACCGATATCACAAGACGCAGCAACAATATATATGGCAGAAAAGAATGCATAAGAAGCATTCACATGGTAATTTTGTTAATTCACTTATTAATATAACACCCTTTCAAGACATCTTGGAGCACTTTACAACCCAATCTCAGTGAAAGCACAGTTCCAAAATATGAAAAAAATGATTGAACCATACATAGCCAAGACAAGGCACAGGTTTAGGACATAATAATATGGGGTGATGGTTCAACACTTGAAGCAAGTGAGAAGGACACCAGCATTGTAAAACTCAACATACCTTAGGATAGGAAACAATAATTATAGCTGAAAATTGAAATATAAAATATAGAGCTTAAAAAGGTATAGAATTATAGGATAGTGAAATAAAAATTGAAATAAAAATTGTAAGCATCTTATGGATACTGGAACTTGTTAGAGACTTGCCTCCATAATTTCCTCGTCAACTGCATTTAGGCTATCCGCTTTCCGCAGTGTGCATTTGTTGTTTGGAGTTGCACTTTCACCTGGACTCAAAGGCTTTGCATTCAGCAGCGTGGAAAGGTCTGGCTCTGAACACGTACGAAGAAGCTTCACATTCATTGCATCAAATTTTCCAGTTTTTAGGTTCTGCATCACTGTTTTCTGAAGAACTGATTTGCCCGGTTGAAAGACTTTCTGGTTTGTGCTGCCCTCGGCTGAACTGTTTGAATCACTGGCTTTAGATATGCTATCTAGTAAATGAGACAGAAAAAATAATGTCATGCTAATCAATTGTAAAAAACGACAGTTGTGTATAACACGACTCTGAAAATACAGCACAAAAGTCATAGATAAAGCATAGCAGAATTTTTCAACAAAGGTCTAGAGGTTGAGGGACCATTTGGTTTATGTAAGTGTAATAGCAACTACAGTAGTGAATGAATGAATTAACCATATAATTCATAAAAGTCAGCAAATAAATGAACAAATGAAGTGCATTAATGAATTAATTACTGACATATCCTATGGATGTGAAAAATTCACTTTCAACTGACACTTGAATGAGAATTTGTCGCGTGAGAATTCTCCTATCGTATCTCCACTTTTTTCAAAAATGCGTTTAGAGTTGATATGTAACAGGCAATATGTTTTCTTTCTTCAGTGTAAATAACTAAGATATATGACATGTCGTTTTAAAGATATTCATCAAAAACTAACTGTCATATCCTGCTTCCAGACACCGTTTATCGTACCTCAAGAGTTGTATGGAGTTTGCACGTATGTCGTAAGTCCAGAAAAAGCTCATCAATGATTGGACACAGGAGATCCAACAGCCCGGATTATAGTGTGGTATATCCAGTCAATTTAAAAACATTTCCTTAAAAAATTTGCACTATATCCATGAATACTCAAATGAAAACATTCGTTAATAATTTTCAATTTTGGAGATACGCCAAGATAATTCTCACGCGGCGAATTAATTCTTCAAAATTTTCTCAACAATTGCAAAATTGTTTAATGGAGGCTTGCAAAGTCATTTTGGAAGCAATTCTGGGAAAGGCTTCAAGGGGTGAAACACAAACGTAAGACTCTATAACATTTTTAGAACACATGTACTTCAGGAAGACAACCTACCATCTCGTGACAACTGACGATGGCTAAGAATGTCTACTATTGTTCCATGTCCTGTAGGCCAATTCTTTGCATCAGCAGCTTCAGATTTCTCATCTATTACAAGAATAAGTGAATGAGCAATTTAATATGCAATGGTGTCAGTAAGAGTAGCACTATTTTGAAATAGTTGCCATTAGCTGTGTTGACTGTGGCTCAGGAGAACACCAGACATGTTCTGTAGAAAAGTTTGCAATTATGTTCAAATAAGTTTAATTCATAATACAAACAAACCCTATTAACTTATGATTGATGTTGATTGTCAGATCATGTAGGTTTTATCAGCTTATCTGAGCCTTCTGGTAATTATAATAATGACCTTAGAACTAGAGCTGTGCCGATTAAACGGTCATACACGTAATCAAGCCAATTATTTGAACAATCCACCATTATCTCCAATAATCAACATCGGAAACATTGATAGTTGCAGATTCTAAAAATCTTTTTCATAGTTTTGACGTCTCACCATTCGCCAGATAATATAAATAATTACAGGCTATGCAAAAGAACCAATCATTGACTTAATTAAAATTTATTACTACAAGAAAAAAACAGCCTGTTATTTCTTTCTGGTAGTCAGTACGAAATGTTAACAACATTTCTTCTACCAAGTCAATTGAGTCATATCCATACTCTGTCTGAAGATTTAGACTAAACCGTACCACTCTGCAACGTAGCTTCAAGTTCCAAACTGGAAAGAACGCTATCCATCCTATTGTTCATCCATTTCGTCTCCTTCTTGGCTTCAACCACTGGTGGAACTGCTCCAATTGCAGCCATTGCAGCTGTCATGTCAACTGGTACAACAGGTCTGGGTCTCCTTAGAAAGAGAAACACGACTTAGTTCAGATCATATAATGCATGACAAACTTAGCCTCATGTTTCCTAAAAGCTTTTTTTGCGGAGATTACTATGTAACAACATGTTAAATGATGTAATCGGAAAGGCAATGTTGTTATACGATCAAGGTGTAGTCTTAAAATCCAAGAAGTGAAGTGTTAAGAAGGGAGGACAAGACTACCTTATTCAACCCATTGTATTCAGCAAACTACTCAAGCCATAAGAATTGTAATGGATGATCAGAGACTTCCTGAGGGAAGTGAAAACAAATTTTAAACATCACTGTTTTCTTTTGTTTAAATGAGGAATTGTAAAGAAGACTCCAACTTCTTTCTAGGCAAACCTGCAATGAATCAATTGCCATCCCAGACAGAATCAAATTAAACCATCAAAGTGCAACTTAACATACTAACATAACATAACACGTTCTTTTATTGACCACACGTTCGACAGCCAGTTTATGTTAAAAAAGTGATATAAAATGTAAGATTCAATAGGGACAGTAATACCCCAAGAAGGACCTAGGTCCTGTAAAATGGGGCCACCCATAATATTACAGCAGGTATTAGGAAAGTCAAAGGTCATCAATTATGGAAAGTTTAGATGAACTTAACTACTACACACTGCCTAATATTGATTCACACTGCTTCACATGTTTAGTGAAGCATAATAATACATAATAGAATAAAAAAATGCAATCACATGTAACATAGCGTAACTTACGGTTTTGCTTTAGCGCTCGCGGGACGATGATATTCAGCCTAGAAATTATTAATCAAATAAATTTAATGCATACTTCAAAATGTGTGAAATTGTAAGATAAATTCTTAGATAATAAAAAAATAAGTAGAGTGGCTGTGCAGGTGCTAGATAAATTCTAGATACATATAGATTGTTACTTGGAGTCTCAGTTTGTAATTTAGGAGATGTGTATTCAGACTCTTTGCTGATAGAGATTACTGACTGCCCTATCTTTTCATGGCCATATTGTACCGATATCCAGAATTACCTTATAAAGAGTATAAATCACATGACACAAGTGAATAAAATACATGAAGCAAATGTCTTAACCAATTAGAAGAAAGTTTGCCTCTTCCTCCCTCAATGAATCACATCCGGCCTATAACAAACTGCCAGGAAGACTTCAGATCTACGGCTTCTAAACGCTCCATAAACATTTTACAAAAGTTAAATCTCCATTGCAAAAGAGTGCTTTCCCAGGATTCATTCCTTATTAATAACACGAATACTCCTGGACACTTTGGAGACGGATCTGACAGAAACATTCCGTTTGCATTCCAAACTAATTTGAGCAATTCTGAATACAAGTTGCTAGCTTGTTGAAACTCAGTCCTTATATAAATGAGCAACATAAATGTAGAACATAACCATTTAAGAGTTCTGAGACATCAGTTTGATATTACACAAGTAATATAATAACACAATAAAAAGATAAAATACAAAATAAATACCTCTTCTTTAGATTTCTGTTTTTCAGCATTCTGATCGAGTCTTTTCTTCTCTGGATGTTTCAGTTTTTCAGCTTGAGCCTACATCACAATAATCCATAATCAGTCATATTTAGCTATGGTAAATTATAAGGCTATAGATTAATTCGTTCGTGAGTGCTATTAACGTGCTAAAAAATCAGAACAATTAATATGATGAAAAATGTAATTGTGAATACATTTTTATTTCAAACACAATTTAAGATGGGAATTTCACAAAAAGTGTAATGTATGGGGTACTGCATAAGAACAGTTTTTGGCTGAAATTGGGCTTAATTCACCCAGTTGCATTGGGCGAGGTTGTAGGCCACTAAAGCAATTTCCAGTTCCAGTTAGACTAGTTATTCTTATATGTCCTCTCTGTTTGGTATGTGCTTCGCATATATGTGTTTTGCATATATGTGTTTCGCATATATGTGTTTCGCATATATGTGTTTCGCTTGTGTAATACGTAATATTTAGTAAATACTGTACAAAAATATGATGGTAATTAAGAGAAGAAATACTATTTATTATTTATTACTATCTTACTATTACTATGACATACTGACTGGATTGCAATTTTCTCATGATGCAATTAATCACAAGAAATTTTTTTAGTTTCAAGATTCATCACGATTACAATTTTTAATTACTGAACACAGTGAACAGCCCTTAGTAAATATGCTAGATGCCACAGCAAACAACTTAGGAGATGTCACACAGATATTTGTACCCATCTCTATAAATTGCTTGCATAAGTCATATAATGGATCCAAGACATTTGCAAATCATAATTAGCTTTACACCACAACATACTTGATGCATATCAGTTACTGCCCATCACAGACCACATCAGTTTAGCTAAATAATAAGCTTGCCTTATCTTGTCTCATGCTTGTACAGTCATAGAGTCCTTCTCTCTAGCACAAATTCATGCCTTTCAATTGTATTGTATGCATGTAACTAGACTGTCCTATAGACCATTTTTAGGAATACTTCAATGGTCCTAATGGCAGGACCATCTACTTAGAGTCATCATTCCATAGGACTTCTTCCATCTACATATTCTAAATGTACTTTTCATCAATACTTGCAAAATCTTTCTGCCTACCCGGAGTTCTTCAAGTTTTTTCCTTCGCAGTTCAGCATTATTGACTGGAGTTTTCACAGGCTAAAACACACAAATGATGCATTGATACATTTTCACACAACAAAATAAACATATCTACATTCATTCATATAGAAAATTATAATCAACATAGCTTATATACAATGTCACAATTACTTTTTACAGACTTACCATTGAAATATCTGGGAAAAAGAGCAGAATCATGTGTCTTGATGCATAGAGAAAACAATTTAGGTTTACTCTGTGCAGACACTAATATTCTTAGCATTGTAAAACAGTAGAATGATACATAGGCACTAACTCCAGAGGGGCAACAGGAACATTCACCCCAGTACCAGTCAAAGTTCTGGGGCTAGAGTATAGTTATGCCCCAGTACTTTTTGGAACATTCTAATGATTACCCTTTGTAAAATGCTAAAATGCCTAAGGAGAAGTGGAGGGCAGAATTGCGGAAAAAGAGGATCAGAGCGGAAAGGAGTAAAGGTAAGTTGAGAGCAAAAAGGATGAAAGACAAAGACAAGTTGAGGGCAAAATGGAAGAGCATTGGAGGTAAGGGAGGGTGATTTGGGGTCATTTGGAGGTAAAAGAGGATGAGAGTAGTGGAGATAAGGGAGGGTGAGAATATTGGAGGTAAGAGAGGATGAGAGTTTTGAAGGTAAGGGAGGGCGAGAGTATTGGAGGTAAGGGAGAGTGAAAGTATTGGAGGTAACGGAGGATGAGAGTATTTTGCCCTCAACCTCCTTTCCTACATTACACCCTCACCGTCCCTTTCCTCCATTTTGCCCTCAAACTCCATTTTACCCTCACCCTCAATTTTGTCCTCACCCTGCCTTTCCTTCATGCTGCCCTCAACCTCCCTCTCTTCCAGTTTGCCCTCACCCTGCCTTACTTCCAAATGCTCTATTTCTCCTTTTCCTCCATTTTGCCATCACCCTCCCTTTCCTCCATTTTGCCATCACCCTTCCTTTCCTTCATTTTGCCATCGCCCTCCCTTTCCTTCATTTTGCCATCGCCCTCCCTTTCCTCCATTTTGCCATCACCCTCCCTTTCCTCCATTTTGCCATCACCCTTCCTTTCCTTCATTTTGCCATCGCCCTCCCTTTCCTTCATTTTGCCATCACCCTTCCTTTCCTCCTTTATGCTCTCCAATTATGCAGTCTTTCTCCATTTTGCCCTCAACCTTCATTCCCTCTTTTTCGCTCTCAATCTCCCTTTCCTCTTTTACGGCATCAACCATTTTTTCCTCCATTTTTCCTCAACCTCCCTTTTGATATTTTAGATTTTTATTTATTTTTTTATTTTTTATTTTTGATTTACAATTATTTCAGAAGTCAATTATTTCACAGGTGCCTCAATGGTGCAATTGTGATTATATTGTAGAGCAATTGTACACAAAGGACTTGCTAATGCTCACTCTAGAGTAACTCCTTGGAAGAGGACGGAACCCATACTCTCTACGTTGAGGTTGACCCAACCGCTCAGGCCAATTGACCACTGTCATGCCACACAAAAGGACTGTTACCTGGGGTCTGTTTGGTAGGACTGGAGCAACCCCATCTCTGATTGGCAGACGACGGGTGTTCAAATTGCGCATACGTATCCGCTGAAGTCTATCCTGAATATCCTACAAAATAATTGAAATATGTAAAATTCTAAATACAGCCTTAGACATTTTTCTTCAGAGTCATCCGAAAATCATTTTCCATTAGAAAAAAATCTGATAATTAACCACACTTCTTCAACTAAGGATCAGACACAAAATGCTTAAAACAAACCACTGATAATATTTCATATTTCAAGCATTAAGTTTTTACTCTCATTACACAAAATTTGCAATGCAATGGGCGATTCAAGAACATTATGTGCTGATGATAATTATTTAAGAAATAAAACAATAACTAGCATTATCAATGCCAAGACTTATAAATTCCAAATTTATCCACTTTGAAACTTGTTTTTGGTTGTGAAACTGAAAGCCATAAAGCCTATGCATTTACTAACTTACATCCTGCATGTATAAACATCATCATTCATTCATCAATTCAGTTTTACTATAAATCAATAAATATTAAGATTTTAATACCTCTTTTGGATTTTTAGCTTTTGGGCTTAAATATGGGCTCGGATTTGGTGTAAAGGGTCGAATTCTCTTTACACCTTGACCACCCTGTAAAGATTGAAAAAACTGATATTCATTATCATGCACTGCTTAATAATTAGTGCATGTCAATAATATTAGACACAGCAATTTTCAATACTTTCGACACAGATATGTCAAAAAGAAACTTGGATTTTTTATTCGATATTCAGTAGGCAAATTCATATAGTACCTTTAAAAAATCTACTCAGAGGTGCACCAAGTACAGCTGCGGCCAAGCAGATAAGGACTTAAGCAACTTATAATCCAACAGCATAGAGACTATTCCATAAGGCTAACCACTGCATAAGAAGTGCTGGGTGATAATTGTTTTATTAAGAGCATCTTCATCATGGATTTTCTTCTCAATACAAACAAAGCCCTTTACCAAATAAGCCATGTATCAGGAAAAAAAGTTTGAGGCCAATACATAATATCACCCATACTTCTACATGACTGAACAGTGCAACTTCGGTGGTAGCCACCATCTTCCGCTCGCTTACTCCTGCTGCTACCACTACCATTGTCCACTTGTTTATCATAGCTCGTTGTGACCACTGCTGCTCACTCTACGCTGGCCTCCTAGCCGGATGGCTAAGGTGCCTGGACCGGGTTATACACCATAATGCATTCCTCAAAGGAGGTATCCCCAGAGAGTATCCATGTATCTGGCTACATTCTCTGTCAACATATCATATTCCAGATTGCTGCTCTAGTCTGGCAGTGTCTGCTGAGCTCTTCCATAGCTTACTTGTGTAAGCTTTGCAGCCCCATCCTGGTCATAGTTCCCTCCACTTCATGGAATGGGAACGCCCTTTCACCTGTACTTCTACCGGGCAGAACCGTGTCTTCTCAGTGTTCGGCCCTCAGTATGGGATGTGCTCCCATTGACAATACACCTGCTGCCCAGAGTCCCACTCTGACACAATCATTATGTTTAGCCATGCCTGGGTTGCAAGCACCTCTGAGTAGCAACCCTGAAGAAGTGCTTTATAAAACTTTTAATGAATGAATGTAAGAATGCATGTACAAATCTTGAGACCATATTAAGTTAATTCAAAAAGCACTGCTTCAGTCACATTAACTAAAATGATGTCAAAGTTAATTAAAAACAAAAAAATGTCATCATTACTTTCAATAATTCAAAAAACTATATGAGAGAGGCTACTAGTCCATAGCACAGCACCAGCACTTACAGCAGCACCAGGCTGTGCTCTAGCACGATTCTTGACCAGCGCATCCCTTTGTTGCTCCTTCAGTCGCCTTGCACGCTCAGCAGCCAAGGCTCCAGCATGTCTAAGAATCAAAGAATTAATGGCATTATAAAACAGGGATCAGTGTTTAGATAGTAAATATTACTGACTTAGACCATTTCTATAAAACTTCTCTTTTATCACAATGCTTCAATCAAAATGCACAACCGAAGTTGTAGATAACACTGGTCAGACCAAACTTTGAGTAGGTCTACCATATACAAGCATGGAATCCACACTTGAAACTAGATGTAGAAAAAGTAGAAAGGATACAAAGGAGAGCAACGAAAATGAAAAAGGATACACAAATCTAAAATATGAAGAGAGCTTGAATAGAGGTGGATTGATAACAATGGAGAGAAAAAGAACAAGAGGAGACTTGATTGAAACTTACAAAATAATGACAGGCAAGGACACAGCCAGCACAAATGCTTATCACATTTACCACAGACAATAAAACCAGAGGACACAGATACAAGATAAATAAAAAACCGATTCTCCAACCCAGACCACATTGTTAGGTGCTGTAGTTGAGACTGTATAACACTACAAGAAAGCTCTGAGTTGTTAGATACTCATCGTCAGTCTTGTATTTCTTGGTTGACCTCAGGACACGACTGAATGGAAAGTTTGTATGTAATGAGTGAAATTCACAGCTAGACATAGTAACAGCTAACTCCCATCTTGTTAAATTGTTAGAGATGTTTTGGCAGAGTACAGAATTGAACTGCTGTGCACATAAGGATTTGACGAAGAAAATCCTGGTGGTTTGATATATCTCAGGCAGTCTACATTGGGGACAAAAAGGTTGAAACAATGTCATGACAAGTGTTCTTCATAGTCTTCTGTTTAATCTAGTATTAGGTTAAATCAATTTTCACCATGATTTCTTTCAAATCAAATCCTCACCCGGCTGCATTCCCCTGTTTTGCAGCAAGTGCTGGATTAAATGGAGCAGGACCTAGCAGAACCAACAGCAAAAAATTTCAAAATCAGATGCAACACTTCAATCAGAAATGCACTTAAATAACTTAAAAGGAATTTAAAAGAAGCACCATAGAAAGGCAGGCATACTGAAATAATTTTTTAAAAGTATTGCCACTTTATTTCTCCCACAGAAAAAAATATATTAGTTATGATTCCTGCTGACAAAGTACTCATTACTGAACCACTGAACAATGCACCTGTTCAAGGTCTCATCAAGGAATGTTCATGGCTAAACATATGTTACCATAGCATTCATTAAACAACTGTAAGAGCTCCTGCTACAGCCATTATGGAAGTTCAATCTTAACACAAATGCCATTCTTTGGACAAAAAGTTAAAAACAGACAAAACTATTCACTGCACACCTACTCCCCGTGTCCATAACCAGCATTGTCAACAATACTGGAAAAAAGCATTGGTAATACCAATACTTTTTGATAAGGTATCAAGATCCTATTACTTTTAAACAGCGGATATAAAAAATCAAACTATCACGATAGTCACTGCAATAATTAAAAAACTATCAGTGACATCATGTTTTGTGATACCTCATCATGTAAATTAGCAGCCTTGCCCATAACAGAACTGTCTCTGCTGCTGACATCTTGGCCTGCAAATCTTTTATAATTATGATGACATATTCAGGAATATTCAAGACAAAGAACTGGTGTAAACCAGGACGTGGAAAGAACGAACCAGACAAGGCTGTAAACATTACAATATGTGCAAACCAAAATGTGGTTAGCAATTGGATTAATTAAGAATATACTCACGTAACACTATTAATATTAATGAGACATTGTTAAGAAGACTGTCATAACTACCTGGCTTCACAGGGGACTGAAGTGGGGGCTTTAGAGGTGTGATGTCAATCTTTTTGTTGGCATTTGGTGGCAAACCCTACAGACATTAAATTTCATAGCATCATTTAGCAATATCAATTGTCTGCATTTATATAAGCATATCTTTAAAAATTTAATACAGTGCACTGAAAAGCGAGCAAAATTTCAGCTCTGTAGGTCAATGGGAACATACCTGAAAACAAGCTAAAAGAAGTCGTACCAAGTGTGACAAACTTTACGCACCAACCAGGACAAACTTTACGCAAGCCAAGTTAAATAAAAGAGGGTAAAAGAGGAATGCTTACGTTAACTTTCCTTTTGATTTCTTCACGACGCTTTCGCTCATTCTCAGCCAATCTAACCACATTCTGCTTGAAACAAAAAAAATTCAGCTTACTTTAATTTGTACTGACTGGAAATTGCTTTATGTAGTCTGGTTTCAATTGAAATATATTTATAGAATAAAAAAAATTTAATGTAACATTGCAGCAGGGTAGGATAAGCATGTAATCTAACCCAATCCAGAGTGAAATCTTCTATGATATAGTTATTACGGTCCAAAACTGTCCTTTTCAGCCGAGGATTAGGCCGAGAGCGCCTCTGAGTAGATACCTTGAAGGGACACTATATCAAGTATTTTTTATTGATGGATCAAATTACTGAAATGCATAACATGCTCATTGCTTATGTAAACATGCTCTTGTAGGGGCACTGTAAAAATGCTCTGAATGAATGAATCAATCACTCAATGAATCAATCAATCAATCAATCAGTCAGTCAGTCAATCAATAAGCTTCTTAAAAGTAAATAATATTTAAAAGCCACAATCGACCAGATAAAACAGTAGCTTTAATGTCACATCGAAACTACTGAATAACTACAAATTTTGAGTTAAATATGTATCGTAATAAAAAGAAATCCATTTATTTAATTGCCTGTTTGTTTCCTGATGGAGGTTGTGCACTGTTTGGCCTCTGTAATTGCAACCAATAATCATTAATCAATCACCTCTTATAGTCAATGATAATGTAATGATAATGACAATAATGATGATGATGACAATGATGATGATGATACTGATTATTATGACCATGATGATGATGATGATGATACTGATTATTATGACCATGACTGTCACTAATATAAAGGCAATTTTTCAACCAGTGAGATTCATTGAAATAATAACAGAGTTAATGCCAGTTATGATAATGATTGTGATGACAATATATACAAATGCAATAATTCAATAATATAGAAAAATCTCTTGGTAACACATATAATCTTAGTTTTGAACTCTTTATAAAGTTGCATCAGCTGACAATACAAAAACGTTCAAAAATTACTTCGGAAATCAAATGATTTCTTAAAATACGTTTGAAAGGCTTATATAAACGAATTTATGTGTTTGTTAAGTCTGCTCAGTCTCTTTTCTTTGTTTCGATCTCGACTCAAAACCTTCCTTTTTCAGTTGGCATACCCTCCGTACTGTAGGCTATCTCTCTGTCTTGATGGACTGACCCCCTGGAATTGACCTGATCACGGTAGGATTTGATGCGCCATCGATTGATGCAGTCGGCATTAGACATGGGCGCAATAAAAGGGCTGAATAATAATAGTAATAAATCATACTGAATTTCCACTTCCTGATTTTTCTGAACTGTCTTTTCCTTTCTTATCACCAGATGGACCTCCTGGAGCAACTGGAGTCTTGTTTGGAACTTTCCTTACTCCAGACGATGGTCTTCTTGCTGAAATTTTTAAAGCCCAAATTTATTACAGCAACTGCAGCAAGTAAGAGAAAAGTCATACCATAAAATGCATACCCTTGTGGCCAGAGACAATAAATACAATCTAGCCAAACACTTAGCAGATAAGTAATAGTCGAAATGTTATTGCATGTACACACCTCCTGCCTTAGCTTGGCACTGCCTTGGCGGTACTGCACCTGCTTATTTGCAGGAGCTATGTCGCCCTATCACTGCCAGTAGTGGTCGATGACCACTTCGCTCTGCAGTTCATGGCGACCTGATCGTCCCTTTTGCACGCACTTCCATATTGCAGAATCGGACTTTCTCGGTCGTGGGACCTACCATCTGTAATGGACTTCCCATAGAGCTCCGTCTCCTACCTAAGAACTCATCTTCTTCATTCAAAGTACATATATTTTTACTTAATTCAATAACAAATTTAAAGTTCACTTGAACACGATAAGACCAGACAGTATTTAACACAAAATGTTGCTTTAAAACCCACAGCAGGATACTGCAAATGTTCAGTTTCAAATCTTGAGAAATAATAACTCAAGAAAATATTTTTAATTCTTTAGTATTACCTGAGACAGGCCTTGGCGGAAGAGGTCGAGGAGCAGCTGGAGATGGGACGGCTCTCTTATTTCTGTTGCTATGCATAACAGTATGACTGAATTCATCCTCCATTTCCTACCAAATCAAATAACAGCATGCAACGTAACTAGTTGGCCTAAAGCACATAGTCTTCTAGCTGGACATTCTGAACTAATACTGCTTCATAGTTTATTTATGCGGTCCTTGTCACAATAATTACAATTAAGAAACAATATAAAATATCATTGAGCAACATGACAGTCATTTGGCCATTATGAAAGGTTCAACTTCTGATTCTAGTAAGATTCAAATCCCTCTGTCAGGGCAGAGATGTAAAGTACTGATGAGACCATCGTACAGCAAGGCCAATTGAAATAACTTGATACTCAAGACCAAGCAAACGAAGTTGGCAACCATGCCTTAATGGTATGACTTATTTCTTCCATTGACTATTTTCACATCATGGATCAAACCCAGAAATTCTGTTTTATCCCAAAAATACTAAATATCCATTATTTCATGCAGAATAGAAAACATGTAGTTCCTGAGCATTTATTGGAAATTGAAGCCATCTGACATCTTTTTAAGATAACAGTGAAAGGAACAACAAGACAGTATTGTTGTTGACATACTAATCTGCATCATGTTTGAAGTTTTATTCCACGATTAGCGTTTCTGGTTGTATAAATCTGAAGAAAAAAACTTGGCACAACAGATTTTGTTCAATAAGAAAATTAAAATCACAAAACATACCGTTTCTGTTAAGAATCTTCGAATTCTTTCCTGCATAATTTGTTTCCGTAATATGTTGTTGACACATGGGCGATCTCTGATGAAAAATGACAGATTTTAATTTAAAATTACATGAAAAAGTATACAGTATGCAATTAAAAAATTATCAACCAAGTATAATACGTTTGAGAGTTGTAATAACTAATAATTAATGAATCTCTAAAACAAATTGAAGCCTAAGAAAGCAATAATAGCAATTTTTATACTCTTAAAATGTTTGGTCTATTAGCCAATATTTTCAGCTAAACTTTGGACGCTTCACTTAATGTTAAATCCACTTGGCTGGTTAACAGGAAAGATAAAACACCAGGCTCATGGTTGAGAATGTATGTCGATTTATTAAAACTGTTATTAAGGTTTAAATTTCATCTATTTAAATAGCATCTAATTACTTTGTGTTTCATTAATTAAATTACATGGTTTGTCAGTAATTAGTGATGAAACATCAATTAATGAAGCATCAATGAATTGTATATTAATGATATGATGAAGGTCTTTCACAGTAACCATCTCATCAGGTCTCAAACCTGTACACCCAACATCACATTATCTTGTGTACACCAAATTGCATAAAAAGAGTTGGATTAAAAAAGAATATACTTACTTAATACACAACATCATGACATGCAAAATTACTATAAGACAAAGTTACCTGGGTTCTCGCTTTAGCATCTCTGTCACCAGACTCCGCAACTCAGCACTGTACATTGACGAAACCGGAGTGTACGTTCCCCTACCCACAGAGAAGAACAAACAATAACTAGTCTGGTCTGGTTGGCAGCATGCTGGGTCTGTAATATTTTGTATCTTAACTAAACAGTGGAACAGACTAGAATAGATTAGTCTATTATATAGAAAATATTTTGAACACTGTCTCCACTCAGTGAACATGTAAATAAATCAAGTAACTCCTATGCTGACTTATAAAATAGTGAACCTGAGCATTTTATTGAAAAGTTCAATGTTTGTGCAAGCCATGTCTGTTCAATACTTCAGGGAAGATCTTGTGTCAACTTAAAACTCAACTTAAACATCACTTGATATTTATGCGTGCTCAATGACTGAAGACCAAGTTAAAACGTTTCACATCTAATTGTTCAAAATCTGTGTGCCTAGCATTTGAACATCAATTCAAGGCCTCCCTGACAGATATATGTACCTGCACGAACTGAGCAGGTCAAATACTTGGGAATTAGCTTCTGAGTTGTGATGTAGATAGCTTAATTATAGGCTACGCAACTTTCTTGTTGCTCGCAATAATGTTTTCAATAACCTTTCGAGTTTGTTGGAGCTAATGCAGCTTTACTTACTCATGGCAGCTTACTAGTTTAAAGATATGGCTCAGTTGCTTTGATCAGATTTTCTGAGTCTCTGCTGAGTAAACTAAATGCAAAGCTTGCTGGAATAATGCATTTCTTTATACGTATGTACATTTCACCCATTTAAGAAAATTTATTGCAAATCCAGGCAGTTTGGATTTGTAACCTATAAGTGTCATTGCCATGTTTAAACTATTTGTTGATAACAGTATACTAAACATACTGTCATTAACATTCATATATGGACATAATTTTCTAGTTAATGGTTTTAGTCTGCCAGTAAATAACAACATTTTTCCTATACTATATCACAGCTGCGTATGTGTACACTTCAAGGGGCATTAGTTTGAGCTATCACCTGGTCTGGATGGAGAAATTGTATTTTTTTTCTTTATTCATTTCGTTTTTCTGTTGTGCTCTTTGTGAAAAAAAGTATTTTATTTAGAGCGGGGGACAGTTTTACCGGCACAAAAGTAACCATGAACTGATAATGGCAAAGGTCTTGCTATAATAACGAAATATAAATAAGCCAACTACATATTTTGTTATATAGTCAGTTTCAATAAGTGGAGTAATTCATAGGCAGACTTAGACTTGTAAGAAATGAGTATTGTTTCTGTTCAGCTGTTTCTGCAAATCTGTCAACTTGCTTTGCAGACCCATTCGACAACATATGAACCATGCCTCAAATGTGAAAAGTGACCAATATCGTTCATTAAAGATCTTAACAAATATGTACCTACTTTGCAAGATTAAACTCTTGTTCTGAAACACAGCCTTTGCAAAATGCTAAAAAAATCATAAAACTTACCGAATAATTCTCAAAAGCAGATCATCCATACTTGACCCATCAAACTACAAAAATAAGGCTTCATTTACTGTAGCTTAATGACAAAATAAATCAATGTAATTCTAAATTATCAGTATCCTCTGCAATGGTTGCTGCATGCTCTAAGGCTAATTGAAAGGAATCATTTGATTGAATAAGTTACATTTACCTCACATATAATTAGACAGGGTCAGAGTGATTAAATTCGGCTAAAAGGGTCACAACTGAACCTCAGACTTCTACCAAGACAATGATATACATCTTATGACAACACGCTGTAATTATAGTCTTTCATGTTGAGGAAAGCTCTCTGAACACAACACCTTGAAAAAATTCCAATAAGTTTGTCATCCATGTAAAGAAAGACTAACAGTGAAGCGACTGATGGTTCTTTGACAACATCTGCAATTCTTCACAACAATTAACAACATAACAATATGCCGTGCATGTCAAACTATTTCATCTAGTTGCAGAATTTGTTCAGTAAATGCGTATCTCTTGGAGTTTTCTGGCGCTAGGTTTCCGTACCGAACTTACTCGCTGGAAGTGCTTCAATCTATCGACCGACAGGCAGCAACTAGAAAAGTTCAATGTTGATGACTAGGCTACAATTACTCAGCTACAACCCATGACCTTGGTATCCATTTGGAACAGGAGCCTACTTTTGAACCTCATCTGCATTGCCTTAGTCATGATTGTAATTACCAACTTCATCAGCTCTAAACTGTTGCACAAAGCTACCTAATGAACCTATGTCAGCCAGTATCTGGGCCGAGATAGTCGTTCCCTTAGCTTTGCTGAGAAGGGAGGAATTTGCCCATTTCCTGTTTGCCAATACAGCAGCTAAGCAAAACAGTGCATTCTCTATGGTAGGCCCAAGAATTTGGAATGCCTCCCTTGGTAGTCTTGCCTGTTCCCTACACAATTCTGATACAGTTAATGGGCTCAAGTTGAAAACTTACATTTTTGTCTGCACTGGAGTTGGGAGTATTCTGAGAAGTCACCTTGAAGGAGCATCATATGATTTTTTAATGAATGAATGAATGATACAGCTAACATTTGAAAGTATATTAATAAACAGTACTTACAGGATGTCTGAAAGTACACAGTTCGTACAGAACACAGCCCAGAGACCACACATCACTGGCAATAAACAAGAAAAGTTAACAATAATCACAATTTCATATGGGATTCGTAAACCAAAAGTTCTAGAACTTTTCTAGTACCTCTCTGATTTCTTTATCTAATATCCCAATTGTGCAACAGTTACAGTGATGTGCTGGAAGTGAGTTTGAAGTAGGAAACAAATCCAATATGTATGGAAAGCAGAAGTGAAAACTGAAGAGGAGTCAGAATATCCCATGTGATGAACATAGTAGCATACAAGTAACAGATGACAGAACACAAGACGAAGCAAAATGTGATCAAGAACACAAGGATACAGACGAACTAAAGAAGAAATTTTATCAGAAAAAAGAATCTCAAGGATCACAGAGGAATGAAGTAAATGACAATCCTTTAAATTTCAAGCAGTAAGTCATAAACATCTATCAACCTTTTGTTGCTGTATGGTCTCGATTTGCAAATTTCTGGCGAAAGATAATATGGAGTTCCAATGCAGGTCTTCGCCAATTCGACTGTGCTAAAAACAACAGCACTGGCTTTTAAAATGTCTACATAATTGGCTGCAAAAAAGAAAGCAACAATATACTTGAACACAAAAAGTGATTGACTTCAGATAAACAAAGTTTATATTTAGCAATTTTCTTCTGCAAGTTCTCTTGTTTTGGGCAAGATCCAATGGAGTCACTCCTCGTGATGTCGATCTTTCTTTTCAGTGATTGTGTATATCCATCATCATCATCCAGTCCAGCAGTTGCCATCCAGGTTATCCTCTGGCTCTCTTTCCATTCATTCTTCCCAGCACCACATAGCAATTAACATCTACTGTAGGATTTTAGAAAATGAACTTTTACCTGTTTAAGACTTTAGCAATTCCAAAATCTCCCAGTTTAATAATACCATGTTGAGTCAGAAAAATATTCTACAATGAAAGCAACGAATTGACGTAAATTTGAGTCAGTAAATATAAAATGTTGTCCAAAAAGAAGTTTAAATTTTTAAGAAGTGAGAATTTGTTGCTTGAGAAAAACCTGAATTATCAGCAATGTTTTCTTAAGTACATCACAAGGTCAATATTGAACTTAATCAGCTCATACAGTACAACAGGACTACAACAAAAGTCCAGTAATGCATATTCTAGCAATACTATGTATACTATGCATGGCCAAGGTGCCTCCAAATGATTCCACATTCCCACATGTAAATCATTAATGCCCAATATGTTGAACAACTACATATAAGTCAGATGACTCATTTCTGATTGCTGATATTGGAAACATTTATAACACAGATTTGCACAGTCTCTAGTATAAATGCATGCATTGATTCATAAGAGATTTTAATCATGAGCTAGCATGTCAAATGAATGGCCAGTACACAAGAACCTGTAATGACCTGGCATACATTCAAATAGCAGTAGTGTTGAAAGATCTCACCTCATCAAGGCCATAAGAAAGTCATGAACGTTTACATTCACAGTAATAAGGTCGTCACATAATTATGTACATAAGGAAACATAGATATAAAACAACAAGAACAAATATCACGCAACTTTGCTATTGGTTAATAAATTAGCACGTGTTTCTAATTTCATGTGAATCTGTCAGCTTAACACCATAAAGTGTGCATTATAAAATCATAACCTTACTTGGGTTTTAATATCTCTGTGGAGAATCTTTCGATCGTGAATGTGCTTCATAGCAAGGCAGATCTGAACGAACCAATCCAGAATCTGTAACAGAATAAATAGGCAATGTTGGCAAAACCAAATATCAACAACTGAACATCCAACAACACATGATTGCCTTTTGTAGGTCACTCTTTTTTTTTCTTTGGCAATCAAACATAAGCAAAGAACCAAATGCACGATAGAGAAAAAACAGCAAAGTTAGACTTACCAGGAGGCCCAATTAGGGATCAATTGGTCCCACTAGTTAGGGCCACCTGAAAGTTTCAACAATTAAAAAAACAGATTCACACTCTATCATACTGCCCAATTAAAACCAATCAGATCCAATTCAGAAAACCATGAATCCCACACTAATTTTCATTTGATAGATATGACATATATATGTAGTATTTATTTGGATCCTTCAAGAGCAACTATTCTCAGTGGAAAGAAGATCCACCGAGTAGTTTACACAGGTATGAAAATGAGGTATTGAAAAATAAGTTTAATGAATGAATCTTAAATAAAAGCAAAAATTGGGTGTCTATGATTCAAGATTAAACATGCCTTCATAGTTCATCAATAAACAAGGTAAACACAAAATTATATGATTAGCTTTAATGCAGAGCAGGCAGTTGGAACCTACGAAAAAAGTGCCGCAGGTTCCTACGACCTACAACGACCTTAGAACGATCCTGGAAATTGAGAGAATCACTGGACATCCTCTTCATAAGTATCTACACTCTACACTATAGATTTATACACTATAACAATGTGTCATTGCAACTCTCTGGAGAAATGCCAAATTAATCACACACAAAACAGCCTAAACATCTTGTGTCTTTTGTCCCATCACATAGCTTCTACCTTTTCTTCAGGAAAGTGTACATTCTTCTGGGCAAGAATCATCTGATGCAAGTCACCTGAAAAACATTTAAGAAAACTATAGAAAGAGTTAAAATACAAACACAACACAGTACAGCTGATTTTTATTTTTGCCGACCTACAGAATGCAGACTTCAAAAACAGACCAATAAACAAAGTCAAACTTCCATCTACTCTTAACCATTGAAAAAAAAGTTGCATTGGCTTCCAATACACTTTAGTACATACTCATCATTAAATGGTCAACACAGTTTTCCTATAAGTGTTCAAGCTACAATTTATTTACAATAATAATAATAATAATAATAATAATGATTTATATAATAATAATAATAATAATAACAATAATAATAATAATAATAATGATTTATATAGGACCATAATAGCTTAACCAAAGAAAAGAATGCAGCACACGAGTTACAATAATCAATAAGAGTCATATGAAAGTTTAAAAATATAGGTCTTGAGTTGTGATATGAGAGATGGCACATTCTTCACATGGTCAGGTAGACTGCTCCATGCAGTGGGTGCAGCGACAGAGGAGGCACAGTCGCCAAACACCGTAGAAGACTGAGGGATTTGTGATTGAACTATTTATGAGGATCATAGTTGACATCTCTCTTGGTTGTCTACTATTGGAATGTGAAATCAGAGATATAAGCTGGAATGAAGTCATTCAGTGTTTTACAGGATGTCAAGCACAATTTTAGCTGAGCAACACAAAGTTAGTGTACGTTCTCATGCAGCAGATCTATGACATGCTCAATCGGATGGTGTTCAACAAATCCATGAGACAGGCAGCAGAGTTACAGCACCAACTGTATTTGACCTAGCTGACACGTCGGCTGACTTGCCAAAAGGCTGCTGCAGTAGTCAACCCTGGAGACTATGATTAGATCATTTATGTATGTGCACACTACTTCATATATATCTTAAAAATCTGTTACCATTCGGCTTTGTTTAAACCAAATACAGGTTGCTGAAACTGCAGAGAAGCTAAAGCAAATTTCTGCTTTACAAACTTAATAAATATTTAATTCATTTGCACTTACCACCATCACAATAGTCCATAACAATGTGAAGATAACCCAGAGCTACAAAAATAATCATGCAAAAAATGATTTTAAAAAACAAGCAAAGAAGGACAAAAATACATTATCAGTACACTCCACTACCTTCTGGTTACAACAGAAATGTTTTAGAGTTTCTTGTACTTATTAACTTCTATGGAGTCATAAAGTGAACTGAAACCAAGCCAAAATTCAGACCAAGTTCCAGGTCAGCATTCTGCTAATATTGGACTTAAAGCCAAAATAAATCATGTGTTGCTCCAAGCAAAACTGAAGACTGTCAATTTCTTTTTCAGTAAAGCAATCAATATTTTGGAAAGATTATCTATCAACTTAAAATCCCTGAAAGCTCAGCTTAGCAACTCCATGGACAATTTTTTTAAGGAGAAAACAGGAAACAGCCAGACTTTGAAATGTGCACAGGTATAATAGTACACAGACATTGTCAGAACTACAAAATATAAAATATCCAGTATACAAGATTTCATTACCTTCGAAAGAGTCAACAAAAGAGACGATGTTGCTGTGCTTGAGCTGGTACAGTACAGTCACCTGATGAAAATTGGATATTCATTCAGTTGAATAATTTCTCAACCATCTGACTAATAATGCAAAGTAAAAACTAATTCACAAAATCTAATGGGAAAAAGTGATTTCATCCTAGCCTTGTCAAAAGCATTGACAACATTACCAAAACCACCAAATGTAGTAATGATGGCAAATAACACATTAACTACAAGCGACATTTGTTCCCAAGTCACTTTTAGTACATTCTGATTGTTCAAATGTTAAATGTGGCATAAAATGGTAACACAAAATCAGGAAATGGAGTAAAATGAATCCAGGAAAAGAATTATTTCTTGTTGAGATCTGAATGTCATAGACCTTACAAAGTGAAGTTCCAGAGTCTAGGATCATCAACAGTAAGGCACACCTGTTGCGAATCTCTTTGTCCATTGAAAATTCAGATAAAGAAAGTCAGAAGACTTATGTGATCATTGGAGTCAATGAAGTCTGAAGGTTGACTGAACTGAAGAGTGTAAATAGTCAGTCACTTTCTATGGACAGTGATTTAAGAATTGGTTATGTGCAATATATGCTGGAACCATAGTGAAATATTTGGACATTTTGAATCTTCATCAAGCTAGCTTTCAAAATGCCAGCAAAAAGCAAGTTACAGTAGTCAAGATAGCTGAAGATCATGGCCCAACCCCAATAACCCTTGCTTATTAACACTGAACTTACCTCCTTTCGAGATGATTCCTTTTCCTTTAAACTCATCTGGAATAAAGAAACCGAAATAAATTATGACCAAAAAACTTCTATAGTGCCGCCATAATAACACGCAGGGCATCAACCAACGACGCATAACATGAAAACAACACCAAACAGCTGTTGGCCATCAGATAACAACACCTCAATTTCCTCAAAGAAGAGCATCCAGGTTAACAAAGTGCTCACAGACTGTAGTCAAAGGCAATTATATAAACAAAAACAAACATTGACAATGCTCTCAATATTGTCTCTGTTGGTCTCAGGGTTAAAAAATCTCTCGACAGCTAATGCGGCAAAAACAAACCAATGAAAAATATAACACCACAAATAGGTAAAGTAATTAAATGCACATTGCATCCAAAAATGATGCTCTTCATAACTGTGACTGAAGCAGTGTTGGGCAAGAGACCAAAATCGCAACACCAAGACCAAGACCGGGTGGTCCAAGACCAAGACCGGGTGGTCCGAGACCAAGGCCAAGACCGAGGGTCCGAGACCAAGACCAAGACTGATGCTCTTTTTTTATAGACAATTCAATTTAAAAACGGAGTACCACGGTTAAAACATTAATTTTATTGCTGAAGAATACTAATCTTAATCATGGTCCAGAAACAGTCTTACCGGCCAGTCTGAACTTGTACGGATTCAGCTCTGGGCTACGGCCTGAGAATATCACACTATAAATTACTGACAGTATACGATAGGTAAATACTTTAAGACAAGTACATTAACACTCCATTTGAATGATGTAGGCCTACTTGTACTCAGAATTGTAGGTTAATGGTGACTACCTGTGGCCGACCACATAATTATTAGATTGTTCCAAACCCTTGAAATTTGTGAAAGCAAATTTTGAAATGACTGGTTCCGTTGCAAATGCATTTTTTGCCCACAGTAACATGTGTATATATATATAGATGGTCAACACATCATAAATCGATAACAATCACATAGGGCCTAAACACCAGCGTCTCTGATCGAAAATAACCGACATATATCAAAGAAATTGCTCCAATACGGCAAATGACCAAGAACGCTAACCTAAGGCGTAGACCAATTCCAAGACCGTTCCTTTAAGACCAAGACCGACGCATCCGAGACCAAGACCAAGACCGATGCCTTTGAGACCTAGACCGCAGGTTTTCGGTCTCGAGACCAAGACCACGGTCTCGAGACCACATCCCTGGACTGAAGACAGGTTAACTTGACTAATGTGTAATTGTGACAACAGCTATTGACCAACAAATATCTGACAATCTGATAAAATATTCAAAGAAATTCAAAAGACAAAACCGAAGACATTAACAAACCAATGACGCAACCAAAGAGTTTTATTTTAAAAATAGTCTGCACTATCTTGATGACTATCTCTCTGAAAATCAGAAAATGTGATGTCAAGTGCATACTGACTTTATTTAAACACATTAATACCAATATAATTCATTCATTCATCATTTTGATAATTTATACAGCGCACCTTCAAGGGAAACTGCTCAAATGGAAACAATGCAGGCCTAACTTAAGCATTATAAGTTACAACAACAAAACAACAAATAAACAATGAAATGCAATAATGACTTGACAATTCATGGTTGAGAATGAACAAAGAGAAATTTTAAAAGACTATCCAACCATGGCTGAGAATGAAACAAAGAGAAATGAAACTATAAAAAGATTATTCACGGCTGAGAATGAAACAAAGAAACTAAACAAAGAATCTGTACATACCTTATTCATGTTTATTTTCTTGATAACAACCTGTTTTCCTGCTGGTTTCTCTCGAGCAAGGATTGCCTCACCGAAGGCACCTTGTCCAATTTTTCGTACTACATTGTATTTATCCATTTTCTTAATGCTTCCAGACTTTAATGCAACAAGAAAACGGTCGAACCTATCAGAAATCTAAGTCAAACTATAACGACCGATGTAATATATTAAACCAAATATTGATTCTTTCTGAGTTTTTCTTTCTTCCTGGTTCTTATCGTCGATTCCTGTAGGCTTAACGCCACTGAATATGGCTCGCGCTGAAAAACCATTCAATAATTATAAGCGTCGAAAAAATGCCGACTGTTTAAAGTTGTATTAATCGTGAAATTGAACAAAATTTAATGTTACCAATTGATTCAGCAGATTCGCAACACGCAGGTCAACGTATTCACAAATGCCTATCTATAGTCTAAGACAACGATAAATAACATTGCCTGAGAATGTATTTTTGACTATTATCTTTATTCACTGCGATTTTCACTCAACCGAGTCCTAAAAACGCACAGTGCTAACTGCAGTCTTGTTTCTGGCAGCCACAACTTCTCGATACTTCAGGCATTAAAAGTGTATACTGTTCTGACGCCACATCCGGCCGTTTAAACGAATTTGGACGTGTTTTCCCAGGCTGAATTAAAAATAACGCTAGGTCACCTGTGTAAGCTTTATTATAAGCCACCTGTAACAGCTAGGTGCCAACGTTTTGATTAGTCATTCGAAAGACGAATATAGCAGAACATACGCTATGTTTACATGACAACGACGTCGTTTCTAACGAAAAACACGTGTCCGCGTTATCCCAAAGACAGTCTATGGTCGACAAGCCTCGATTGTAAATGACATAGATTTATATTTACTGGTTCAATTTTAATTTTAAATTAATTTTAATAAACATGGTGCTCGAGCATAGACAGAGTTGTAAAATCGATGTTAATTAGAAACCGTAGAGTTTTTAAGCTAAAAATCCTCAAAGTCATTTTTTAGGTTTTTAACTTTTTATGTTGTTTATGGATTTCCAGAATATCCCATATACCCTTCTTCTGTTGTTTATAGCCAAGTGCGCTGCTGAGTGCAGACAATAGCATACAATTTCAGGATATGATCGTATTCGTTAGCTCAACATTTCTACAGCGCCAACAAAGGCGAGGTCGCGGTAACCAGCGTATTCACAGACGACATCTTATGACATCAAAGTTTTTTTAATATAACATAAACAACTTGTCGCTAAATTTTATAGGCTAGCTTATTCCAAGCAAAAGATTTTGACAAAAGTCATCTTCGACTCTGACATTTTTGTTCTAACTGTCTGTATTTAATTAGTCAATCTCTTCGTTAAAGAACAGATTGCGCAAGAGAAAATAGTTTTAACGTGGAGGTGATGAATGCTAAATACTTACAGTCAGTAGTCGAGTAAAAAATGTGCTGCAGATATCGTTATCATTCAATTTAATGAAATTGTAAATAATGTGACATAATTAGCATCTATTCTATTTTTGGAAAACTCTGCTGCTCTCTGTGTCCAATTTAATCCGATGTTATAAACAAATATGGCGGCGCCTATGCCGAATAATAGTCAGTCGTCTCCAGCTGAAGATGATGAGCCCGTCGATGTTATGATTAAGAAGACAGGTTGTATGGACCTTCACCACAAAGTTCAGGCAAGTTTGTATTCAAATGTTCTAAGTTCGAAACGGCCGTAGTAGTCAAATTCTTCATAACTGGTATTCCAAGTGTGCGGCGTGCACACATACGTAAACCTCATTATTTTCTTTCCTGGCATTCCGGGACAGGGCCGTATTTGTTTAGTGCTCACTGCTTTGAGGGGCCTACGCAACATTATTTTATGGTGTCATTTTATTGCAGTGTCTGTTCAAATCATGATTTGAAAATAGTGCCAGACACCATCATCATCACTGCCTATCGGCTAAAAATCCCAGCGCTAATCCTCTTTCAGTGTCGTATTAGCAACCAAAAATCCTTTCAAGACTCCCATCCCATAATATATCTTTGTGAACTCCTCACAATCCTCAAAGTGCCAACCCGCTCTACCCAATTCTTCTCCTGTCTCAGTCTTACTAATATGGAGGTCACACTCATCTCAAGTTCTCCAACCGAGCCATTTCCAACAGAGAACCTCATCTCTGGAGCGATCTGTGTGAGTGCTTGTACTCAAACACAGGTGCTTCACCTGATGATCACTGAGTACGCTATAGACTACAGTACAGGCTTATAAGAAAATTTTATTCAAAAAACTGGAATTAAGAAACAGTTCTGATGAAATTTGACTCACTTGAACTGTTCACTGTAGTTTCATGCAATTCACGTTGAACTATTTGCAATGTACATAGAGTAAGCTCATTCCCAAGCTAGAATGTGTTTGTGTTAAGAAGAAAAATTTACCATTTACAATTAATCCAACGGTACACTGTACTGTGTTATCAATCTTTGCAAGGACCATTAATGCAGACTGGATTTTAAATTTTATGTTAAAAGATGGTGCTGGAAAATGTATGTTTCATTTCATGTGTGATCTTCTGTTGTTTAGGACTGCATGTTTGAAAACAAGGACTGGCGAAAGTGTCAGAAAGAGGTTCATCAATTCAAAGAGTGTATGATAGATTACCAGAAGTCAAAGAAATCGTGATAGTTATATTTTTTGATAGATCTTAATGGACAGTTGAGAACTGCAAACATCAAAAGGATACAAGTGGACAATATTTGAGAACATGCTGATGTGATCGAAAAAGTCTGTACTTCGGAAAGGAGAAGATCTGGGACTAATATCACATGGAAGGAATAAAAAGCTGGAAAGAATTGGGTCATTCATTTATTCATTGATTTATTAATTCGTTCACTTATTTATTGATTTTGTTCAATTGATCACAGAATGGGAAACATGAAGAGACAAAGCAGTTGTTAAGCTTATTGTGAAGGAATTTATTTTCTTTAGCTTGTCATATGAGGGCGAGTAGGTAGTCTTCTAGCTCTTCCTCATCATTTCATCTTCCTCTTCATCTGCTATAATTATTTAACTTCCCTATTTCCATCTTCCTTTTTCAATGGCCCTAACATGCTGATATTTGTTCTTTTTGCAAGAAAATACAAGTGGCATTTACTCTGACCATGTGTTTCATCAAGCTGCTTAGTTCAAACTCTGAATATATAGGCAGAACAAAATTTGTAGCACAAAAAATTGTTCAGCAGATTGTCACAAATTAATATCAGCCTATAATGTTTTGTGATGCTGACTTGCATTCCTCTGACTGTTAACAATGACACCTGATGGCTCATAGGCCTAGTGCCTACTGCAGGATGACTATTGTCAAGCAACATTGGGGATCATTCTGGAGACATTGCGAATAGCTATGGCTAAATGCAGCATATGCCAAACCACCAACTCTTCTTTTTACATTTAATAATTTTGTATACACCATGTTGGCAAACATTAGTGCTTCAACATTCCAACCGGTTAGATCATCTAAGTGGGTAATATACACCTTGTCAAATGTACAACTACTGTGCTGGTGTTCGTGACCGTAGCAGGTCGAGGTGACCTATTTAGAGGTGACCTATATGAGATGCTGCTTATGTTGAGTTGACCCTTATGTTGAAGGACCAATTAAGAGAGTCCCATGCCAGACTTAACATACACTATTTAAAATGAAGTTATTTCAATATGACCTCTTGTCAGTTTGGGGCAAAGTCTTAATTCTCAGTGGTAACAGGTCTCATCAACAATCAGACCACATGACTCCAGCTAATATCATGATTAAAACATGTGTTCATGTGGGCAGACGAGTTCGCTTTAAAGCAACTCCGTGCTGTCTCATGAAGATGCGGCGGGTCAGATACAAAGTAAATATAACAATTATCAGATTTAGCTTTTATCTATTTATTTATTTGCTATGCGGCTGAATATCGCATTTTATATCAGTGCTCGTGAATAAGCTGCGCATGATTTTCGAGTGGAGCTTCAGAAGTTGGGAGATTACGATAAGCCTTGTATATAAGATTGACCAAGGACCGATTTACACATTTTTGTTCCAGTAGTCCAAACACCTTGAAAGATACCTAGAGTGGGGCATTTCAGACGCGAAACAGCGAATACCAAAGGCAAGAATGCCGATAAGCCCGTAACGACTAAGGCAGCATGGGGAACGTCGTAAGTTCCTTCTGAACTTAGTTAGTTGCAGCCGCCAGATGACGGCAATAAAAAAAGCGCAACATCAAAATCAAGGTTTGACAGCCTCGCTGATATGTCCTCTAGTATTATAGCGTGCACTGATAATCCAGAATGACAAAACGAAGACTTTTGTAAAGTAAACACATAATATATTATGCTAAGCATAAACAACTTAAAGAGAAGCTTAATTATAAGTTAATAAAGCGGTATGCCACTTTCTGGCTGTGCCATGTGCGTGTCACGATCGCATGTTACATCGGTTCGAGACCTGATATGGTCGATGAAATCAACAGCGCGTGTTTTGCTTTCTCGCTACCCGACAGAGCTGCTCTCCTTGTATCCTACCTACCATGCACAAAGATCATCGGGATTCTTTTGCACAAACTCCCGCACCTTTTTTTCATTTACACAGCACAGTTGTATGAAGGAGAGTGAAGTTTATAGGCAGGACACTTTTTCGGACATGGACGCAAAAAGTCACAATCGCCTGTCGTATCGATCTGTGTTTGAATTGGGCTGCCACAAGCGATCTAATTTATTATCGAATGCGGACACAGGGTTTCAATATAGTTTCATTAACGTTAGTGATCAGATCAGAATACCGTTGCGATTGTACAGCACAAAAGAACCCAACACGTTTTCAACAACTGACACCAAAGAGAAGACCACTGCTGATAAACAGACAATCACAGATTTGGTGAATGTTTCAATTTTAAGACGTAAAATTCTATTTATAAATTTTATGCTTTAATATTAGAATGGGGTCATTAAATTTTAATTATTGGATTGTATATTGCAGTTAGCATAAGTTGTACTATATTCCCCATTTTTGTGAATTTAACTTGTAATTTTCAAACTGTGCAAAATGTAGACTAGCACATAAGGATATCCTGTTATAGATAATCAATGGAGCTTGATATAGTGCCTTTTTAAGATATCTACTTGGAGGCGCTCCGATAATGCATTAGGGTTACACAATTTAATACAAATCATTGTACATGCTTAAATTACTATACTTTTGAAACTTCACTACATAAATGTTAGAAGATGTAAAGCAATTGCTCAGCAAATCTACAATTGATACCAGTCAGACAGCTGATGATCATGCTAATTCTAACAAGCATTAACGTTAATACATGTGGGTGACAATCTTATAAAATTGAAGTATCGAAAGTGTAAAATGAAGTGTTTTCTGGTGCTTCTTTTTGTAGCGACATGACAAGATCCTGACCGTGCCAAATGTTCTGACTATGCTTCGCATGGTCATGGCACCTATGTTAGGATATCTTGTCCTAGAGGAGGCCTACTCTGTGGCCTGTGTTGTCTTTGTGGTGGCTGGTCTGACGGATATGGTAAGCTATCATATCACTTCACACCCTTAATTTCATGTATAGTTATATAAATTTAATAAGTACAGTGGTTTGTTTGCTTCTCTCATTGCATACCAAAGTGATACAGTTGATGCAAACGAAAGCATGTTTCTTGCGTTTGTTTGCTTGCTGCGGGATGGAGGAGGTGCTGTCCGTGTATCCTATCCATGATGTGCAAAAAATTCTGAACTTTGTGTTATCTGTAAACTTTATTTATTTATGCACAAGAGAACAATTGATAGTGCTGCAATGCCTATTCACAAATCTATTGTAATCAACTCAAGTGTGTAATGTACAGCTGTCAGCTCAGGTAGGATTTGGAGAAAACAGATTGCCAAATCTAATTGGATAGAACTGACCAAGCTGCATATCTTCACTTGAGGTTGGATGGGAATCACAAGGTTATTATTATTTTGATTTTTATCAGTCAGATAATTAAATAATTATGATTAACGAATTCATGTGGAAGTGTGAGCCGTTTAGATAAGATACAGATAAGATGGGTTTGACTGTGCATAAACTGTATTTTAGGACCTCTATGATTATTTAGATCTACTAGAAAAGGTGTTAAATTGCAAGTGATGTCAGTGTGTGTTCCGTTTAATTACAGTTGGATGGTCTCATAGCACGTAACTTTCGAAATCAGACATCGGCCTTAGGAAGTTTCATCGATCCTTTGGCTGATAAGCTGCTGATTAGCGTACTCTTTGTCAGTCTTACTGCTGTCAACTTGTTACCAGGTTTGTGGAAAAATTTATTTCCTAGAATTAAAATATTGTAAGATGTACCCTGCAAATGAGTATTGTGGAAATTTCAAATGATGTTTGTCTGCCAAACCAAATGAGTATTGTGGCAATTTCAAATGACGTTTGTCTGCCAAACAAAATGGAAGTTCTCATTATTTTGTGTTTACCTGTCGTGGAAATAGCAAGCCAGTGCAATGTTCCTTTCAAGGCAGCATAATGCCACAAATATGGCTGATCCTGGAAAGCAATTGCACATGCGATTAGTTCTAATGTTGCAATAGTCAAGTGTGTGAAGCAATGTTGAAGTTGCTGAACTGATTAGGCATCACAATATACAATTTAACCTGCATGGGAGTTTATTGGAGGATAGGAGGGGCATTACGACAGGGTAATGGATGACACACTCATGTGAAGGTCAGTAGGAAGTGAGGTCAATTCCCGATATCCCATAGGTTGACTGGTCCTATTTGCTAAATTTCAGTGTTGGCTAAATTAGATGTAGGACGTGATTTGCACCTTGCATGGCTGCCGCACAGTTGAATTCGACTCCTGTAATGGAGAAATTTGTTGCTCGAATGTGAAGATCGTGAGGACTCGCGTGTAGCTGTTGTGGTGGTGGTTGAGGCTGAGGACAGACTCCTATGAAAGGTTGTACGATGCAAGACCCACGTGTTCCATCTTTATATCTACTAATATTCCGCTCTCATGACCTTTCACCAACGCCCCATGGCTTTCAATTGTCCCTTACAGAGGAACTAAATTTCATCCCTAGGATCTTGTTTTGGAATCTACTGTTGCCTCGATGACTGTTGCCCTTCTGAAACAGTGATTTAAATCTATTAAATTATTTATTTTGTAAGTAGAATTATTATTTTCTGTGATGGGTTGCGATATGCCAAATCAGCGATTTAACAGTAGATGAATATTGTTACACATTGCTATAATATGTTTGTATATTTTGTGTTCCTGGCATACTCTTGTGTACATGTATTACTGTATGCATTTAACATACAGCATCTTATGTATATATTTAATCAAACCTACTAAGTAATGTAAGTACATTTCAAATTGTTCTCTTGAAGCTAATTCTGTGCTTGTACTATCTGCTGTTGTCAGTTGCTCTGACTGCGCTTGTGTTGGTACGAGATATATGCCTGATGTCAGCCGGTTTCTATGTCCGATACATCTCCCTGGATCCTCGACCGGTAGGCTATTTTGCTTCTGGATTACATAGCACAAATAAAATAGTTTACTGCCTAGCTCAGTGATGACTAGCCTTTTTACTCAGCAGACCCCGAATAAATGATTCGTGAAGCTGCGGGTTTCACCAGTATACTAATTATCAAATACTTACATTTACTTAAAATTAAGAACTCTATTAATGTTTTAGTATGGAATAATCATATTTAATAATTGCTTGTGTGTATGCCACGTGTTCATTTTGTCCAATGATAAACCAAGTTAAAAAATATTTTAGTACCTGGTTGCAATGTTTTTTGCCAGCAAGTATCTATGTTTTTGTCATTTTTATTAGAAAAGCCTAAAGGAATATTTTGATATCACAAATCCATCTGCCAAACTGCAACCTACATTCATTAGTAAAGTGAGTACTTGTAGTTATGCTTGAACCTAGTACTGACTTGATTTTATCTGATTAACAAGACTGATTAAAGATTGTATATAAAATGGTCTTAAATTGCTGTTAAAATGGAAATGGAGAAAGGATAATGGCAGTCTTCACCAGAAGGATTGACAATTGTGATGTGAATATGTTGCATCGTGGAAGTACGAGATGTCAGTAAATCAGAACACAATGCATCGTATTGTATTTAAAGACTCTAATTCATCTCTCAACTGAATCTGAGGTGCTCCCAGTGCAAAAATCCCCATGATAATAGAAAAGTCTTAATAGTACGGGCAGACAGGGTACCCCCAGTTGTGCCGCAATGATGATACTGAAATCATGACTACATTACACTGTAATAATAGTACTAATGAGGCTATTTCTGAAGCTCCATAAACAAACAGGGATGAAGAAGAAGATACTGTAAAAAATTCATGGTTGATTTACGTATACCTCTAACTGTACATTTTTCCTGTGTGTGTTTTTGGTTGATTTAAGGTGAATACTGCTGTTCAGTTGTCAGTTGTTGCCTTGACCCTGGCTGCTCCTGTATTTGGTTATGTGGAGCATCCAGCCATTCAAGCGCTCTGGTAAGTCAAAAACAGAATCTGCTCTTCAACATCTAATTCACTATAGAAAATTATATTTTGCACAATAGTATTGTCTCCTGGTCAAGACAAATTTTTCATACTCGTTTGACTTCTCACAATACAATTTATGTACTGCAGAGTACAGGTTCACTCTCTCCTCACCTGGAGAGAGCCACTGTGTACAGACTTTGAGCAAGTCCTCAAATCAAATACTCAATTTGCATAGCTCCAGCATTTGATTTCTCCTTATTAGATTGTAGAACTCTACAATTATAAGAGATCAATAAACAATTTATAGTATAATTAAGAATAGCACTGGTCAAGCAACATCGTTATCATCGACAGTGTCATATACCAGCCATTTGGTGCTAATGAACAATTCCAGTTCACTTATAAATATGAAATCTTGCTCAATTTTCTTATGTTCAGTCCAAGTCTTGTTGTGTCTTTGTTTGTACTGCCCATCCAGTGTACAAGTGGTCTTCCTTTCTTTTTCTTTCCTTCAAATCATACATATGATCCTTCACAATCCTTGTGTGATGTTCAGTCAACTGTCCTCTTTCCACCTTACCTTTGAAGTATTCTCTGAGTTGTCCTCATGTCCACGGATTGTCATAGTTCTTCATTTTTGTCACCTTTTAATTTAGTATAGATATTAATTAAAATTCCTGTAGCCAATTAATGTCTATTGCTCCACCAGTTGGGACCAGTAAGCACCATTAATTTAAAGAATGCATGCATGAAAGCATGCATTCTTAGCGCATAACCTAGTCATGAAGACCAGCAGGATGAAGGCAATAATGTAGTCATCAGTGAACAAAGTTTTCAAAACTTTAGGCGTACTAAGCATTGCCTTAGGTAGAAATTTCGAGATTGTGTATGTTGGTAAAACAAGATATTTTGGCTGCAGTGCAGAGGTGATGACAACAGCAATCAAACAACCGGAAAGCCTTTCCTCGTTAGCTATTGTTATTAATTAGTAACTTCTTTAGTATCAGTGTCTAATGCCCATAACTTGAGCTATTAGTGCACCACAGCTATGTCATTGAGAGGTCAATTTCAGTCCATTGAAGCGGTGGATAATAGGCAATCCATAACAGATAAGTTTTATGTCGAACTGGAGATGGCACAAATAGCTTATCAGATGGAGCAGATACATGGAAGGAATCCCACAATTATGTCCAGCAACTGAAAAGGTCATTCACCCAACACAGTTGTAGCTCTCAGTATGATCAAAGACAAACAAAGTGGTGCATCGTGAATGAATCACGGACAGAGACGTGAAGAGCTTCGTTTGGTTTGTTTTGTTTTGTTTGGATGTCAGTTGTTTAATGTTGTAGGTATTTGACTGCAGCAACGACACTTGGTTCCGGAGTTGGTTACATATTCGCCAAAAACACTTTCAAACTATTGCAGAAGAGCAGAAAAAACACCTAGTGCAATTTGACATGGAAATGTTATATACATTGTACACAGTTTTAATCAAAGAGAAAAACAGATTTTATTACAGTGATTGTATACAATGATTATTCTTTTCTTAACTGATGGTACCAAAGTATATTTAGGCAAAGTGAAGGATGTTTACTATTATCTTATGTGTTGTGTTACATAATGTATGTATTCATAGCAAGGTAATTAGCTTAATTACCTTGCTAGATGTTTGAAGCATGTTGGTTAAAGAATCTTATTCATACTAGCTTCGACAGAAGCGTGCTAGAGTATTTTGTGCCCAGAAACATACTAAAGAATTTGCACCTTTTTTCTGAAATATTTAACATTTTTCAAATATATCTAAAGGCTCTTTATACATGACTGTCATGGACAGTCTAAAAATATTAATTTTTCTTGATTTAACTGTCACAAATAGGTCAATAATGTTAAAAACATTTATTTTGTCTAGTGTTTCTTGTTCGATGCTAAGAAGAGCAAAATCACTGAGACAATCTTGTCCCAGTGAAGCCCACAAATATGACAACATTTGCTTTGCTTTGCTCACAGCTTGCAATTCAAACAGCAATTGTTAGAAGAATTTGCAGTGAAATGTGTAGATTTGGAAATACGTCATCTCCATATAAAGAAATAAAATCAAGGAGATTCGAAGGAGTTCAGGTAGAACTTCATTCAGGGTACAGAGCAGCGTTTTGTAATCTTCAATTTCTGTGCACTGTTCGTGACACTTAATGATCACTGCTAAAATCATGCTTGACAACCTGTTTGTAATGAAGATAGTTTAGGGGTGCCAAAATTGAATCTTACTAACTTTGTTGGGATAAATAAGTTTTTTACATAAAAATCTGAGACAAATTAATGGTTTTAATCCTCATTTTGGCACCCCCTTATAAATTGACACCTGGGAACAGTTGTTCCCATGGCTATGCCTCTGAGCATTGAACAGAGTCTAGTTCTTGATGGCCATCAAGAACTAGAGTACATGTAGCCAGCAAACTATTCAGATTGAGCTACTGGGGTAGTTATTGAATTTACTATGTTGTTTAACAAACTAACAACTAGATAACTAAGATGTTAAAAAAATACCACAAAGTGTATTGTAATAGGCATACTACCATCTTAAAGATACCTGTGTAAGTGTGGAAGAATCTTAGCTCACTGTTTATTAGCAAGTTACCTACTTGCCCGGTTAACTAATTATAACTATGTATAGGTATTGCTAAACCCTGCTATCCCATTGCTATACACTGCTTGTCAATCGTTTCCATATACATCTCCCCTCCCTGTGCAAGCTTGAATTTTCAGTAGCCTATTAATGGCAGTAAAAACTAAGCAGACCACTATAGGAATAGACTTAGCGCTGACGACAACAATAGACTGAAAGATATTTTCGTCAGCGAAAATGAAGATTAAACACAATAATAAATTTCAGTTAACAAGAATAAGAACAAAAAAATCAAATTTTTTTAGGGTGAGAATAGAATGAGAACTGAATACACAACACAAAACGGTTATTAAATAGAGATAGCAATTATTCTAAAAACGAAAATTAGTCCTATTACACTAAGATCATTTTAGCGGTGCGTTGTATTTTAAATGGAACAATAATGTCCGACAGCCTAAGGCTGAATGACGTGATGTTGTTTGAGGTTTCGATTTATTTTTTAAAATGTTTTATGTTGTCAAACAAATGGAATTAAAATGGAATCTTGTACATGAGTAAAATCAGAACACTTGTGTTACTGATTATTGACAAAGTATGTGGATAAAATTAGTATGCAGCTGAATTTTGTATGTAAATCTAGTATACGATCAAAATTGGTACAGTTATGTGGCTGAAAAAGTATGTGACCGAAATAGTAAGCAGCTGAACTTTTTATGTGAATATAGTATACAATTGAAATTAGTAAACTTATGTGGTTGAACTTTGTGGCTGAACTTTGTATGTGAATCTTGTATGTGGCTAAAATTAGTATGCGGTTGAACTTTGTATGTGGCTGTTATTTATATGCAGCTGAAACTAATAATTTTACCGAACACATTGCTGCTTGACCCTGTTATCACGTATTTTATGTCACTTTACATAGACTTAATGATTGAAAGTATTGCAATACTTATGAGAAATAATACTGCTTTTGCCAATACTTTTTCTCATATTTTTGATAGCCATAGTAGCAAGTGACTCTGTTGCATTCAATACCTCTGAGTAGATAGATATCTCAGAGGAACAGTAGTTATCCAGGTGGTTAAGTGCTCATCATTTAATACCAAGCATTATGACCTTTAATATAACTTGGATGGTCACTACGAATGTTCCCTCTAATTTTTTGGAGACAGTGTGTACAAGAAATTTTGTGTGTGCAACATTTTATAAATGGTTCACACTTCTGTACTCGGGTTCGAGCTGAATGCGACAATAGTTAAATTAAAATCATGCATATCTATTAGTCCATGCACAATGATAAGTTCTGAAAACCCAAGGAAAGTGTCTTCTCTAAAGAAAAATAAGGGAACGTATCAGTCAAGGAACCAAAGTTTCTCGAGCAAGGTAGGCAGCCGCTGGCTAAGAGACTTGATTTACGTAGTCTCATAAAAGTAAATCGTGACTCGTTATTTTTGTGAAAAAAATGTGTATGCACGCACTAAATTGTTGTGTGTGCTGGCTCGACGGCCCGTGTGAACATGTGCACAGCTGTGAGTGAACATTGCCTTGGTCAGTACATTGATTAGAGCGTTTGCATTGTGATGCAGAGAGAGTACAGGTTCGATCCTCCTCCTCTTTGTAGACAGTTGTTGTATTGGAACTTCAGCAAACTCTTCACTCACAACTGCTCAGTACCAGCTGCTTGGTGTTCATTGAATCATGACACTTGATTACTGGACAATGGCATTCTTAGTGATATGCAGACCTGGTGCAAGTCTTTCAATTAGACTGGCTGTACACTTCAGATTTCCTGGCATGCAACACGTACAATGATACAACAATCATAGGATAATAATATATCGACAAACTGAATGAGTGAAAAGCATGTCCTCATATTAGAAAATCATCCTTGAAAATGCACTTGTCTTGTGAAACGCAGAAGGCACTGCAAAGCAGCCAGTGATTACAAGTTGGGCATTGAAAGTTTTGAAACAGAAGTCATAATAAATTCATTAACTTTCTTGGATTTGGTGGTTGATTGATTGATGATTATTGATTGGTTGAGAATTATTGAATGATTGATTTATTGATTGATAGTTATTCAATATTTCACACTATAGGATGGCATCGCAACTTAAATAAATAATATCAATATGTAAGTAAATGAGTAAGAATATTCATTATTACACTGCCAACAAACCCACAATAGTCTAATATTTATTTTTAGTCAAAATACTCCATTACCGTTTACGCAATTACCTATTCTTGTATGCCTCTTCTTGAGAGTTACGCCGAGCTTGGCTAGCTCATCTGGCTACGGCCTGCCAATTTTGCAAGAATTTAATATTCATTGACAATTGTCATTTACACTATGCCGCACTTGGTACAAAATACAGATTGCTGAATATCAGAAAATCTCAAGAGCAGGACATAATTTTGGGGTTAGGTATACTTTGATAATTTTGATTACAAAGTTTGCTTTTGGAGCTGCTTCGTTTGCGTGGCTTATTGCGCTAAAACCAAGTAAGTGCCAGCTCCTACTAGATGGCAATACATTTCTTATGGCGTCATTTCATAACAGTATTGCATCTATATGAAATGTATCGTTTGTGCAATAACGAATGCTCGAGAATGGGATATTGATGTTATAGCTTATATGAGGTCGTTGTTTCAACAAGTTTTATTTTTTTAATGTACCAAATCGGCTGCAATATTTGTAGCGGCTTATAAGACGCAGTCTCACAGGAAATGGATAAGCCTCAGATCATTATCCATGTTCAGAAATCTGTGAATTTTACCCTACACGACTGTCGCTGGATACCGAGTACGGCGAAATTTGTTTTGCTTGGAGACCATGCTCGGGGTACCGGTGCCTTTCAGATTTTTGAGGTCTCACACGGAGACGTTAAATTAGTCCACGAGGTAAACATTTGATGCAGAAGAAAGAGTATTAATTTAAGATTACATACATCTGCGACAAGTTTCAACAGCTTAGCAGAGGCTGAGCGTTGCTGGTTGCAGAAACGCTTATAGGTATATATGTGACCAGTCTGATCATCTTTTGTAGTGTGACTTGTTCTGACCCGCACCAAATCCAGCCCAAATTGCATCCTGTAGTTACTGACTGCATGGTCAAATTCATCATTCAGCATCAACGGCCACAAACAACTTCATTGATGCCATTTACACAATATTCAGGGGGCACATAGTATGTTAGACATTTTTAAATGCTAAGGTAACCATGCCTGATTTGACAGCATGTAATGGCAACTAATTGTGACTGCAGTTTTAACACAAGGAAATAAAAATGGAGAGTATAATTTGTTGCTAATAATGCTGGCCAAAATTGCCCACTGTGGCCTGGCCCACCACATGCTTTGCCAGGCCAGGATCAGTGTGAGACTAAGAGTGCCTTTATAAATGAGAATTCAATGAAATCGTAATTGAACATTTATGCAATGAGAAGCTCAGCCGACGTGCTCTTGACCTAACAAATTGAAACCACTGTCAAACAGAATAGTCTTCATGCACTTATGGAATAGAAGCAAAGAGAAGCTGTAGCAAGTCATTAGAGTTGTTACTTAATATTTTGGTCAAGTAAATGTTTCACATGCTTTCAAAGTAGTTTCTAGTTCAACTATAACTGGTTTCAGGATGAATATTATAGTTGTGTTCAAACTGTGTAATAGCTGTGTTGTTTGTGTGAATATCATATTTATATGATCGTTGTAAATTTGTCAAGATTTTTGTGTTGTTGTTTTCTATTAGTGTGAGAAATCCAAATCGCTCAAATGTGGAACATTTGGTGCATCCAGCTTGCCTCAGCGACTCTTAGCTGCTGGTGACTTCACTGGAAAATTACAGATTTGGTTTGTAGCCATGTCAATCAATTCCAGAAATTATCAACGTGTTTTTGTCTGTTTTTCTAGTGTGTAGTGTCAGAATTTTCACATTTTAACTCTACCTTTCTTTATTGTCTGTACTCTCAAGCAGTTAAATTACTATCGTCCGTTGTTTTCTGTGTGTAAAATATTGCTCAAGTCTTGACGTTTAGCTTATTAGTTTCTTTGCTACCTTGCAATTATTTTCCCTTATTAATCAAACTCAGATTATACTAGAATTTGATGAAGCTATTTGATAGAAAGAACTATTGAGTTATTAGTTTAAATTTTGATATAGATATTATTGTGGCATTTGGTTATAATGTAAGTGAATATTTTGGTGTTTTGTACTAGTTATTGTTTTTGTTAATAATTTAAAATTATAGATGAATTCTTTATTGTGTGTGCTGCCATGTTCTGTTCTGTCATCTTTCTCCGGTTTCTCTGACAGCTGGACTGGAGTCTTCACATGACATCTCCGGACAGCCCATCTCACTTGACATAGCGCTTTTGAATATGATGTTCTATTAAAAATTGATGTACACATTGTTTTTGACGGTCTATCTATATGATGTAATTTATAGTTGTACTCTGTCTAGGGATGTGGCTGCACCCGATCTACCTGTCTATGCTGTTCAAGCTCACAAAGAGATTATCAACTGCATCGATGGAGTGGGTGGCATGGGAATTGGGGAGGGTGCACCAGAAATTGTAACGGGCAGCAGAGATGGTCAGTTGCCATGTAAAGTTTTTATTTCAGAGCATTTAATTCATTGCGGGATATGCTGTTTGCAAATAAGGCTGTTCTTTTCTTTATGAGTTGAACCTTTAATTTGGCCTAATATCAGTTAGGAGACTGAATAATTTGAGAATTGTCGGTTGGTAGGGAGGGATGTGGGAGATTGCTTTGCATTTCTCTTGGCATTTTGTATTGAAGTTTGATATGAAGTTTGATGAATTCAGACATTTTTCATTTGTAAAATGACTTTTATTAAGTAAGAACTATTTGAGACAAATCATTGCCTGTATTTATTGTAGTTTATTGGTTGATTAAGAACCCAGGTGCAAGTGAACTATGTAATTATTTTTCTGCATTAAAATGCGAGTGCAGTTGTACATGCTAGAAGAGTGGGGATGTGGAAAAAATGGCATTTAACCATTTTGCTACATATGTATGTATATATATGTTATATATATATATATATGTGTGTGTGTGTGTGTGTGTGTGTGTGTATATATATATGCATAAAAGTAGCCCTTATTTAAGAGCTGTATTCTTTGGCCAGTGAATCAGGTTTCAAGCCTTTCTATGTCCCACAATGTGCATCAATTGGAATTATTGAAGTCTTTATGTAGAAAGAAAGTAGTAACTGCTTCAGTTACTACATTTTTAACACTTGTTCATGCTTTATGCGGCACATACTAATAAATTAATCAAAACTACTTGATTACTCAATGTTAATGTTTTGAGAATATCAATTAATTATTTTAATCAGTGCTAGCCAAATTTTTTGTATTGTATCTACATGTACGTATTTCTAAAGCGCCTCTTCGTTATAACCTAACCAGAGGTGCTCCCAGTGCAGACAGTACGATGAGAAAGAAGTTTTGAGAGTCTGGTCAGAGACAGAAGTACCCCTGTTACGATCATAAAGTGAGTCATAAAGGAACGAGCATCCAAAGCGAAGGCCAACAGACGCATAGGCGCGGCATTGGACTAAAGCAGTTTGTCTAAAGAATGGGGAGGGTGACCAGAGGCAGCTGAAAGACGATGACGGATATGGTCACAAAGATAGTGTGGAGCAGGCGAGCTTATAAATACTTTGGAATTAAGGAGAAGATCTGTAATCTGAATGCTGGAATAGAACAGAAGCCAATGTACAATTGTACATTTTAATACATTACCATTTTAAATCTAAAATATACCTAGATTCTGACTACAGCTTTTGAAATGTTTATGAAAACCAAAGCCTAGGCAGGATTCTGAGGATATGCAAGATTTATGCGGATTTGGTTCTATTTCCAGGGTCAGTCAAAGTGTGGGATCCAAGGCAGAAGAATGACCCAGTGGCCACCATGGAACCCTCTGATGGTCAAGTACGTCGAGACTGCTGGACTGTGGCATTTGGTCAGTATCAATGTCAGTTCTAACAAGCTTATTTGTTTGGAATTTTTATTCCGATGCTCCAAAACACATTATCATTAATTAGTTCTTTCTTTCAGCCAGGGAGTTTTTGCAGCGCTCTATCAAGATATATTAGATGTGGTAATCCATTGTCAAGAGATGTTTTAAATAAAATAAAAAGATTTATTTTTTTGAACTTGTTACAGCCTCTAAACATGGAAAAATCTTACCTAATCGTAATCTCAGCATTTCTAAAGTGCCCACAAAAGCGAAGTCGCAGGAACCAGCTTATTCACATAGTTCAGACGTGCATTATGAAACACCATGGAAGAACAGTTTAAGGAAGTCTGTCAGCTAAAGATTATTGAGTCTGGAATGCATGTGCATTTTACAATCACTTTCACTAATTACAACATGTGAAGTTTACTAATAGACTATTAGTAATAAACTGTTATAGAAATTATGTACAAGGGATAAAATTGGGTTGGGCTCTGCATTTGCCAGTTTTTGTTTTTTTAATTGAAAGATCTGTTCATGAATGAAGTGAGCTTACGGTCCATGATGACTTTATGTGGAAATCACTTTTGTGTAGTAGTTAAAATTTTGACATTAAAGACGATATTAAATGGCTAGATCCAGTCTTACATACATTTCTTGAGACATGCAAGAGTAATGATTATTATTATTATTATTATTATTATTATTAAATTTGTAACGCGCACAAGGTCACACCTAAATGTGAATCTGAGGCGCGGCTAGTCAGTCGTCAGGAGAAGATGCAATTAGATTTCCAAATCCTTGAAAGCCAAAGAGAAATAGTGAGTTTTGAGTCGCTTTTTGAAGGAAGGAAGTGAATTTGAGCTACGAAGAGAGAGTGGCAGTCGATTCCATTCCCTAGTAGCAGAGACACGAAATGCACGAGAGCCCATAACTGTTCTGCATCGTGGTTCAACTAAAAGACCTGTACTTGATGATCGTAAGCAACGAGGAGGAATGTAAGGAGTTAGTAGAGCATGAATATAGGTAGGTGTACTGGTGATGATGGTTTTGTAGGTCAAACAAGCTAACTTAAATTTGATTCTAAATTCAATAGGGAGCCAATGCAGCTGGTGGAGTAGGGCAGAGGAGCATGTTCGTAGTGGGACACGTAGCACTACTCGAGCTAATGTATTTTGGATACGTTGAAGCCTTTTGAGTTCAAGGTCTGAGAGACCGGCAAAAAATGAATTAGCATAATCGAGGCGAGAGGAGACAAGTGAGCAGGCTATAGTTTCAGACATATTTTGAGTTAGAGCCGACCTTATGTGACGTATTGCCCTGATATGGTAAAAACAAGATTTATAAAGGCTTGTTATGTGAGGTCAAAATGTGAGCTTGCTGTCGAGGGTAACCCCAAGTGTTTTAACAGAGTCTGAAAGTGGCACAGCAGTGCCAGCCAGTTCAATGCTAGAGAGCATAGGGAAAGAACGCACGCGTTGACATGAGCCAAATACAATTGCTTCAGACTTGTCTGGGTTTATGGCCAAACCATTGAAACAGAACCATGCATATATGGATGAGAGGCATTCTTCCAGTTTTAGTTTGCCAGACTGATCAGTGTGTGACAGAACAATATGGAGCTGAATATCATCTGCATACTGTTGTAATTGAATTCCAAAGTGTTTAGCTATACGACTGGTTGGGGAAGTAAAGACTGTAAATAATAAAGGGCCGAGGACAGATCCTTGTGGCACTCCAGCAGTGCAAAGTGTGGGCTCCGACCGAGCAGATCCAATGCCATCTGCTGATTGCGGTCAACCAGGTCTGAAGCTAACCAGTGTAAGGTAGTCCCTATTATATAGGTAGGTAGACAACAATTCAGTGAAGTGCTTCTTCTTTCATAATTATTGTTTGTTGAAGCTTATATAATAGCCTGTAAATAAGCTGGTTCCCGCGATGCCGCTTTTGTGGGCGATGTATAAATGTTGAGATTACGATTACAATTACGATAGCAGCATTTTGTGATTCACCGTATGATGAGCATTACCAGATTAATCAACTGTTTATAGAAAAAAACTCAATTTCTTCGATGTGTAGCTCAGCCTTATAAGACACAGCAGTTGTAATGCAATATCCTGTGAATTACACATGATAGGGTGAATAGAATATTAAAAACAAATGCATATTGTTTGCTGTGATAATAAAGCATGGATCCACAACCTTTTTTGACCAAGGGTCAGATTCCATTTCATTAAAAAAGTGTGGGGCCATGAATTTGACTTAATGTTTGTAATATGTATATATGTATCTGGACACCTAACAATGTGAAGTTTAAGTGCCTTCCAAAGCTCTAACAATGACTTGATAAATAAAAACAAAATTGAGGACTCGAGCAGAATTTAAAATCAATTATACTTACCAGTAATTAATTTAGCATGGTTCAAATCGAACTATTTATGCATTATTTGATGAGCTATGTAGTTAATGAGATGGCTGTGGGTGAACGTGTTGAATTACTTGGTTTGTATTTTGTTAGCAAATTAAACACTAATTTGGTATGAACAGTCTCTGTACTTACTGAAATGTGATTCATCTTGGAATTGACGATGTTCTTCTTAAATTTTATGTTTTTTAGCTGCAGTTTTTTGCATTCACTGTAACTTTATATATTGTAAGATTAAAATCTATTCTTCATTATCGCCCAGTCATATTTATTACGCAAATGAATGGAATATTATTTCATTTCCGGAATGGTTGGTGTAGAGAACCAGAACAAGATTGCACAGAGATTTTTGAAGCAGATAAGATTAGGGCTGTGTCATGTTGTCATGGGTCCCAAATTTTGAGTGGTACATTGAAGTTTTAATTTAGTTTATATAAATTCTGTTTACAGACCAATTTCATTTGTCATTTTAAATTGTCCCAAGGACCTTACAGAACAAGGTGCGGAGGAGGGCGTTTGTTATGCACATCTGCAATATAGTAATGTCTGATGTGTTTGAACTATGTGTCTGTGTATTTACTCTTTTGTTACTTTGACAGGTCACGCTTTCAGTGTTCATGATCGTTGTGTAGCTGCTGGCTATGACAACGGTGACGTGAAGCTGTTCGATCTGCGGGCAATGGCGCTTCGGTGGGAGACAAATGTAAACAATGGGGTGAGAGTCTGATTGTGTGATTCACTGTCACACCAGCATTCTTTTAAACTTTCTCTTTTATTTGCAAATATGTATATGTACTTCACTCATGTTTCTATAGAAATTATATATTATTGGATACTAGATATTTTCCCATCCTAAGATGGGAAAAACTGCTACAATGAGCATATCAGTCCGAGGTGCTTGTCGGACAGCAGGGCTGTAGACCATCACGCACCCGAACTTTCATAGCACGCAAATTTTAATATATGCGATGGTTAGCTATCTCGTTCTTGTATATTCTTAAATAATGTCCATGTGTTCTTAGCAGCGCCACCTAGTGAAATGAAATGAGTCTAGTTCATTGCGTAAGATTTTAGCAGCCCACCAAATAAGATGAAATGAGTCTAATTGGTATGACAGAAAAAGTTCACTTCCTGACATAGTCTATTTTATTATCGATCTATCAATTAACCAGTCAATCTGTGCAAACTTAATATAGCGCCCCTTCAAGATATCTATTCAGAGGTGCTCCCGGTCTGATTACGGCTGAAAAATACGGATTTCAATGAAGAGTAAAATGCAGGCGAGTAATTTCTAGGTGGGAAGCATAGCTCTTGGGAGTCCATTCCAGATGGTAAGGCCCTCCACTGAATAGGTTCGATGTTGCATCATGGTGGTACGAGCAATATATTATATATATTTCCGTTATTATAATCTTTCATGGTGCGGCATAGGAGCTTCTTTGCTCGATTTATCCTGGAATGATGGCTTGGCAACTTACTAATTATTAATAATATTATGATTGTGTTGTCATCATAGTTTGCTTCTGTCACAGGTTGTGAGCTTGGAGTTTGATCGCAAAGATATCGAAATGAACAAGCTAGTTGTCGCTGGTCTTGAGTCAAAATTTCACGTCTTTGATATGAGGACTCAACATCCAAAGAAAGGATTTGCTTCTGTTACAGAAAAGGTCAGACATTTAACCAGTATGTTTTTAGGTAAGTAAGTAAGCACTCAGTCAGTCATTGAGAATGTCTGAGTGTCCATGCCCATTTTCTATTTTGATCTATTGAAGTTTTAATCATGCATTCTGAATTAGTTATGAGTTTTCTTTATAATTAATTATTGTTGCTACTTGAGCTTTTGTAGCAGTTAGATACAATATGTTGGAGGTTCTGCACTGGCTTCCTGTCCGACAACACGTCGAGTATATAGTTGTCTCTGTGGTCTGGCAATGCCAACTTGACCATGCACCAGCCTACTCCCTTCACTCTGCTGATGGGGCTTTATTGGTGGTCCCATACAGCAGCTATGCATACTGTGGTTGACCCTAGGATTTGAGATGGCCTCCCTTGGAAGTTTTGCCTATTCCCTAGTTTATAGCCATATTAAAACTTACGTTTTTGTCCATGAGAAATTAACTTGAAGGGGTGCTATATCAATTTTTTTTTGGGCGAATGTATTTTCTTGAATTTTGCTTAAATACTCTCTAAAGTCATGTGTTCTTAGTGCACATCTATATTTAAATTACTCAATGACTTTGGTTGAACTCTAATTTAGTTGATAAATGCCAAACTAATAGGACCACAGACAACCATGGACATAAAACCAAGGATATAAGCATATATGTGACGTAATAGAATGCCGAACTCTATTGTTAACAGACATGGAGATAATCATACAGAGTCTTTAACAGTAAAAGACATTGAAATAATCATACCAAATTTGAAAGAATTGTAGATAGTCACACATTGTTGCCGAATGCTAAGTTACGAAGTTGAAGTTGGGATCATGCACGTGAACTTTTTTCCATTATGGGCTTCATTGTGCATTTTTTTCATTATAATTATTATTATTATTATTAATCAGCACTTCTATTGCACCAGCGTATAATGCCAAGTGCATTGATCGATGGTGCACGAGTTATAAGTTAAGTGTGTTTCATATTTGTTCATCTAGTTCTAGTTTTGCTTCTGGAGTTTCTGTTTTTTTTCCAGTATTGTCCAAGTTTCTGTTGCAGTTGTTGTTGATGATAACCTTAATTTTGGTAACAATGTGTTGTTGTTGAATGGAACTTCACCAAACGGAACCTCTGGTCAGTCAATAATTTAATAGCTCTCAGTCAGTCGCAGTCAGTAAGTGAGTAGGTATTCAATAGGTCAATGGATATAGATATTCATTGTGTATCTAGGACAATACGAAATTAAATTAGTTGAATTTTAACAAATTTTTCAGAATAACCAGGCAACAATTTGGTCGTGTCGTCATCTTCCTCAGAACCGAGACGTGTTCATGACACTGGGAGGCAATGGCTCTCTGAATCTCTGGAAATAGTAAGCCAATTAATTCTCTTGTGATTCTAATTGTTTAAGTCGGTATACCCTAATATTATTGAAACTTGATTAGAAGACACATGTAGATGTTATCTTCTACACATATGTTAAGGTCGTACTTAAGAAAATGAACTGAAAGTTAATAATAATAAGTGGAGTAGTAAAAGCAATAGTATGGACTATGGAGCTGTGTATGATTATTATCTATAGGAGTTCCATAGAGCATTGGTTAAGACACTTGACATGTAGAGCTGAGGAAGCAAGTTAGCTTCTTGTCTCCCCTAAGGTTGACTGATCCTTTTTGCTAGGTAGTGGCATTGGAGCCAGAAGATCGATTGGTTTAACGAAGGGCATGTACTAAAATTGAATGGGAAACCAATGCAGCTGATCATTAAAGCGTCAAGGACTAGTTTTGAATATTTTTACTAATGATTTGTAATGTTTTTTAAAATATCAACTGCTTGCTTTGTTGGTTTTTAAGGAGACTTATACTAGACTCATGTTGGCCTTTGGGCTTTGTAGTGTAATAATAAAAACCAGATACCATCATCTTTGACTCTGAATCTGCTCTGAAGTGACCACCTTTTGTATGTAGTATGATAGCAACACTGTGGAACATACTGGAACTAAGGATGTTGTCATCCACTTATACGTTACACATGATCGCCAGATTGTACTAATGTTCTTAATGGCATAAATAGCGGTACTCGAGACGATATTAATATTAGATGTTCTTAATTTATTTACATGTAATGATGGTGTTATCAATATTCTTGTTTGTGTTTTAGCCATTATCCAGCACAGAGATCTGCTGAGGATACGGAAGGCCATCGAATGGGTGTCGCTGGAACTGTTTCTCTTCTCCAAGACGTGACTTTTTCCACGCAGCCAATTGCTGGCTTTGACTGGAATCAGGACAAACAGGGTCTCTGTGTCTGTGTGTCATTTGACCAGGCTGTCCGTGTACTCATAGTAACAAAACTAAATACTTTATAGTAGTGAATTTGCCTCCAGTACTTTGCCACGATCTACCGCTGTGCTATTCCATGTGTCGTGGGGTCGTATGTCGCAAACCTCTCCCTCATGTCAGTATTTTTACTGGGTTGACTTAATTACAACCACAAGGTTCATCAGTCTCCATGGATTTTAATGACTTGAGTATATGCTAACATTAAGTATCCTTTGTATTAATTACGTACCAATTAGTGATGACAAACCATTAACTTGCTCAAGGTTCTTAAAGAGTAAAAATATCAAGGAGGCTCAAGCCTATGCACAATGCATTGCCTGCTAAATGCTGTGATCATTTGGCTAACAAGTGAGATGACTGTTTCATAAGATTATAGATGCATGTAAAGCAGTTGTTGCTTTAAACTGATATCTTCCATCTCAGCAATTAATTAATTTGAGAGTTAATTTGAGAGTTGTTCATATGTCACTGTGCTGTGCAACCAGCAAAAAGTGTCCTATTGTTTAAGGCCAACAGTATAAATTCTACATTTTAGCTAAATACCATTACCCTGCACAACATTTAGGTGCAAAAGTAGAATGAGTATTGCAGCAAAATTGTCGTTGATTAGTGACATTCCTCTTGACATGCATTTCAAAGTCTGACTTGCCTGCTCTGTTGTCAAATGCCCTGAAGTTCTTTTGCCACAGCTATTGTAAAGCCCCATTTACATTTATATGTCTTATCTAGACCCTTGCTGTAGCACTTTTTAATTACCTCAGTAAGGTCATTAAAAAATAGTGTTCAGATAATAACAACAAGATCACCTATGGCAAGGTGCAAGCTCAGTCAAATGCCCGACTGATGGATTCCCATCAAGTGCTGATCATAGACATGTTCGTCGATTGCCTAGCATCGAAGAAGAGGAATAAGGTAATGCAACATGGAGCCCCAACATGTAGCATTCCCTCGAAGGTGGCAGAAGACACTGCATCCGGGCATCCGTGTGCCATTTCGATTATGGTACACAACATGCACTTGGCATTATAAGTCTTTCGTAACTATATTGTAAGTAAGCGAATTTTATAGCAGCTGCTGTGAAAAGAATATTATTATTCGTTGTTAAGTCTGAAAATTGCCTAAGGGAGCCAAGATGAGTTGTCTGATGAAAAGAGAAAGTAAGTCGACAACTGTTACTTTTGTCTGCGCTTTGTCAATGAAGAGGTGATCCCCTGGAACTTGGAAAAATACCACAGGGAACAAATGTTCTGGAAGATCTGAAATTTATGAAGATTAATGGTGCCACCCACCAGCTTTGAGTAGAATGACTTCTCCACAGTTTGTCCTAGAGTATCACTGCAGTAGAACAATCCAATCCAAAGACTTTCATGGCTTTTACCGTCCAGTTAAAAGTAACCTGAAACATCTTTGCATGGAACAGTCCATGGTGGCTAGAGTCAATTCCACTCAAACCATTTTTATTTTCAAACTTCAATCACATGTTTAAAAATTGAACAATAGAGCATTTGGACAATAGTGATGGATCCTTAGAACAGGTAATCGAGAAAGTGACATATCTTGCTAACCCTGGATAACACACTAAAAATGCAGATGACTTCAGTGGTAATAATATAGTAATAGACCACAGGGTAAAGATATAAGATAACAGAGAGAATGAAGACGAAGAAAAGGTAGAAACAGGATGAAACAAATACGATGAAACCAACCAGAAACCATGTGCAAGCATTACAGTAGTTAACTGACAGACTGCGACAGTTACATCCAGACACGAACCATTTACTCAGAAACACTGATGGAAGAGAATAATGGGCTCTCCAACCCATTCCCTTTATAGCCATGTGTATATCGAGTCATTAGCAACCTCATTTACTTCAGAAAGATAACTTTAAAACACACAAAAACAACACAGTTCAGTATGAACACATTTAATCAATGTATTTTAAGAAACAAATTCACAGACAGTCTGTTACCTTGGTCCAAGTTCACAGTTCCCATCATCAGCACATCTTTGTTGTAAGCTAATGCAAAGGTATTTTGGATGGATAAAGCAAAACATGAACATGCTGCAACCTAAATTGTTGAGGGTGAAATAGCAAGTTGAACCTGAGGTTCATTGTCCATTATCCATTCACTAGTCCAGTGTTTCCCAGCTGTGTTACACGGAACCCTAGGGTTTCGCGAGGTCAAGACATGAGTTCCACGGAAAACTCTCGGTGTGAACAAATGGAGACTTGTTGCTTAACACCTTTGTATAACTATATATGAAAGAGAATTCATTTGTCATTGTCATCGATATTTGTCTTGTTATTAATCTGATCTAGGCCTAAGCCTATAGTTGTCTGCATTCTAAAGTGTGTACCTACCACAGAATATGTTTAGTTTTGGATGGGGTTCTGCCATAACAAATTCTGTTCTATTCTATTCTATTTACAGATTTATTAAGCGGCTCTCACAGTACAACTTAAGATCTAGTTAAGATCTGAAGGGTTCCACGGCCAAAAAAGGTTGGGAAACGCTGCACTAGTCAATTCATTGTGAGTAAAATGGCCTAATAACGATGTAGCAGACAGTTTGACATACAGTCCATATAACAATTCATCTAAATGTAAATAATTTTATGTAGCATCAAGACCATATATGGTCTCGATGATGCTCATTTTTCAATGAGAGTTTGATTGGGTGAGATCCTTCACCACCACTCGTCCGTTTGAATGGACACCACGCCCTTTAAGGTCCCCGTGCAAGGACCGTACTAACCCGAGCTTTAAATCTCTGAAATAAGCCAGCATCGGTAAACGAACTGCAGTCCGAATACTCTTTTTCACAGCATATCCAGAATTACACCTAAAAATTCACTACAAATTTCAACCAACTACTCCAAAGAACATTTAAAAAATAGCACAGCCTCAATCAACATTTAATCTGAATGACTAGCATCGGTAACAATTTACATAAAAGCGGCTTGGTTCTGCCTAGAATTAATAAAATCAAGTGTTCCAAATGCCAAAAACTAACAACATTCATATTGATTTCAAGCTACTTAAGTTTGATCTAATTTTGATTCAATTAAACTTCACAAAAAATATTGCCTCAATCTCAACAAAAACTGAAGTTTCAACTACAGTAATATTACTCTGTTAAGAATATCCTAAAGGTAGAAGATCATGTCGCACATGTTCATCTCTCATGTTAACATCTGCATTCTGTGCCACATGAAGTGACATATCACGTACAGCAAGAGTGTCAACAGTCTGAACTACTCGCAATTCTGATCACCCAACAATGTTTTGCAGGCCCGAATTGCCTGAAGACTACACATGACTGAGAATTTAAGTTCAAATTTGTCATTTTTCACTGTTGTTTGAAGTAACAAATGCTGTGCTAACAACAAGGCAGTCAATACTGATTCCTCAGTGTACTACAGAGATTATTGATAATGAAGAACCAGATTAAGTCTGTATGCTAAAATTCACCGTTTAAGCTTCAATTTTGCAAAAACAATAGTGGGAATAGGCTCACCAAGCCCCATCAAGACCTCTACCCCATTTTTCTGAGGTATCTTTGACACCTTGACCTGCCATGGCTAGAAAATATTGCCTCTGACAAGCTATAAAAAAGCTTTGACCCAATATGGCCCTTCATCACTAAAATTTTATTAAAACTTATGGTGAATGCTGAGATTCATGTAATCGAACATTTATATAGCGCCTCTTCAAGATATGGTATGGTAAATGCTGATACTCGTGAATCACGTTTGAGGCAACAAACATTAAACATTTTACACACATTGCACCGGCAGAAAACTGCTAAACTGTAGCGAGTGCTACAAAAGCTTATTCAAGTTTCATGCAAAAACAGATCTAATATATCACTATGATAGGAATTATGCAAAATTCATTTGCAGCCTTCAGGTCAAACTGTACTACTTTTCTAGTGAACTAGTAAATAAGTTCTACATAAAAACTTATTAACTAATATCTGATGCTAACCTGGGAATCTCACATTTCCTGATTTCTCTTACCAGCTGCAATTCACTTCATTGCGGGCATAGGATATTTGACTAAAGCACACTCTCAAAGGTTAGCACTTTAAAATGATGAAATGTACTAAAAACGACTGGGATATCAATACGGTCTGTCATGAAAACTGCTAAAGATCTCCTTCACTACACGAACTCAATGACAAAATGTTGAGATCATATGACACAAACTAAGGTGCAGATGGACTAGCTCTGCTACCCTAGGTAAAAACTGTTCTCTGAAACGCAAGCACTCTAACTCGTGTCCTTTCAGAACTAAAGATGTGAAAGAAGAGAAGAAAAAGTCAATAGAATTCAGATCTACAACCAGAAGAACTACACAGCCTACCTTAGGGAATCACTGGACACAACAGTTTCTGTGAGTGTATCACAAATACAGCAAGTATCAAACAACTAACAAGATAAGAACCATTGCCAATATCTACCACATAAACGTTTGTCAAGTTTCTAAGAAATAAAATTGATCTGTACAGCTGACAAGATGAGACGTCAGTCTCTTAAGCGATCCAAGCGGTAACCCTCCGCAGTCTATCAACAGATCCACCGCCCAAGTCAATAACTGCTCCAAAACCAGCGCTGGATGTCCCGACAAGCAAATTCAAGACAACTGATAGCCAGCCAAACTGGAATAACATGAAGTTCAGCAGACTTCGTTGAAAAGTGCACACAATATCAATTGCGAGTCTGTGACATCAGTCATAGACGTTAGTCGGGGGCTTCACAACATAAGTCGTGAGCTGAGATCAGGCTGTCGACTCTTTCAGGTTGTCAAAATACTCCATCAGTTCTTCGTACGTCACGCCAAGTGCCTCGTACTCCCATTCAACGTCGGAGCCACTGGCAACAGCCTCCTCGAGCTGGCGGAACCTCTCCTCACGCGTCATTTTCCCACGAACAGGGGCAGGGTGAGGGGAGGATTCGATACTGGATGTGTCGTGATTTTCGGATGACTGTGCCATTAACTCCTTCTAAACAAAAAATAAATAAAAGTTTTAAACAACTCAGACATGCTCACTATCTCTCCTCTTTGACTCAGTTTCTACTCAACTGACCTGGACCAAAACGAACAGAGCAGTTTGACTATTGCGAACTTGACTTCATTCGATCAATCAATCAATCAATCAATGAAAAATACTTGAAATAGCACGGGTGATTAAGCTGGTCTCCCCGACATGCTTATGTGGGCGATGAAAAATTATTCAAGATCTATATTACATCACAACGTGCAGGGCAGTCATGTTCCCATACATTAAATTTATAACAGGATCATAAGCTCTACACTACACATTACAATAATAATAGTAATGACAGCATTAATCGCTGGTCGAGCAATACTTTAGTCATTTTAAGTCTATCACTCTCCATCAGCAATCAACATCATAATCAAACATCTTTTCAAGCTTTCAGATAATGCATTCTGGTGATGGATGCTGGCACCTCCTAGGAATGACCTTCCAATGACCTTCCATGGATCATAATCGGATAACATCTGATAACCATTAAACCACATCTATGCAACTGCCACACAAGAAAGATTAGACCACAAAGAACACTTTGTTAGACTGGATAGCAGAGAAGGACACGAGGAGGGGAGAAGCAGAGGAGTGGGAAGGGGAGAGAATAAAAAAGTGGAGGGAGAAGGAATTGGCATGGAGAGTAGAAGGAAAATAGGATTGAGGGAAGGGAGTGGGGACAGAGAGCGGATGGGAGAGGGACTGCGGTCATTTCAGCATTTCAGTGTACATGCTCCTAACCTATAAATTGTGCAGGTCATTTCAAATGTCTTATTGAAGGCTAAATGATAAATGCATATAACAAAACACAATTACAATAAGAACAATACACTGACTACAAATCCAACATTTATCGCTATCAATAGGCATCATAATCAAACACCAACACAGGAGACCAACAACTCTCCAATATATTGTTTTTAAAGTCACATGTTTCTTGTTTGACCCATAACAATTATCAGCATCAAGAAAGTCTTGTTAGAAACATTATAATTACTAAGCATCAGGAAAGTCGACCAACCTTAGCATTATGTTCATGATGAGCTTTCTTCAGTGACATCACCGATGCCTGAGGTGACGACCTTTCGTTCGTGTCCTTCGCATGATTTCCATCAGTGTCATTGTCATCCAGAATGTTGGCATTACAGTCGGGCAACGCAGCCGTGCTTGTGGCGACCTGAACATTACACTCTGACCCCTTGTACGGCGATACAAAGCTGTTACGATTACACACAGCCGAAGCCGCTGACGAGTTGCGATTGCTTCCTGGATTGGCGGTTAGAGGTACCCCTGAGGAGGCTTCGGACGAGGTCTGTCCGCCATGGTTTCCATTGAAGTCTGCTTCCGGCATTAGAGCCTGCGAACACGCAGTGTTGATGGCATTGCGTTCCAGGGTGTCCCGGCCGATCCAGACCCAGTCCGGGGCACAGTTGATTGGGTCCTTTGCATCATGCTGACTCTTCTTGTGTCGATAACGGGTTAGGAAGAGCCCACAGTTGATTGCAAAGACGACAAGCGCGACGCAGAACACACCGAGAAGGGTGTACATTCCGACCTCAAGCGACGACAGATTGTGTTCGTCCCCGATGTGCTTCGACTGCACCTCCTTGAGGGTTGGCTGTCCGTCCCTTGCGCCCCCTCTGGCGCCGTCCACCCCCTGTCCGTCGCCCGCCCGCGTCTTCTGTTGGTCGCCGTCCTGATTCAGACTCACGTGCAGCGTGTCTTTTCCCGACTTTTGAATTGACGTGCGACGTCGATTGCCTTCGTGACTGAACTGTGCAGCATCGTTCTGTATGCGCTCGTTCTCGGTCGACGACTGAGAGAAGTCGACCTCAACATGGACGTGACTGAAAGCCAACAGTCGCGACTTCTTTCTCTGGCACGCTTCGTTCAGCATCAGTGACACCTTCAGCAGCTCTCCCTTGCCTCGACCGAGTGCTATCACTTTCGGAACATCTGGGTTGAAGCTTTGGCCGATGGCGACCACGTGGTTGTTGAGGGAGTCAAGATCCAGATGGTAATCTCCGTGTGGAACATTTTGCAGTGGCAGGACAGTCCCATCATCGAATTTGATGGATATATCCAGAAATGCTTCCTGAAACCAACCACGATATGTGTATAACCAACTCCACTATCCAAACTTCTTACACCAAATAGAAGTAGTAAAACCTCTGTCATCATGACCACTGTATAGATATAACGGACAGAAGTTCAAAACTTTGTGCTGCTAGACACTGCATTCACTGTAAATAATCAGTGTTTCAAAGCAACAAAAAGTGTGGCCATGATCTGCCATAGTGCTGAAGACCAGACACATCTTCAATGCAACGTGGCTTTTCTGCAGAAAATATTAGCAACAATCTGAAATCAGTCAAACACCAATCTACTGTATGAATGCATAGTTGCATATATATTAGGACCATCCTAACTAAAAAATTACCCGATTACTCATATTAGCAGAGTAGTGCAATGTGGCAACCAACTGATGCATGAGTGCATTATACATTATGAAACTGGCATTACAGTAGCCATTACACAGTGCATTAAGAGGAAATAATCAAGACAATCAGTTCTGTATCAATAGTCCGAAGGTTCAACAGTCCGAAGGTTCAATAGTCTGAAGGTTCGATAGTCTGAAGGTTCAAACGTCCGAAGGTTCAATAGTCTGAAGGTTCAATAGTCCGAAGGTTCAATAGTTCGAAGATTAGTGTAAGCTCGAGAGTGCCTAGGGTTCGACAGTTCGAAGGTTCGATAGTCCGAAGGTTCGATAGTCTGAAGGTTCAATAGTCCGAAGGTTCGATTAGTCCGAAGGTTCAACAGTCCGAAAAAAATGTCTAGTCCGAGTTTTCTTTGGATTATCGAACCCTCGGACTATTGAACCTTCAGACTATCGAGCCCTAGGCACTCTCGAGCTTACACTAATCTTCGGACTATCGAACCTTCGGACTATTGACCCTTCGAACTATTGAACCTTCAAACTATCGAACCTTCGGACTATCGAGCGGACACCAGACAATCTGCCATCACTCTGTTGTGTCAGCATTTTAGAAACATGTAGAAGCTGAGATTTATCAACAGCTGAGGTGACTAATCAAGTGGGAAAATGGGATTGCCTCTCCTGATGATGCTCTATGGAAGCATACAGCAGACAATATGAGAGTTTATGTTCTGTTGTATTGAGTTTTATTTGATGGAAAATTTGCTTTAAAAATGCAGTGATTAACAATGGATCTAGATTTCAACTGTTAAGGAAACAGAGATTGTTACTCAGTGTAACAATCTCCATTGTGCTTGAATTGACATTCATTAGTTGAAATAGCGTAAAAAAGTTTACTTCAGGACATTTGAGAGTTAGATAAAAATTGTAAACTGAACCAGTTACCAACAAATGTAAATGACCTGCTCACCCTGTATCTGTGCTGTAGTTGACTGGTTTTCTTCACCCGAGCTACGAGAGCTCTCGGCATATCTGGCAACACTTCAATGGAAACTGACAGTTTGGCAACAATGTCAACCTGAAGTCCCTCGATGCCAACTTTATCCGCGGAAACAATCAGTTCACTGGCTCCAATCACCACACCAGACTTAGACAAGACCTATTGTGAAATAAGTCAAGTATTATTACTAACTGTTATAACCATCTTTGCCACTACCAACACCATCGTCGTCATCGTAGGCGTCATCATCATCACCATCACCATCATCATGCACTTAATTTATTCACTTGACTTGTCATTCACTGTCATCACAATCAAGGCTGCCATGAATGGTGCCATATAAATGTATACATTTAACATCTCTTATCTGTCATTAACATAATTGACTGAAAAACATACAGGCAACACCACAACATGTTAGCCTCAGTTCACAAGACTAGAGTCTACAAAAACATAATGAGGTTGAAAGATCATCGGTCATCAGCTAAGGCACAACTCCAGCAGTACAATGACAGGAAACTCCAGCAGTACAATGACTGGACACCTGTTTAACCACTCAGTTGGCCCTCATTTCCAGACTCCACAAAGGATGGGGGGCTTAGTGGGCTCCAAGTGGCATTTAATAAACAATTACCAAACCAACATTGTGGAACAGAAGATTAGTTATAAAAACTGCTTTCGTCAATCTGCCAGCGATAGGTCAACCCTGCCACGCGGCCGTCCATCTCATCTCAAATAAATAACTAGAGACCTGGACATCTGTTCGTCCTGGCTGCAGCCCTTCGATGATGTTGCCATCGAGGACAGCAACAGACGTATTGGCAAGACGCATCTGACTCTGAACGAGATCGGTCACACGAAACATCGCCTTTCGTCCGACCAGGAACCGATTGTGCGGTGTATCGGCAAGAGCAAACGACGTGTAGACCTCTACGACGGACGACTGATAGCGGACGTCACAGCTCGCAACCAGATCTTCCTTTCTGATACCTTCCTCCTGCAGCAGCAGCCCAGGATGGGTCAGGATTCCAAAGTCAGCTCCCCGTGTCTTTCGGCTAAAGCATATACATCGTATATCCTGATCAATTAAAGGTCATCTTTACAGTTCAGTCTGGTTACCTGCTTAATTTAAACTGGGACTGTTAGTTTATCATACATTGTGTCTCTTAAGCCTTAACGATCCCATTGCATTGAAATTGCAAATTTATAAAGAGTCACTTCAAAAGAGACTTTTGACGACACAAATGAACTAATACAATAAAACCGCGATCGAGCAGAAAGTGATTTTAGTGCACGTGGAAAACAGAAAAAAGAGAGGCTGAGATATTTGCATCACAGGTTGTTAGGCAACTTATTCCAGGAGGATGGATGTGCCGGTATACCCAACTGCAGGATTCATCCACCTGTGACAACAGTGAAACTTCTCTGCTGAACTGTGGAAGCCAGGCTGGTGGCACAACCAAGCTATCGTGTGTTGCAGGGCAGAGAAATCTTTGACCTAGTAATGAGGATACCGAGATAGGTAGTTTCTTGATGGAGCAGAGCCTGCAAGACATTATGCAAATTATAAATAGTTAAAGGCATTCAGTACACCATTGGAAACTTATACTCTGAGAGTAAAGAAACACAATTCATAATCAAATAATTAAAATATAAAAAAATTAATTAAAAATTATCCTAAAACGTTTGATGATTACAGTGAACATGATTTTATAATTCAAAACAATTACAAATTCTCTTTAAACCTTGATCCTGTTGCCGGCTGATTCGGAACTTTCCATCCCTTGATTTGACTGAGCTGTGGATCAGAAAGAGTCACTTCAAGCGGAATCTCCGGCATCCAGACTTGAAAGAAGAGGAACTTGGTGTGCCTACCATATTTCGTGATGACGGTCACGCTGGATGAGCCACGAGCCTCCGTGCCATCGAGGTACACCCAACTGCATGACTCAACCACCTGTAACAAATGTTTTTCATTCATCAAGAGAAAATGTCTCACAGTACAGAGCACAACCACCTATGAATTCATCCAACAATTGAAGACAATGCACCCAAGACAAAGACTCAACCACTTGTCAGCTCTAGTTATTCATAAAAGGCAAACACAAATACCTTGAACCAGTAAATCACCACCAAACACATAATCAGCAACATGAGTTGACTATATAACCACAAAATTTATATGACCACCTGTCGAGAATACCAAAAAGCCATCAGAAATGTTTCCATTTTGATAATATATCAATTCTAACATCAATTCAATTTATTAGATATGCAGATATATAAATATATGCAATTTGCATACACACAGAGTCACACACATATATATATATGTTTAGTGGTACAGACATGTCTGGAAAAATCAGAGCAGTGACATTTCTACTGAGAGCATCTTCTGGCACAGCCTCGTTTAGCTGCATACTATTCATTCACTCATTCCGGAAATTTATACAGTGCCCCTTCAAGAAAGCTACTCAGAAGCACAATTACATACCACTGTGTGTATGCCTATGCCTAATACGTGGCCTACTGGGTCAGTCGACCCCGCACAATCAACCTGTTGCCCAAACCACAAACGACAGATAATTCAATCAATAAAACAGTCCAACAGTTTATTCAGTACGAAGAAAGAGTTCAGCAGCATAAAATAAAACTAAAATCGGAGGAACAGGGAACAGACAACATACACGCAGTCATGCACGCAATGTTATCTGCTCAATTCAATGCATGTGTCTGCGTGCACTAGTGACGTTGGCATGCACAATTGCATGGCGTATCTTTCGAGGCAATGCTTGATCGTGATCGATCTATGCATTCAATGAGATCCTAAGATCATGATGTTTTACAATGCTTGTGGATTAACCGAGGTTGATCCACTGCGGACCTAATTACGACTACCGTTAATTAGTCCTCTTTTACGGCACAGTTGTGATACGTCAGCCCCATCAGAGATAAGGGACCACTTGCCAGAGATTCAATTGAGATTTGCTCTATATGCTAATACATTGAGGACGTCAGACAAAAAGTTGAGGACCAAAATTCATCAATCAATCAATCAATCAAATAAATTTATATAGCAAATCAGCATATAGACAGCAATTTAGATTCCACAAATTTAGGAAATTTGTTTTTGCATCTTTAAACATCAATGCTGAAAATTCAACCTATCTCACTCACATAGCGTGTTGATAGCAGAATTTGACCTTGTTATTGTATGCTGCCTAATTGTGTAGTTGTAAGATTTGTTTCTGCTCTATCTTCCTCCTTTAGCCAATTCAGTTATTATCAGTACATTGGGAGAGGTTCGTTGGTGAGGGAGGGGACTGCCTACCTGCCCTCCTATGCTGAGGCCAAGAAAATGAGGTCACAAACACTTTATATCCATAACTGCCTCAGGGAAAGCATAACTGACTGCTTTTTTCTTGTTCATCTTCATTATCCTTCTCCTATTCCTAACGAAGTCTGCATTAACGTCAGCCCATAATGTATCAATTAGATGCCAAATCATATTCCATACCATAGGGCAAAGGTCACTTTCCGGCAGACCAAGTAATGGACAAGTTGTTCCTTTTCTGCACTGAGCACACTAACAAGTAAACATCAGTCTCCAAAATTTCATGGTTGAACACAAAAGCCATGTCCGAGAGACCACCCTACTCACCATCATGCTACATCATAAAAAATTCAAGATTATAGGGAAGTGACAAACAACCCAGTTCTGCTTCCAGTCATTACAACCCGATGCGGTCGATTAGGTGCAGATTCATCGTAATTACAACACCTCCATTACAAACGACCAATGCTCCAGTCCAGGCTACAAAATATATCACCAGTATCTCTGATACTGATTTCCACACCATCAGAGTCGATATATCATCATGATGCGATGTATTATACGAGCGATCGGAGGGAGCCTCCGGTTCTCCTCATGCGTTACCATTGGCTCGGAGCGATCCATGCATCTCCTAAGCACCCAAATAATTCATCCACTGGTAAACAGGAAAAGAGTTGATGTCTGTTCCCTGCGTCCGCAGCTCGACTAGAGTTACAAAGCACCTGGTCTCGACATTGCAGATGTCTTATCTTGCATATATCTGTGGCCTAAACTGATCGGCTGAAGCAACAACAAGCAGGCCGACTAACACTGGTTAGTACAACACTCTCCAAACAAACAGCATCCTGTTTATCCTAGGCGGAATCCCTTTGCCGACCAGCCCACAGTTTGGACTAAGAAGTCTAAGTGAAATCAACAACACACGGAATAAAACATCTATATTCCAACGACCAAGCATAATCCCAAGCAAATAAACTTTGAAATCACACGCCTGGTCAGTAAGCTGCATTGGCTTCCTGTAAAATTCAGAATATCATTAGACTGGCATGCTTTACCTATAAAACCCTCATCATGAGCACTCAATCCACTCATACCTATCTTTATTCGACCACTGCTCTATCCTTACAACCCACCACACAGTCTGCAATCTTATGGTAAAGTATACTTCATGGTAAAGTAAAGTAATAGCTGTTTGGTTGAGCCTCGATGCAGCACTGTAATGTATTGCTATGCATTCCATGCTGCAGTCCATAAGAATGGCAATTGACTACCAGTACCTCAGATTCCAAACTCTGTGATATCTTGCATGAGTGAACAGATTTTGCAATGATAATAATAATAACAACATTGCAAGAGCAAAAATTAGTCACCAGATGTAGTGAATGTAATGGTATTTGCAAATTTATATAGTGCCACTTCAAAAGAGATTCGTCACAGATGGCCACAATGAAAGATCGAACAAAATGGTCTTCAAGCATAAGTGGAATAGCGGCACAGAGAGACTGCTGTGCTCATGTGACACGTCGTTTGAGAACTGATTCCAGGGGAATGAGCCAACCACAGAGAAACTTCCATGCTGGACCTGGAGGTCCGGGCATGTGGGACAACCTCCAGTTTTCTCCGCTCTGTGATGGAAGGCGGCTTTCCATCACAGAGCAGAGAAAGCTGTAGATGGGGTAGACAATGAAATGCAAGGATCCTTGAGACAAGATGGAACACAACAAACCACGCAATGCATAAGCATCAAAACTCAAAGTGCCTCTGCAAGTGTAGACAGAGCATTACAGCAGTCGTGGTCAGTGTGCGATGATGCTTCGTTCATTACTATGTTTCAGCTGCCAGATGGCGACAATTTTGGCATCATAATCATTCAGCTTATCCCTTAGGATAAAATACTTCTAAAATCAGAAAGTAATGTTTTGGAGAGTGCGTTTCACCAACAATGCGTAAATAGCGATGTCTTGACGTTTTCCATCAGGCAGCACCATTTAACAGTCGCTCTTCCGCCTCTTGCTCTTCCGCCTCTCGGAAGGCAGAATGGATCAGTTCATGTCTGAGCTTGGATTGCGCCAGCCATGTTTATGTGTCGCTCTGACCTAGAGGCATTAAAAAGACGCAACGACTGAAGCAACTGCTTTGTCGGGCAATGGACTCCAAACGCGTGTGTTGATTTGTGATAGGGTCATCCTATTAATTTAGCACGCCAGCACACAAGACGCATCTCAAGCAAGACCCGACAAATAAACAAAGCCAACAACGTATCCCATAAGATCAATTTAAACACCGGATTACGGCACTCACTTCCAGAAGCTCCATCTATATAAGAGGCTTTATGAAAAGCTTGCTAGTTAAAACTAAATCCCACTGACGAAACAGGCTCTTATAGTAATCCTATATACTTAATCTTCATTCGTTTACTAAAACGCTGCTTTTAATCATAGAAGTCTAATTGTAGTTAATTTATCCCAAACGCCAATCAAATCTACTGTTTACATTTAATTGAGCATTTTACTCTGGCAGAAGCCAGCAGATTGTTTTGAACCTAACAAATAAATCTTTCCCTTTACCTGAACAATCAAGATGACTCATCACCTTAAATATGTATATACATCCTATAAGGATTTCAGTCAGATAAAAAGTTTCAAAATCTCAATTAATTTCCAAATAGAGAATGGCAACATAGTGCTTAGGTCTGAGCCAAGCTATTCAATTGTCACTGTGATATATATGTATATATATACATATATATATATATATGTGTGTATATATATATATACACACATATGTATATATATATGTGTGTATATATATATACACATATATATATATACACACACATATATATATACATATATATGCATATATATGTATATATATACACACACAAATATATATATATATATATATAATGTCTGTTATGTTTTTCCCAAATCCTTTGCAACCTTCTTTTGGCCATCACTACATCTTGATGTTATTTCTTTATCATAAATTGTAATAATGTTCTTTAAAGCTTCCCAAATCTTTAATGATCTTCTCCTGCTTCTTGCAGAGATTCATAATAGAGTCGGTGAATACGCTGGTCTCCCTTACGTGGCTTTTGTGGGCGCTGAGAAATTTTCGAGGATTTACATTACATTACATACAGTGGTCTATAGCAAAAACACGTGACAGAGGGGGCGAGGTTAAGAGCACAACTGGGACCATCTGCGTTCCTGAAGAACGGCCACTGAAAGACTCAACCATGGAATCAATCGTATGACTGTGTAAGCAATTGCACCTAAAGTCCCATATGATTATATTAGCATCGGTTTCAAGTTGAAGTCATCGTTGACATGTACATTGGGTTAAACATGTAATGTAAGTCATTACATCGGATTAGAGTAGATCAATAGTCTAACAGTCACGTGTTTTAGACTCACATTAGACCAACACTAACCCCCATTTGACACCAGTGACAAAGTGAGGGCCAGCTATGGGTATCCTGAAGTTGGCTGCCTGGATTGAGTGACTAACACATAGCAACATAAGTCACACAACCACAGCGCTGCTTAAATCTTACTAACATAACATGATAACAGCTTCATGCTTTAACAATGGGTTGCATTGATTTCACAGTCACATCGCATCATTAAATTGCTAAAGGGGCTCAGAAGACCTGTTATCTGTGTTGGAACCACTGCATGCTGATCCAGAACCCTTAATTGCTCATCCATCCCAGCTTCCTCTACAGACCTGTGATAGGTCCACTGAGACAGTAGGATTATCAACACCATTCCACAAGTCTAAAATGACAATGAAGAACTTCATTCCTACTTTTCCTTTGCTATCAGTACTCTTTGGGGCAGAGCAGCGCTGTTCATTAAATGGAACAATTAACTCGAATAACTTATTCATTGAATCGTTTGTCCATAGGCAATCAAGAATGATAAAGAGCCCAGTTAATTTACCTTCAGTGCATCCTCGTCGCCAGAGTGACATGTTGCCTGAGGCGTCACTTCGTTGAGTCTGCCCGTGTGAGTTACAGAGTAGATTCGCAACGGATACGTCAACATCTTTCCAGTCAATACCGCTGTATTTACGAGTTCCGAAGTCTACATCGACCAGAAAAAAATGCAAGGCAATTATAAGACATTAATATAAAATTCACAGAATGACCTTCACAGTGCTGCTTACAACCAAATGGGCAAGAAATTTAATCTCTGACTAATCCAGTGAATGTACACATCTCAATCAATCAATCAATCAGCCAGCCAGTCAATCAATCAATCAATGTGAGCTTAATATCTTATCTGACCAGGGCTGAAAAATACGGATTTCATTTTTCTCCCGTGTAACTCGTGGAATTCCTTTTCCACTTACTAATTTCTGCATCTAATGTACCACATTTTAAACACATTTAAGAAGGTATTTGATCATGAAATATTTGACCATATTTTAAGTTACTGTGTGTGCAACATACAATGAATGGTTGATATATAATTATAATATAATATTATATTTATAATTATAATATATAATTCATGGATCTTTATGCAACACTGCTCAAACACTACCATGAGATTTTTTGGCACATTTCATTTTGATTCAAGATGGTCAGTGTTACTGCATGTGGAAAGAGTAATGAGAATGGGGCGACCCTGCCTCAGTGAAGCAATATAGTTCCCTTCGGGTTTACCAATTGACACCCATGAACTGTTGAAGCAAATGAACATGAACTTGCATTTGGTGTATACATTGCATATGTTTGTATCAGTATACATAAATGCCAATTTGTACATCAGTATGTATCTATATATGTATGTATGGATGTATGAATACATAATATGTGTGTCTGGACAAATAAACAGTGCAATAAAGGAACATCCTTGGAAACTGATGCAAGCCATCCTACGTGATCTAATTTTTTTCTTCACAAGAAATATCATTTCACAGAATTATAGAAATTAAGGAGGCCTTTGCTGCTGGAGTTATTGGTGGAAACGGTGCTGCAAAAAAAGTGACTGCAATGAAGTGCTGGATATCTATAGATAGGCATTGATCCAGGAAAGTGGTCTCCATAATATATTGTTTCCTGGCATTTGAGCAACTGACAAGGTAGTTAAGGAGGTTGATCACAGGAAGGTCAGTTATGGGGTACAGAGTCTCAATGAAAAATGGCAAAAATGAGAATCAATTGTTCTTATTTTCTGTTATCATTATTTTTTTATTTATTATCATTATCAGGATTATCATTATTTTTATTGTTATCATGACAATGACTATTATTATTATTAAATATTATTATTATTGTTATTATTATTATTATAATTACGGAAAAGGTCCCTCAGGTTCAATGAGAATACAGAAGAGCATTAAAGGTTTTATTATTATTATCATTATTATTAATATTATCACAATTATAATTACTACTACTGCTACTACTACTACTACTATCATCATTGTTAGTCTTAATGATTAGTTTAAGTTCTACTTATGATTGTTTCTCAGTATTAGTTTTAATTTTCGTTTTCGTTTCTATGTATCAATTTTAGTCTCAGTTCTAGTTTTATAATTTTAGTTTTAGTGTTCTCATTTCAGTTTTAGTTTTAGTTTCATTGAACCTCTGAGGAAAAAATGGATCTGATGAACATTTAAACAAGTCAACAATTGTTCAGCTATGATCTACTGAGCACTAGTTCTATTGAACATTTGAACAAATCAACAGTTGTTCAACTATGATCGACTGAACAGTGATTCTGCTGAAAAGTGGTCTGAATCAATAGTTGCGCAGCACGAGGGTTGGGTTCTGAATGAAAGCAAACAGTTCACCAGCTGGTCAATTTCTGCATCGTCCCCTGCCATTTCTATTTCTACTTAATAAACCTATCATGCCACCTATTCACTGTCATAGAGCGACATCCTGTTGCGCAACGATGCCGGCGTCGTCGCGATCTGGGACATGAACGATACCGCGATTGTCGGCGGCGGCTCGCTGGGCGTGGTGCCGGCGAATTGGCACATCATTGTCTAGACCCTGGCGTTCCGACCGGGCAGGTCCTCTCGGCCGCCCGAACCTATGCCTTCGCGCCCTGGTCCGCCCGATCGACCCTGACGACGCGACCCTTTTCGATCGCCAGCGCCAGCCTTCCATGCTTCAGCGACAGCGCCGCGTCGCCGAACAGTTCGCGGCGCCAGCCGCGCAGCGCGCCGACGTCGGCGTTGTCGTCGGCCGCGATCTGTTCGAGATCGTCGACGGTGGCGATGATCTTGCTGGCGACGGCGTGACGCTCCGAGGTCATCCGCAGCAGCACCTTCAGCAGTTCGACGATCGCAGCCCCGTTGGAATTGCCGCGCGGCTTTTCGATCTTCGGCAACGTCGCGGGATCGCGGGCGAGGCCGCGCTGCACGGCGGCGACGATATCGGCGCCCCATTTCGAGCGGTCAAAACCCTTTGGCAGCGAGCGCAGATTGGCGAGGCGCTCCAGGCTGGTCGGCGCATGGGTGGCGATATCGCCGACGGCATCGTCCTTCAGCACGCGGCTGCGCGGCACGTCGCGGCTCTGCGCCTCCTGTTCGCGCCAAGCCGCGACTTCCATCAGGACGGCCAGTTCCTTCGGCTTGCGCACCCGGGTCTTGAGCCGCTCCCAGGCCCGCTCGGGGTGGAAGTCGTAGGTCTTTGGCGAAGTCAGGACTTCCATTTCCGAACTGACCCAGTCGCTGCGGCCGCGCTTCTTGAGGTCGGCGTCCAGCGCGGCGAACACGTCGCGCAGATGGGTGACGTCGGAGACCGCATAATGCATCTGGTCCGCGGTCAGGGGCCGGCGCGACCAGTCGGTAAAACGATGGGTCTTGTCCGGGCGGTGGCCGGTGATGCGCTCGACCAGTTGGTCGTAGGCGATGCTGTCGCCATAGCCGAGTACCATGGCCGCCACCTGGGTGTCGAAGATCGGGTGCGGAATGGTGCCGGACTGGTGCCAGACGATCTCGATGTCCTGCCGGGCGGCGTGGAACACTTTTAAGACCTTCTCGTCGCCATCAGGTCGAAGAACGGTTTCAGGTCGAGGCCCGCGGCCAGCGTATCGACCACGACCGCTTCGTCGGCGCTCGCCATCTGGACCACGCAGAGCAGGGGATAATAGGTGGTTTCCCGCAGGAACTCGGTATCGACGGTGATGACCGGATGTTTGGCTAGCCGGGAGCAGACCGCGGCGAGTTCGGCGGTGGTGGTAATCAGATCCATGAACGGTCCATAACGCTTTTCAGAGGCGTTCTGCCGAAAGCGCTGATATGTCAAGGGTCTTGCGGCAAATTCGGGCCTTGCATTTCTGCCCGGCAGGGATTCTTGGGCAAGACTCAGGGCATGCTGGGCAGGCCCGGTCCAGCCCGGCCGGGCTCCGTTCAACGAATGCCGAAGGCCGAGACCGTCAGTGGTCGCTGACGCGCCGCGAGGGCCGCCGCCCCGACGGCACCGCCAGCACGACGATGCAGAGTGCCAACATCGCCAGTCCCATGAACTCGAACACCAATGCGTCAAACACGGAAAGTCCCCCAGCCAAAACGTTAGACTTGTCGGGAACTCGTTGACCCCTTGTTAATTTGTGGAACCCGCGCCCATGTGCCTGAGCAAAGTGGTGGATGCGCGCTTAACAAGTGCGGTTAACGACGACGCGCGCCTAATCTCCGGAGAATCGATCGAGCACCGACGCGCCGGTCATGGCGACGTCCGCAACGTTGCGAGTGACGAGTATCAGGCCGTGCGCTGTTGACGCGGCAACTCGAAGACGCCGGCGAAGACATCGTCGGCAAGCTCGGAGCCAAACACGTCGAATGCCGTCTTCAGTTCGTGCGGCATCACTACTTTCGCCAGCGCAGACCGGACCGCGTCGGCCTCTTCCGTCCCACCGCGCAGGGTCTCCGCCAATGCCCGGATCAAGCCGGCATCCTTTTTGGTTGCCTGAACCTCAACACGAACGAGACCCCGCGCCGCCGCGCGACGACGGTGGGTTCGGGTCGCCTTGCGTTGCGATTTGCTGGCTATGGACGGCTCCGAGCAGGCGTTCCAAGTAACCGGTAATCCCAAATCTCACGTCCCGCAAAACGTCTGCAGCACGCGCTGGTGTGGCTCCGGCGGATCGGCGTAGCCTGCAAAACGCCAGCTGGTCCTCATACGGCTTCGACAGCACCGTCACAAGCTCCTCGAACGGCGTAAAGTCGTCGCGATTGACCGCGGCTTCGATGACGGCCTCGACGCGATGGTTTCGCGGAATGAAGGCGGGATTGACCGATCGCATCGCGGCCTGCCGCTCGGCTGGCGTTTGCGGCTCCCCAAGAATCCGTTGCCGCCAGCGCACTGCCCATTCGTCGAAGGCTGTGGGGTCGGCGAACAATTGCCTGACGTCGCGATCTTCATCCGGATTGAGCGCGGCATCGGTCAAGCGCCTGAAGGTCAAGGTAAAGTCGGCCTGGTTTTTGGCCATGGCATCGAGCAGATCCTGCACCAGCGCCTCGTCGCCGTCGCGCGCCGCGAACAGGCCGATCTTGCCGCGCAGGCCGGCCTGATAGGCCGACGAGAATTTTTCTGCGAACTCGCCGAGCACCAGTTGCGCCTGCTCGATGGCGATGTCCTTGTCGTCGGAAAACAGCGGCAGCAGGCATTCCGCCAGCCGCGTCAGGTTCCACAGCGCGATCCGCGGCTGGTTGGCATAGGCGTAGCGGCCCATCTCGTCGATCGACGAAAACACCTTGGCCGGGTCGTAATGATCCATGAAGGCGCACGGGCCGTAATCGATGGTCTCGCCCGAGATCGAAGAATTGTCGGTGTTCATGACGCCATGAATAAAACCGACCAGCAGCCAGCGGGCGACCAGCTCGGCCTGCCGCGCAATGACCCCTTCGAGCAGCGCGTGATAGGGGCGCTCGGCCTTGGCTGCTTCGGGATAATGCCTGGCAATGACATGGTCGGCCAGCCGCCGCACGCCGTCGGTGTCGCCGCGGGCTGCGAAAAACTGGAAGGTGCCGACGCGGATGTGGCTGGCGGCGACGCGGGTCAGCACTGCGCCGGGCAGGGGCGTCTCGCGCATCACGTTTTCGCCTGACATGACGGCGGCCCAGCGAACGCGTCGTGGGAATGCCGAGGGCGGCCATCGCCTCGCTAACGATATATTCGCGCAGCACCGGGCCGAGCGCGGCGCGGCCGTCGCCGCGGCGCGAAAACGGCGTCGGACCCGAGCCCTTGAGCTGTATGTCGCGGCGCACCCCGTCGGCATCGATGACTTCGCCGAGCAAGATGGCGCGGCCGTCGCCGAGCTGCGGCACGAAATGGCCGAACTGGTGGCCGGCATAGGCCATCGCGATCGGGTCGGCGCCGTCGGGCAGGCGCTTGCCGGCCAGGATCTCGGTTCCCTCGGGGCTCGAGAGCCGGTCCGGATCGAGCCCGAGATGGACCGCCAGCGCCCGGTTCAGCTTGATCAGCCGCGGCGAGGATACAGGCGTCGGCGCCACCCGGCGTAAAAATTGTCCGGCAGCGCCGCGTAGGTGTTCTGGAAGGGGAAATGGACGGTCATGGACAGAAGATGGGGATTTCCGGCGAAATTGGCAATCCGTCCGGACCCCCAATCAGCGGCAGACCTTGCGCCGGTCGGCTTCCAGCTTCCGCTGGGAGGAAAAGAGGTCGTCGACCTTGGCGTCGGTAATGGTGCATTCACCGACATGCGACCGCATATAGTCGACGGTATTGCTGATGGTCGCGATCGAGCGGCCCAGCACCTCGCAAAGCCTGCGGGTGCCGAACTTCCGCATGTTCTGCATCTCGTCGTTGAGCAGGGTGATGTCCTGCGAGAATGCTTTCATCTGCGCGCAGGCGGGCTGGTCCAGCGTGATCCGTTCGGCTTCCGACAGACCGGCTTTGGCCAGCCCTGTCATCACCAAAACCCCGAGAACGCCACCCAGCGCCAAGCGCAAAACCCGCAACATCATTGCAATCTCCCCCAGCACGAAAGTTATTCCCGATCATGGTTTTGTCTGCAAGACCCGCGCGAGTACGACGTGCATGCGGGCTTTGCTTCCGCGCCGAAATGCTTAAAGCTGGAATGGGTTGGATGGAGTGATTCATGAAGTTCCGTAGCGTCGGCTTTTCGTACTGAGTCAGAAGGTCGCACGCTTCGAGTTCGAGAATCAAATATTTGAGAAGATTCAGGATTGGCGCGCGAGGTGCTGACATGGATCGTAAGGTTGAAGAGAGGGCCGAAGTACGATTTTCGGCGTATGTTGAGGGTCTTGGGAGCGAGCTCGGTCACGCTGACCGGATTGGTCCGTTGCGGGATTATTGTACCGGGCTGATCCTGCCGGGCGAGCGCAAGAGCGTGGAGCCGATGGCCGCGAAGACGGCGCCTGCGCGAACCGCGGCGCAGCACCAGTCTTTGCTGCATTTTATCGGTGTCGCGGCCTGGTCGGACGAGAAGGTGCTGGCCAAGGTCCGCCAGATGGTGCTGCCTTCGATGCAACGGCAGGGACCGATCGAGGCATGGATCATCGATGATACGGGCTTTCCCAAACACGGGAAGCATTCGGTAGGCGTGCAGGTCCAGTATTGCGGTCAGCTCGGCAAGGAGGCCAATTGTCAGGTGGCCGTGTCGCTGTCGATCGCCAATCACTCCGCCAGCCTGCCGGTGGCCTATCGGCTGTATCTGCCGAAGGAGTGGGCCACGGATAAAGTGCGGCGGAAGAAGGCGAGCGTGCCAGAGGACATCCGCTTCAAGACCAAGCCGGAGATCGCGCTCGATCAGATCAGGTGGGCATGCGAGGCTGGCCTGCCCCGCGGGGGTCGCCTTGATGGACGCCGCCTATGGCGTGGACTCGCGGCTGCGCACCGGCATGACGGCGTTGGGCGTGAGCTACGTCGTCGGCATTCAGCCGAAGCTCCTGATGTGGCCGCCCGGGACCGAACCGAGGCGCAAAGGCCGGCCGCTGAACAATACGGGTCGTCGCGACGAGCCCGATCTGGTGTCGGCCAAGCGCATTGCACGCGATCTGCCCAACGAGGCCTGGCAAACGATCGGGTGGCGGGAGGTTCGGCCGAGTGGTTGTCGTCGCGCTTTGCCCGCGTGCGCGTTCGGGTCGGACATAGCCAGCTCAAACCGGAATTGATATCGGAGGAATGGTTGCTGATCGAGTGGCCTGCCGGCGAAGCCGAGCCGACCAAATATTGGCTGTCGACGTTGCCGGCCGACATCGACTTCCGCGAACTCGTCGACTTCGCCAAGTTGCGCTGGCGTATCGAACGCGACTATCTTGAACTCAAGCAGGAAGTCGGGCTCGGGCACTTCGAAGGCCGCGGCTGGCGCGGCTTCCATCATCACGCCACAATGTGCATCGCAGCCTATGGATTCCTGGTCTCCGAGAAGGAGACGATTCCCCCTCAGCACCTCGTCGCCCCGCGCCGTTCCGGGTATCTGCACTACCCGAGGGTTATCGACCCAGAGGATCCCCCCTTGCGGCCTGAACGCCACATTCCAAACTCAATTGCAACCCTGCGCGTGCGGTTGATCAAAGCGCTCATCAAAAACATGGCGCGATGTCCTTGTTGCGGCACCAACGCTCCATCACGACGGCAATTATGACGCAGTACGACTTTGTCCTTCTGCTTGCGTTGGAGGTCGTGCTGCCGGCATCGGGCGCAGCAGCGCTCGGCGGGCGGCGAGTGGACCGGAAAATATGTTTGCGGGCAGGGCGTCACCGGAGCGCGGCTGATCCTCAGCCAAGACGGATCCCGCGGCGTGTTCCATTTCTATCCGCTGCCGGATAATCCGCGGGTCCCCGAAGGTTGCTTCCAGGTCACCGGCGTTTTCAATGAAACCACTGGCGCGCTGGCGATCTTGCCGACCGGTACCTGGTATCTCAAGCCGCGCAATTATCTTCCCGCCGCCTTCACAGGAACTGTCGACGAGCGCGGCGAGAATTTTTCCGGGAAGATCACCGGTTTGGCAGGCTGCGCCAGCGTCTTCCTGTCCCGCGCTGCACCCACCTTGCCATTGCCGTCGGTCTGCGCCCGGGGGCTGCCCTGACGGGCTGGTTTGGCGCCATTTCCTCTGGTTTTGGGCCTGCCGCCTTGGTTGCGGCAGCGGTTTGGCTCGGCTAAACCCTCCGCTTCGCGGATCACCGCGGAACCCCATGATTCCCGCTCCTCTGACGCCTTTTCAGGACATCCATGCATCGCTACCGGTCACACACATGCGGCGCGCTCCGTGAGGGCGATATCGACCAGACGGTTCGCCTGTCCGGCTGGTGCCATCGTATCCGCGACCATGGCGGCGTGCTGTTCATTGACCTGCGCGATCATTACGGCTTGACCCAATGCGTCGCCGACCCGGATTCGCCGGCGTTCAAGGACGCCGAAAAGCTGCGCGCGGAGTGGGTGGTGCGGATCGACGGCAAGGTCCGCCGCCGCCCCGAAGGCACCGACAATCCGGATCTGCCGACCGGCGCGGTCGAACTCTACATCAGCGAGATCGAAGTGCTGGGACCGGCCGGCGAATTGCCGCTGCCGGTGTTCGGCGAGCAGGAATATCCTGAAGACATAAGGCTCAAGTATCGTTTCCTCGATCTGCGCCGCGAGAAGCTGCACCAGAACATCATGACCCGCGGCGCGATCGTCGATTCCATGCGCAAGCGGATGAAGGAGCAGGGCTTCTTCGAATTCCAGACCCCGATCCTGACGGCGTCGTCGCCGGAAGGCGCGCGCGATTTTCTGGTGCCGTCGCGGATTCATCCCGGCAAATTCTACGCGCTGCCGCAGGCGCCGCAGCAGTACAAGCAGCTGCTGATGATGTCGGGCTTCGACCGCTACTTCCAGATCGCGCCCTGTTTCCGCGATGAGGGACCCGCGCGCCGACCGCTTGCCGGGCGAGTTTTATCAGCTCGATCTCGAAATGAGCTTTGTCGAGCAAGACGATGTTTTTGCTGCGGTTGAGCCTGTGATCACCGGTGTGTTCGAGGAATTTGCAAAAGGCAAGCCGGTTACACAATCATGGGCCGCGGATTCCGTTCGCGGAAGCCTTGCGCAAATACGGCAGCGGACAAGCCGGACCTGCGCAACTCGATCGAGATGCAGGACGTCTCCGAGCACTTTCGTGGCTCCGGCTTCAAGGTGTTCGCGCGGATGCTGGAAGACCCCAAGAACCAGGTCTGGGCGATCCCCGGCAAGGGCGGCGGCTCGCGCGCGTTCTGCGACCGCATGAACTCCTGGGCGCAGGGCGAGGGCCAGCCCGGCTCGGCTACATCATGTGGCGCGAGGGCGGCGAGGGGGCAGGCCCGCTCGCCAACAATATCGGCCCGGAACGCACTGCCGCGATCCGCGATGCGCTGGGGTTGAAGGAAGGCGACGCCGCCTTCTTCGTGGCCGGCGATCCCGACAAATTCTGGAAGTTTTCCGGCCTCGCGCGAACAAAACTCGGCGAAGAGCTGAACCTGGTGGACAAGGAACGGTTCGAGCTCGCCTGGATCGTCGACTTCCCGATGTATGAATATGACGAGACAGAGAAAAAGGTCGACTTCTCGCACAACCCGTTCTCGATGCCGCAGGGCGGCCTTGAAGCGTTGCAGACCCAAGACCCGCTGACCATCAAGGCGTTCCAGTACGACATCACCTGCAACGGCTTCGAGATCGCCTCGGGCGGCATTCGTAACCATCGCCCCGAGGCGATGGTGAAGGCGTTCGAGATCGCCGGTTATGGCGAGAAGGACGTGGTCGAACGGTTCGGCGGCATGTACCGCGCGTTCCAGTACGGCGCGCCGCCACATGGCGGCATGGCGGCGGGGGTCGACCGCATCGTCATGCTGTTGTGCGGCACCACCAATTTGCGTGAAATCTCGCTATTCCCGATGAACCAGCAGGCCGTCGATCTATTGATGGGAGCGCCTTCCGAGGTCGCGCCTAAGCAATTGCGGGATCTGCATATTCGGCTCAATTTGCCGGACAAGGGTTAAGCGGAGCCAGGGGTTCCGCTTTACTTTGCATGGGGTTGTTTTAGACATTTTACGGCGTCGTCGAAGCCTGCACCTGGAACTGGGCCAGCGCGACCAGCGGATCGGTCGACAGCAGCTGGATCAGCTGCATCGCCGGCACCTTGGCGCGCGGCGTGAATTTGAGCGTCAATGTTGTCCGCGGGGTCTCGATAAAGCGCGCCAGTGCCGCGACGATCGCCTGGGCATCCGGACTGGTGCCGGCGTTGCCGGTCTTGATGCTGTCGACGATGGCGCGCCGGGCGGCGTCGGCAGTGACCTTCTGGGCGCGGGCGAATTGGGCGACCGCGAGATCGACCGCGCCGGTGTCGGTTACCGAGAGTTCGAGGGTTCCGGCCTCGATCAGCGCCGCCATGGTCGTCGCCTGCTGTGGATTGAGCGAGAACACCCCACGCGCGACGTTGGCGAGCGAGACCTTCGCTTGAGCCTTGAGCAGGCCACCGAGTTCGAGCGCCATCGGGTCCAGCACGAAGGCGCGTGAGGATTCGGTCCAGGCGGCGCCGAGATCGAAGTCGGCCGCCAGTCTTTCCATCCCAGCCGCCAGCAGCGGCATCAAATTGGCGTCGTTGGCGTCGATCGGGGTGTCCAGCTTGGCGGTCAGATGCGCCCGGCCCGGGATCGGTCCGACGAACTGGCCCCAGTTCAGGTTGATATTGTCGATGTTGACGGGCTTGCTGGTGTTCTTGAAGGGGGCGACGAGGCCCTTGACCTCAATCCCTTCGAGCAGCGTCAGCATGGCCAGCGCCTGGTCGGGCGAGGGCCGTTGCGCCGGATTGGCGTACAGCGCCGACATTCGCAGGAGGTTAGCGACATCGAGCGATTTCAGGGCGAAGCGCCCGACTTTGACGGGCCCGTTCGGGGACCGTGCCTCGAGGCCTTCGAGCGCAAATTCGCCGACCTTGCCGTTTTCCAGGTTGAGCCGCATCGCCGCCAGCCTGACCGGGCCTTGCGGCGTCTCCATCGAAAGCCCGCGCATCTCGGCATTGCCGATCCGCATGCCCTCATAGATTCCCGCCACCTTCTCCATGACATCGCGCGCCTGCGCCGGGGTCGGAGAAGCGGCTCCCATCGACGGTATCATCGCCAGCAGCGCCGGGAGCTGAATTCGCGACGGCCGCAGGCCGACATCATCGATCGTGAACCCGTCGATCCGCATGCGCAGGCCGGACTCGGACGTGATAACGTAGGGGCCAGCGGAGACTTGCCGGTAGACGCGGTAGATGCGGTCGTCGTTGGCCTTCTGCGGATCGAGAATCGTGGCGGCGGCTGCCGTATCGATGTCATATGAAACGACATTTGCGATGTTGCCGGTAAGCTTCTCGGTCCCTGCCCGCTTGTGCCGTGCTGACCGTGAAAGCGGTTGCTTCGACCTTGGAGACGGCGATCTTGCCTTCCTTGATGCCCTGCATCGAAAGGCCTGAATAGTCGTAGTCGCCGCCGCCCGGCATGCCGCCGAAATTCATGGTTCCGGAAATCGTGGGGATCGTGACTGACGACGCGCTGACGCGCGCGAATTGCTCGACGGCGAACCGGTAGACGTCGAGAATGGACGACGAAGCCGGTTGACCCTGCAGGGCGCTGGGACCGGAATAATCTTTCACGGTGAACCGCGGCACCTTGTAGGTGATGCGCAAGGCGGTCGGGACGGCCAGCGTCCCGTCCAGCTCGATGCCGGTGGCTTCGATACTGTCGGCGGAGAAGCGCGTCGGATCCGGCTGGCCGACGCCCGAGGCGGCGAAGCGGGGCGATGTGGACCGTGACGGAGGGTTGTGCGGCCGTTTCGACCGCGATGTCCTCGACCGCGACCGTGCGGTTGAGGAGGTCGAACGACACCGCACCGTGGCTCGCCTTGCCGCCCGACGCGCGGATCTGCGCGAACGCGGCCTCGATCTCGCCGGCGGTCCGCTGCTGCGCGTAATACTGGAAGCCGAAGAATCCTCCCGCCGCGATCACGAGCGCGGCGACCAAGCCCATCAGGATTTTTGCCATTCGGCCAGCTCCGGTTGCTGATTGCACAGGGGTCAAAGTGCCATATTGTCGGTCGAACGACGGGGACAAAGAGGGGCCTGTTGACGGGGCCGCCGCGGATGTTGCATCCAACCGGTTGCCCGTGCTTCACATCCGGCTCATTCTGCCGGAAAACTGACCCTCTTCTGGACCTGCCAAAGCAATAAAAGTTCGGGGTCGGAAACGCGGGAGCACGCATGTCGTCCTATTCTGAAGATCTTCATTCCGCGGCACTGGCGTACCATCGGCTGCCACGGCCGGGCAAGCTTGAGATTCAAGCGATCAAGCCGCTGGCCAACCAGCGCGACCTGGCGCTGGCCTATTCGCCGGGCGTGGCGGCTGCCTGCATGGCGATTGCGGCCGATCCGGCACAGGCGGCTTCGCTGACCATTCGCGCCAATCTGGTGGCCGTGGTTTCCAATGGCACCGCGGTGCTCGGGCTCGGCAATATCGGCCCGCTGGCGTCGAAGCCTGTCATGGAGGGCAAGGCGGTCCTGTTCAAGAAATTCGCCGGTATCGACGTGTTCGACATCGAAATCGCCGCCGACACCATCGAGCGCGTGGTCGAAACCGTGGCGGCCCTGGAGCCGACCTTCGGCGGCATCAACCTCGAGGACATCAAGGGACCGGAATGCTTTGAGATCGAGGCGCAGCTCAAGGCGCGGATGACGATTCCGGTATTCCATGACGATCAGCACGGCACCGCCATCATCGTCGGTGCCGCCATCACCAATGCGCTGCTGCTCAACGGCAAGAAGCTGGAGGACGTCAAGATCGTCGCTTCCGGCGCAGGCGCTGCGGCGCTCGCCTGCCTCAATCTGCTGGTCTCGATGGGGGCGCAGCGCAAGAACATCTGGGTCTGCGACATCGACGGCGTGGTGCACGAAGGCCGCAATACGCTGATGGACCGCTGGAAGTCGGTCTATGCCCAAAAGACCGACGCGCGCGTTTTGGCCGACGTGATCGGCGGCGCCGACATTTTTCTCGGCCTGTCGGCGCCGAACGTGTTGAAGCCTGACATGGTCAAGGCGATGGCGGACAAGCCGCTGGTGATGGCGCTGGCGAATCCAAACCCCGAAATCATGCCGGACGAAGCGCGAAAAGCCCGCCCCGACGCCATGATCTGCACCGGGCGGTCCGACTTTCCCAACCAGGTCAACAACGTCCTGTGCTTTCCCTTCATCTTCCGCGGCGCGCTCGATTGCGGCGCCACCGCGATCAACGAGGAGATGAAGAAGGCCGCGGTCGATGCGATCGCGCAGCTGGCGCGCGATCCGCCGGTGGATGCGGTCTTGCAAGGGTTTCGACAGCGGCGAGGCCAGGGTTTTGGGCCGGGCTCGCTGATCCCGAGCCCGTTCGATCGCGGCTGATCCTGCGCATTGCGCCGGCGGTGGCAAAGGCCGCGATGGAGTCCGGCGTTGCGTCCCGCCCGATCGCGAGCATGGAGGATTATGCCGCGCAGCTGGAACGTTTCGCGTTCCGCTCCGGCCTCGTCATGAAGCCGATGTTCGCCAAGGCGAAGACCCAGCCGGTCCGCGTCATCTATGCCGAGGGTGAGGACGAGCGTGTCCTGCACGCGACGCAAGTGGTGCTGGAGGAAAAGCTGGCGCGGCCGATCCTGGTCGGGCGTCCGTCGGTGGTCGAGGCGCGGATCAAGCGATTTGGCTCTCGATCAAGGCCGGCCGCGATTTCGATCTGGTCAATCCCGAGGACGATCCGCGCTACCGGTCCTATGTGCAGTCCTACATCGATGTCGCCGGCCGCCATGGCGTGACTCCCGATGCCGCGCGCACGGTGGTGCGCACCAACGCCACCGTGATCGCAGCGCTCGCTGTCATGCGCGGCGAGGCCGACGCCATGATCTGTGGCGTCGAGGGCCGCTATATGAGCCATCTGCGCCACGTCCGCGAGATCGTCGGCTTCCTGCCGGGCGTCAGCGACTTCGCCGCCTTGGCGCTGATGATCACCAGCAAGGGCGCCTATTTCATCGCCGACACCCAGGTGCGGCCGAATCCGAGCGCCGAGGAACTTGCGGAAATGGCGGCGCTGGCGGCGATCCATGTCCAGCGCTTCAACCTCAAGCAAAGATCGCGTTCGTGTCGCATTCCGATTTCGGCAGCTACGACACCGACTCGTCGCGAAAAATGCGCCGCGCCACCGTGCTTCTGAAACAGAACCATCCGGAGCTCGAGGCCGACGGCGAAATGCAGGGCGATACTGCGTTGTCCGAAGCCGCGCGAAAATTGATCCTGCCGCATTCGAATCT
>OY365810.1:26236089-26251217 GCA_959347315.1 Bimastos eiseni | reverse complement strand
TCCAATTGGAGAGCCAACACAACAAAGGTCTCCGTTGCCTGACCACAGAACCGGCCCGAGTGAATTCAAGTGGTCCAGAGCTTGATGGGAAGCTAATAAGTGATGTGATGCACAAACTCTTGCAATCTCTTTAGTGTTCTTTTAAAACTGTATGCTTGAGTGAAGAAAAAATTCTTTGAAATTCCTTTGTACTTGACTAAATCAAAGAAATTGGAGTGGCTTCCATTGCCAGTTATCTGCCAGAGAGCAACATCAGGATGACAATGTTTTAAGTAGTGGATGCCAGCAGAGAAGTCATGCCACTGGTTTAAAATTTAAACTTAAATAGATCAGTCATACCAAAAGAGAACGTGAGATGAGACAGGCTTTCATACACATAGACAGACAGGCAGGCAGGCAGGCAGGCAGGCAGGCAGGCAGGCAGGCAGGCAGGCAGGCAGGCAGGCAGGCAGGCAGGCAGACAGACAGACAGACAGGCAGGCAGGCAGGCAGACAGACAGACAGACAGACAGGCAGGCAGGCAGGCAGACAGACAGACAGACAGAGAGGCAGGCAGGCAGGCAGACAGACAGACAGACAGACAGACAGACAGACCGACAGACAGACAGGCAGGCAGGCAGGCAGGCAGACAGGCAGGCAGGCAGGCAGGTAGGCAGGCAGACAGACAGGCAGACAGACAGGCAGACAGACAGGCAGGCAGGCAGACAGACAGAAAGACAGGCAGGCAGGCAGGCAGGCAGGCAGACAGGCAGGCAGACAGGCAGGCAGGCAGGCAGGCACACAGACAGGCAGGCAGGCAGACAGGCAGGCAGGCAGGCAGACAGACAGACAGACAGGCAGGCAGGCAGACAGGCAGGCAGGCAGACAGGCAGACAGACAGGCAGGGCAGGCAGGCAGCAGACAGACAGACAGGCAGGCAGGCAGACAGACAGGCAGACAGACAGGCAGACAGACAGGCAGGCAGGCATGGCAGACAGACAGACAGACAGGCAGGCAGACAGGCAGGCAGGCAGGCAGACAGACAGACAGGCAGACAGACAGGCAGACAGACAGGCAGGCAGGCAGACAGACAGACAGACAGACAGACAGACAGGCAGGCAGACAGACAGACAGGCAGGCAGACAGGCAGGCAGGCAGACAGACAGGCAGGCAGACAGACAGACAGACAGGCAGGCAGACAGGCAGGCAGGCAGACAGACAGACAGGCAGGCAGACAGGCAGGCAGGCAGACAGACAGACAGACAGGCAGGCAGACAGACAGACAGACAGGCAGGCAGACAGGCAGGCAGGCAGGCAGGCAGACAGACAGACAGGCAGACAGACAGGCAGACAGACAGGCAGGCAGGCAGACAGACAGGCAGGCAGGCAGGCAGACATGCATACAGTGTGATAAAGACATGCAAAGAGTCGAGACAGAGAGCATAAGCACTAGGAGAAAAGGTAAGACATTGTAAGAAACAAGAAAACTGACAAAACAGACATCAGAGAAAAATAATAAGCAAGAAGAAAAAAAAGACAAGAAACAAGTAAATGAAAAGAAAAACAATAAAAAAAAAATGATAAAGAAAGAAGTTTCCGGAGATTCTGTATCAAAGAATCCGACCAGTAAATATTGATGTGTGATTATGAAAGTTATTTAAGAAGAAAAGAAAGAGATGCAGGAATTGAAGGAATTGAAGACATTTTATGCCTATCACATTGTTTCTTTGAATTGACATTCCTGTTGGACAGGAAACCTGAGCTCTTGGGTATTTTAGACCTTTGCTTTGGAATGATCTTTCCCCTACCCACCCAGCTGGCCTTGTGATCATAACTGGAGTTATTCCCTCTCTGCCAGGACTCTTAAGACATTTCTTTTCTCATGGGGTTTATCGCACTGGTAACGCCTCTGATTTAGTCCTACTGTGAGAGTCAATTCAGAAATCCAGGAACACAAAAAAATACAATAGAAATCTAAAACAATAAGCTGCAGTAGGACATGACCCCGGATTCAGTGATTTCAAGGAGTGCCTTCTTTCTAGGCATATATTTCCATTTTCCAGACCAGACCAATCAAAATATTTTCCTCAACTCCACTCCCATTATCCCTGTTATATTAAGCCATGAAAAAAATTCTTTCTAGTACATCAGAGACATTCTCCACATAATTTATCATCTTTCATGCCACACAAATATCCTTTACCCAGCACTGCTATCATTCCCTTGGTTCTTGGTTCTATATAAACATCCCACAGGCATGTGAACTCTAGTAGGCCGTGTCTTGTTGGCCGCAGCCTGGCTGGGAGTGCCTCTGAGTAGTTTCTAGAAGAGGCAACATATAAATTTCATGGAATGAAAGAATAAACATTGCAATCCAATATCTCCTCCCCATCTACAATTTCATGCACATCAAAACCCTTCCACTTCAACCATTCTCCATTCCGTCCTTTCTCCTCCTTCTGCTTCCTGGGTTGTATAATCTGTTTTTAAGTATGCAGGACCTTCAGAGCTACTGAATGATACTGTATGTAATTTCCCCTTTGCATTAGTCCAAGCAGTGCAACATCATCTGGGTGATGGGTGATTGGCTCTCTCTATCCATCACCTATGTGAGCGGTTCTCAACCTTTTAGTGCTGTGATGATACCTTTCAGCCAAATGTCCATGCATCGACACATCACTCCTATCCTCAAATCACTCCAATGGAAAAAATCCCAGCATGAATCCAATTGACATCAAAGTCCTATAATTTATTACCACAAACCCACAACTCGCTATAAATACTCTCAGCTCAAATATCTTCACAAGCTCTTCACCAGCCAGCCAAACTACTCTACCTGATCACCTCAGCGACTCAGTCTTTTTCAGCCCCCCACCAGTCACTTCTCATCTTCTACAACCGAGCCATCTCCAGCACAGCGTCTCAGAAACGAACTGTCTCCTGAATTCCACACTTTTTCGGTTTATCCATCATCATTGTCACTTACCCAACATCATCTGTTTCAGGCTCTCCTATCCATCATTTTTTCCAGATAGATGACCTAAGCAAGAGTAAACTATGACAACACGATCGTGTCGTTGTACAGCGCCCTTGTAGCGGCATGGCTGGGTTACGGCGCTTTAGAAATCGGCCGTTTAATAATAATAATAATAATAATAACACGACCTCAAACTAGTTTATAAAAACATTTTGAACAACGTTAATGTTTGGTCAATATGTGGGATAATAACCTGCACCGGTTCCTGAATCCTCACCAATCAGTTAAAAACCCTTACCCTGTCTCTTCAGTTGATTCGGTTCTGCTTCATAATACCTCAGGGACTGCTACATTTTGGTCCCTCTGTTCTCGGATTATGGACTAGTGGTACCTTAGGTTAGCTGTCTTATTGTCTCTTGTATGCATATATGGGTATAAGAGAATCAATTCTCCAGTTCAGAAACTAGTATTGTATTTTTCGAGAGCAGTGGTTCAAGCTTCTGTAGCGTCGACACTCGACAGTTTGACGACATTCGTCTTAAGACTGTATTACGTGACAGTGATATCGCTGGTTCATGTCGGGTGTGCCACTGAGGAGCTTTTTTATTGAAGTGTCGCTTTATAAATGTTAGATTAGAATTACGAATGAACTACATAAATACTTATTGACAATAATTACACTGATAGCAAGATTAGGAATAATCAATTTAATTTCTATATTTAAAAAAAATATCTATTGTGTCTTTAATAATAATACATGTCAGTAGTAGTCAATGTGAAAATTTTTATTAATGACAATGATACTGATGACTAATGATCATGCTGATGATGATGTTAATTGAGATGAATGCTGATGATGAAGATTGCGATGATGTTAAAGAAGATAATCATTGAAATCCTTCAACAGTTCCTATGCAGACATCAATAATCTGAAGAGCTCTGGTAAATTATGACCGAATCACCTATTCATAACTACCACCGTTCATGGTCCTACCAGCATCCATTCCACTCACTTTATATCTTCCACTATGCCACATTTCCCTCAAACTCATTCAGTATATTCAGCCCATACTGACAAATCCCAGGGAGCAGCCATAAAATCATGATAATTATACATCAGCAACTCAGATATGTGCAACATATATATATATATATATATATATATATATATATATTTATCACTGGCTGGTACACACTCATGGCACAACAGCACCTTCAGTGTCCTGTGGTCAACCGGTAATGTCTGGAAACCCCGCACACTTGGAGTAGAGAGTACCAGGCCACAGTTTTGTCAGAATTCAATCAGTTACCTGAATTTCACACTTGAGTATCTGGTTTGTTGCTGCTTAAACATTGCAGAAAATGTTGAAATTCAGGTAACTGATTGAATTCTGACAAAACTGTGGCCTGGTACTCTTACACAGGACTGGTATTTGCTTCAATGCTGTGCAAGTCACCACCTCATTTCACGTGAGTGTGATATATGGGTCTAAAAAATTCTCTTTAGTTTCAACATGCTAACAGCCACCGTAGCTCGACTTTCAGTTTTTTCCATCTATCTGATTTTGACCAGGATCTATCTACTCCAACAGCTCACATTATTTCACTACTAAATTTACCTCCAGCAACTACCAATGGATGCCCTGTGCATAATTGCACCATAGACGCATTAGACATCTATCTGTCATGTTGGCGCGTTTTATGCACTAGGGAACAATCTTCCCATTTTCAATTCATTTATTTGTTTAGAACATTCATAGTACTGTCTTAAACTGCATTTTCTCAGAAAGTCATTCAAGATGAGATAACGCGGGTTCTGCTTGAACAACTCATAGTCAATCACCCGCATCCTTGGGGTCTACTTGTCACGTTCATTGAGCTCATCAAGAACCCGCAGTTGAAGTTCTGGAATCACGAGTTTGTTCGCTGCGCCCATGAGATTGAAAAGTGAGTGCCACATTTTCTAAGCATCATTGTTCTGTGCCCTGCAACAGTCAAGTCGTCCTGTTTTAAATCGTTTCACGTCTGGCCTGCTTTTATGCTGACTAGCCTGACTTTTTTTGCAAGCTCTGCATTTTCACTAGGCACTAATTCACTCAATTCATTACAGAGATCTGTACAGCACCCTTTCAAGCCTTCAAGGGTACTACTCAAAAGTACTTCCAACCTCAGTAAGGCTTCCAAGGACAGTTTATAGAATATAACGCGTTGGAGTGGACCATGGGATATATTTAGCTCATAACTGGGCAAAGGAGGAGCTGCTTGACGAGCCTGAATAAGCACGTTCTGCTAAGACATGTATGGGCAACATGATGCTAGCTAGCATCTTCATAGGTCAATACACATACATACATGCATTCATACATGATGCACATATACACACAGACCTGCATACATACATGTATATATGTACAATCATACATGCATACATTCACATACATACAATTGGACAAGCTGCTAATGACAAATGCTTCAGCCAAACACCACGGTGTGCCTGCTTTCACAGGTTTCTATTTTTCCCAATACATGTCGTATAAATCCTAACCCAAACTGCGGACATCACGTGAATTTCTGGCTGCTTTACAACACATTACGCTCCATTACGCAGCATCCGGGTGAGATGCATCATCGTTCATCTCAACTGACGCAGACGCAGCAGCAACAGCAGCAGATTCAGCAGCTGGTGATCTGCGACGGACGCAATCAGGCGACAGGCAACGACCACGACGACACATGAGTTGATTCGATCTACTATACAACCCGTGTTTGCATGTTTTTTGAGGATCCTGGCCGGCGCCCACTGTCGACGCCAATCACCCTCTTCTACACCGAGATTGCGGCCACCGTCATCACCCCAGCATCATTCAGGCACCACCACTGCCAACTGCAACACCACCACCAGCAGCTGCAGCAGCACATCGGCCATTGCACATCGATCGCCTCGGCCATGCTTATGCTGCGTTGTCTAGACAGCCAGCTGACATGTACGCATGTATATATATATATATAAAACATATATAAATATTATATATATGTAAGAAACATATATTTATATATATATGTTACATATATATCACATATATATGTATGCAGACAATCCCTGTATTATATATACATAAATAAATAACATATATATATACATACATACATATATATATACGAACATGTGCATGTGTATGTATAGACATATATACACAGAGACTGTGATGGACAGCGACAGTGAAAGGCGGACATACCGACAGAGAAAGATAAACAGACAGTAAGAGGGACATAGAAAGAGACAGAGAGAGAGCCATAGAGACTGAGACATAGACGGACAACCCACTACTGGTCGGCTAATGTTTAGCTGGTCTGAGACCACTGACACTATTTACGGCTAAGTCGTGTTTCAAAATTAATGCTGTTCCTGGCTGGGCAGGTCAGAGGGGGTTCTGCAGGGATCGGAGCCTATGCATGGTCCTCGCTCAACAGGACCTTGAACTTCGATAGACATGAAGCATGCTGCTACATATATAAATTATAAGAATCCATGACAGATCAGATGGCACTAATGCGGCTGGGCCACGCTCTGCACATACCCCCATCCCTTCTTTCCCTCCCTCCCTCCCCTGAACAGCAGCAGCAGCAGCAGCAGGAGCAGGCAACCCATAGATTACGGGAATGATGTTCTCAACCTCAGCATCATTCCTAGATTTTCATATGTAGCCGACTCTCATCCAATCGGATTTTGCTGACGTGACTTTTTGAGCCATTAAATCAAAAAAAATGATCAAAACATTTGCAGACCAACTCATCAAACTACGCAATTACAAAGCTCAAAGGAGAACACGAGTGTCCTTAAAAAAACAGAAACCTCGTTCATCTGATTTTCCATTCTAAGCATGGTAATACCAGATGAGCGATCTTAAACTTCTCAAAACCAGTTGGGATCATTAATCAATTAATTTATAACTACTGTTATTAATTTTTAATAATTATTATAATTTGCTATTGTTATCATTATCAGGGCATTCATTAAGTAGGTACCAATGTCTAGTGACCAAGCAGGAATCGATAGGGCTGAGTATATTGTGAATGAAGGTATCAACACATTAACCATCACAAGGAGAGTGATCTCTAACCAACAGGCAACGATGTCCCACAGAGGCTTAAAACATTCCTCAGGGTAACCAGATATATTAAGTGGGGCATCCACAAGGGACACTGCAATCCCTGGTACATGATAAGTCCATTAGTCCATAAAAATGTACAGAATTGGTTGACAACTATTAATGTCACAATTGAACCCTTGTACCCTTGAGCCCAAAATGGCAAGGGTTCAGTTTGGGTTGGGGTGATGATGATCATCGAAATTCAATTAACTGGTTCAGTGAAAAGTAAAGTAAAAGAGCATTCTTCTGACTTCCATCCTTACTTGCCCAGTTCACATGTAACTAGTTTGAGAGTTCATGGGTTGAAATTAAAGCTTAAAGATGATAAGACAACCCAAAATTCAATCTTGAAGATGATTAATATGCCTCACATTATAAGCACTAGTGATTTAGAGAGGTCCTATAGAAGCCAAAAATAATACACTCAGTGTATGCATTTACTACCGCAAATGCATAAATGCATACACTATGTGTATTCAAGAATCTAACAATAGATCTGCAGAATTTTGTTGTTTACAAAATGTTATGTACATACCAACCTAAAATTAATTGCCTAACCAAGGCAGAAATGACGCTTACATAACTGTAATTGACACATTGATCACTCAATTCAATCATTAACTCAATCAATACCCATAATGCTTCAAAAATTGGTAGTGCATACAAACCAGCGGCAGGCAGACAAGTCAGGAGGTAGGGATACTTACATACAGGAGGATAAATAAACAGACAGAGTCAGACAGACAGACAGACAGACAGATAGACAGATAGACGAGTAAGTATGACAGTCAAGGGCTGGTGTGTATGGCGCATGTGTATATGGGGGTTGTAAAGTAATGGTGAACACACTGGGGCGCAGAGCTGCGGCACAGAGTTCGACACCCATATCCTTCATAAGGTTGACTAATCCTTCTTTCGGTAGGCGATGGCTAACAAACGAGACTTATTACGCATGGTTGCCGACAGTTAAATTCGACTCCTGTCATAACCTGTAATTATTCGTTCACACTGTGCTTGTAATCATACTGCAGTTTGCCAGTTTGAAATTTAACAAATATTATTATTATTGTTACTGCTATTGTTATTATTATTATTATTTTTATTATTTTTTTTTTATTATCATTATTAATATAATTAATATTATTTTTATTATTATTATGTATGCCTACCTGTCATTTTTCTTGGCCGTTTTCTTGTCTGCAACAAAGGCAGTGACCATGGCACCATGCAGCTTGTGATTCAAGTCGAGAGTGATCTTCCATTCAGAGGAATTTCTTGCCTCTGCGCCAATCACGCGGACTCCGTGTCTGGCTTTCACTCTAAACAACGATCATGCATTTCTCATTTGTTAAGACACCAAAGACATAAAACGATGAAGAGAGGCTCTTTAGGAACACAAGAAGAGGTCGAGAACTCGTCTCACAACTGTGGGACAACGTAGCTGATTGGTTTGATCCCTCGTCATGTAATGTGGAGAGTTACAAGTTTGAGCCCATGATAAGATGCAATTGTATTTGCAAAAATTTTTATAGCTACTTCTAAGGTGCTTTATATGACAGTTCGCTGCAGATTATAGTGCTAATTGCCAACATTACAAAGAAAGTAGAATTTTAACTGTTTTTTGATGGTATCTGTTGAGGAACTTTTGAGAAGTCCTTTGGTCACATTTGCACAGCGCCATCAGCTGCTGCTTGGCCATTAGACAATGATGACGAAAATGATGAATATGACATAGCAGGTTAATATCGATTACAAATCTGATGAGCAAAGATTTATTTTACAACACCAGAGATGGTACATGTATGCCAATGCTGCCAATGCACAGGAATCATTTCCAAAATGTAAAGACGAAAAGCTTATGCATTGTTACATTACAAAAAGAAAGAGAAAATCAACACAGGATGGACATGGAGGGGAGAAGCAGAGGGAATGGGAGATGGAAGGGAAGATGAAGGAAGAGTGAAGGGAGAGGAGGGGAGTGGGAGAGGCAATGCATTCATTTCAACTCACTAGATGGTGCTCACATCAACATATGCATTATGAAGGTAAGTTCAACCATCTTAGGATGACAAATGTCTAGTAATAATAATAAAAATAATAATAATAATGATCATAATAATGACTACAATATTACTAATAATAATAATAAATAATAATAATAATAATAATGATTATGATATTAATAATAAGTCTGTGGGGAATGAAATATTTTAAGCCAAAAAATAAACATTGAAAAAATAAAAATCAGAATGATGGGAATGAAGTAGCCTACATTAGGGCATAAAAATTAATAGCAACAACAACAGCTATACTAAAAAATATAGCACTTATCGCAGCATAGCTTACTTCATAACAAAAATCTGGAGATCGGACTCGGCCTGCAGCTTGACAGGAACCCTGAACTTCGAACCCGGGTAGAAACTGGCCTGTGGAATGTAGACAAGGATGTTTTGGTCTTCCTTCAACTCTTCGTAGGTCAACTGTCCGAGGGTCAGGGTCACGGTCGAGATGAAGTTCCGCTCTTCCGGTGAGTCACTGCTGCTTCTGTTTCGGTTCTGAACGTCCAGGCAGTTGCTGTTCTGATCAAGAACCGAAGCGGAATAGAACACCTGCGCGTATTCCGTCTGGTCAGCATTCCACCACCAGTGCGGAATTCCGACCTCGGCCAGGCAGACACTAGTTCGCCCATTTAGAACACAGAACGCAGACAGAACGTTGAAATCCTTCTCGACATGAGCTGTGAGACAGTATTTCGTCTCTGTTCGATAGTTTGCCGTAGTTCCCTGTCCCGAAGACAGGTTCCTTCCGGGTTCCAGCGTCTCCGAAAGTCGTCGCCGTGCATCGACTCGGAAAGCCGGAAGGACGTTTCCGTGAAAGAGGACCTGGAGAAGAGGGCGATCCGTGGATATCGTCTGCATGACAACGTGAGCGCTGATCTCCATGTCTTCGATGATCGTGCTCGGATGAAGGCGCTCCGAGCCGAGCGCCCGGCGGAGCAGCGAGCGTGGCACCGTTTCGCTAGCGACAAACTCTCCGTACTCAGCCCTGACGGAAGTCAGAAGCAGCGGATGCATCACTGGGACGATCACGTGACTGTGCTGCTGACCTTCATCTGCGTCCTCCTGACCTCCGACTGATTCTGGCTTCAGGAAAAACCCAGCATCAGAGTCGCTCAGTATCACGTGCAGATTCGTTGCAAAACCTGGCGAGTAAGCAACAGCAAGATAATGTTAAAGTAGGGAGATGAATTATCAGGAAAAGTTTAAAGGTAAAACCTACATTATTTTCTCCCGTGTTTTGCTTGTTTTCTAGAGATAATGCTTTGAGATTTCGGTTCCACCTGCATTCCTAGGCGACCCAGGTACAATGAGTATACTGACTGCACAGTGTTAATGGGAAGCTGAGACAGCTAGGGAGAGAACTGGCCACTCGCCCATAATTATGTGCCGAGGCTAAGAAATAAAGTCACCAACACTTCATACCAATGATGATGAATTTTTAAATTTAGTTTACAGCAATATGTTCACTGACCTACATTATGGAAAATAATTGCAAAATATCAAAGACTGAATAAAATGCAATGCAGTACATAATTTTTAAAAAAACCATCAGTTACTGCTGCATTTTACATTTTTGAAAATTAATTAGTTACAGCAGATGCTACTGAAAATTTTATTAGTTACTGTAACGCGCAACACTGGATAGAGCAGAAAACAACACAAAAACAATGGTTGGCATAACTTGACCTTATTACATACATACATACATACATACATACATACATATATATATATATATATGTACATGCATGTATAATTGTATATTATTATTATTATGTATGCAATTATACATGTATATGAGTGCATGCACGTATACATGTGCGCATTTGGCTGTTTATATGGGACTTTTTACGAGCCTTGCATATTTATAGGTGCTAACTAACCTAACTACAATTTCCAAATGAAGACCAATTCTGAGATGACATTCTGACAGCTGGTCAACTACTTAGCTGCCCAAAAAAAGTCCCTGTCACATAAGAGATCATTTAATTCAGCCGCAAATGATGGATGACGGATGGTTATGACTGACGAGACAAAACACTCAATGACCCGTCGTCAGTTGTGATTAATCAGCCACCATCTGCTGTGTTTGTATGTTACATCCACAGAGTGACGGATCACCAGCAGCATTGGAACATAGGCAGACGATGATCTTTGCTAGTTGTCAAGACTTATCTGAGCTGAAATTCATCTTTCAGATGCCATAGAGTAAGATTTAGTGTGATCGTCGTATAAGAGACGTCTTAGTGAGTTCATTGTGGGAGAGTAGCTTTAGTAAATTCATCTAGTAAGAGTAGTTTTAGTAAGTTCCTTGCAGAAGAGTAGCTTTAGTATGTTCATCTTAGAAGAGTAGCTTTAGTAAATTCATCTTGTAAGAGTAGTTTTAGTAAGCTCATTGCAGGAGAGTAGCTTTAGTATGTTCATCTTAGAAGAGTAGCTTTAGTAAATGCATCTTACAAGAGCAGTTTTAGTGAGATCATCTAACAAGAGTATTGCTTAACATGAATTTACTTCCAGGACGTCTTTCTATGCCAATCATGGACACAGTGTGGATGACATAAATGTCCATGTGTTTCCAACAAGATTTCATCATCTTGAAATTGAAATTCTTGAAATTTGGTATCACCCTTCTACCAACATCTTTTGCTCAGAAGTGCACACGCATTCGTGGCGCAATTGCAGTTGTACTGCAGAGCAATTGTGCACAAAGGACTTGCTCAAGGTCCCTACACAGTGACTGACGCCGCGGACGAGTGTCGAACCCGCTCGCTCAGCGCACACTGACGGGCCGACCGCTCTAACCGATCAGCCACCGTGCCACACACATGAGGCATTTTATTATCTAAACTATCAATATCTGGGTCAGGAATGCCACGATGATCACTGCTGATTGGCAGCTGAATCATTACATCTTGTAATTCACTGCTTCTACTTCCGAATTCATGTACGAACTTATCTCCTGCATATCTTTGGTTATTACTACGAATAGAAGCAAGCGTCAAAACATCAAATCCTGACATCACATCCAAGAATCTGGAGATCAGGTAACCTCTACATAGTTATTTAGCTGAAGTTGCATTTCTTGGCAAACATTTTCCCATACTGTGCTGAAAGTCATAGAGTAAGAACATGCAGAAATAAAAATTGTGAACCCACTCAAAACATAGAAGAGATATAGCACAGAAATTCCAGGATATGCAAATGCTAAAAACAATATAACAGCTCAATAACGTAAGTGCAGACTGCACCAGCGGTATGCAAAACAGCGTTGGCAATGCTTGGCTAAATCTATAAGACCTGCAAGAGCTATAGACATCTATAGTAAGTAAATAAGTAAGTAATCATCAGCTTTAATCAACAGTTGCAGACTGCATTCTGAGCTAAAAAAAAAACATTATACATGATCCTGTACATTCAAGTACAAGAATAGCCAGAATAAAACAAATGAATAAGGATAGAAGTCCCTTGCATAATTTGATCATCTGCCTCCAGTAGAACCCTAACATGCGCCCTTGGTTGCTTTATTGGGTGGTGGGGAGGGGTGGGGGAGTAATAGAACAACACGTGCTGAGGGCTGTACACAATCGAAATGAAAAGGTACTTGGCTACCCTTGAGTTCGAAACATGGGGTGTCCTCAGGCTCAGTGACATGCATCTAAACTGATAAAGTCATGTTAATACAGCCTGAACCTGCGGTATACTCCATCGCTAATGAATCCCCTCCATGAGGCCATGTGTGGATCTCACAACATCTTACAGTCCTTGTCCATGAGAAGAAAAACCCCTAATATATTGAGCACGCTGAGCTCATGAGCTGATAATATCATATGCATTTTTCAAAAGTGATAGAGCAACACAACTGTGTTGCTATTCATTCAACGTGTTCACACATGGGTTCGTTTGTTACCATTGCTGTTCATTGATCATAGAATACATGTAATCATAAATTACATCAACCGATTTCCATTACAACCAAAGGGCAGACACAGACAGGCCTCAAAACTATTGTTGGTTTTTCCAATCAACTGAGCAACTCACACAAATCACAATAGGACTCGACTCGAAAGCATTGGACAATAATCAGTAGTTCCGGATTTGCAAGCAATATTATTAAATGCTAGAATTTAGGTTTGTGGCAAATAAAACTAATACAATATAAAAAAAGTAGAAGCAAATACCTGATGATATTGGACGATGAATTTGTACACATCCTCCCTCGAGGTGTGAAAATGCATTGCCCTACTAGACTCCAAAATGGCGGCTTGAGATAGTTCTTTTCACAATCTCATTCAACAATTAAACATGAATCCATGTACGGTGTGCTTTCTTCGTACTCAATTATTCGAAATATATAAAATATAGTAAGTACATGCACATGTACCTACATACATACACACATACATGCCCTAATAACCGAACAGATTTCTAGTTCAGGGCAGTCGATATACTTTAGAGAGGATGAAATGTGATTATGAAAATCTGCCATCTACAGATACTGGGTATGATTGTACCATTAATGCATAAACAAATAGTTTGTTCTCTGAAGCAGATAAATTCTTTGAAAAACCGGTGCAATTGCCTACCAGACACTGCATTCTGGCCAGCCACACTCTGCTAATCGCTCAGCGCTGTCATCACTCCACTTGCTCCTCTGACTGTCTCTCTCTCGTGCCCAGCCTTTTCTGGAGCCCTACCTCGAGTAAATACAGCATTTGGCAACAGAGCTTTTCCTTCTTTGTCGTTAGGCCACAACTCTGGAATGCACTTCGCAATCTGTTTGCACTGCTATATCCCTGCCATCATTCCATTCTTGACTTAGGACGTTGTTTTTCCTTCAGGATGCCTATCCAACTTGGATTCATCTTTGTCTCAACGGACTCATCCTTGGAATTGACGAGATTGCCATTCTGTTTTGGAGTACCTGGTGCATTACGATATAATGGTGCTTTCCAACTTCTCACATTAGATCATTCAGGCTTAAGAATATCATGAACTTAGGAAGACCTTTCATTCTGCAGAACAACAGCAGCAGACCTTTACTGAATAATTACAGAATCATGGAATAAAAATAGTCACCCCTGCATGACACTATGCCATTACAATACAACACTACACTGCATTTGATAATGCCCTTCACAATAGTTCAGATAATAGTTTTGAAAACAAGCAAAAGGAAAAATTGTTAACCATTAGCCATAAACAGACCAGAAAAATAACTTTTCAATACTAACCAACTACAAGAGTTGAGAAGTTTTGCTTTAAAACTCATCCAGAATAAAAATCCAAATTATGCCTTTGTAAAATAACAATAATCTTTGCCAGTGGACAAATTTCTTTAAAATATTTGCTGTCCAACTTGTATAAAAAAATCGACATGCCTCAATCAACATAATTGCAGTCAAAAGCTGCCATTCTATTCTAAAAATGCATCCTGATTGAGAAAAATATACTTTCAACATATAAAAATGTAAAATGTAAAAGTACTAGCTTTTACATATCTTATGCAGCATGCACATGTATCCATGTATCCGTCAGGCAATTCTTTGTGGCGCCTTCATAAATATAATTGTCACAAGCATATCGATGGCAGAGGTGACTCTGAAGAAATGACAAGTTCATCCGTTATGAATGATTATGCAGCAGCAGCTCAGAAACGTCTCTGCCGGCATCTCAGCAGATGCATACAATATACTGTGGAACAGATCCCTGTCAATGGCTGACAGATCATGCATAATCAGACTCCCTGGTCCGGATCGAAGAAGAATGGAACACGATGCGAAAGTAGCACTTATCGTACCTCTAGATTTAGATTTATATAGCACCTCTCACAGAATAACTTATGGTGCATGAGACTGCTCTGACAGTTCAAGGAATAGGAGCTGAGTGCAGTGCACTCTCAGGTCCCACCCGCTCCTCAGATGGGGCCTGAAATGTCCGATAAATAAAAAATGCAAGAAATCC
>OY365810.1:26186089-26231089 GCA_959347315.1 Bimastos eiseni | reverse complement strand
TTCCGTCTCGAACAAGCAGTCTCGATAAGTCTTGCGTAAACTGTCTTAAATTCTTGCGCTTATAGGCTCGAACAGGAAGCTCTGAAAAACCGCCATTCTGGTTAACGCACGAATCACATGATACTGAAATCATTTCAGTTATCATAAAGTGCAAATATTTATGAGAGAGAACCTGACATTGTGAGGTTTGTGTTTACACATTTTGAAGTCATTGTCGATGGTGCAACACCACCAACACTGAAATGATCGGAACAACTTCGAGTTTCTCAAGGTGAGTAAGGAAGGATATGTCGTAAATTTATAATTTCGCTTGACAGTTGGTATGGAATTTGCTTGTTTAAATCGTCTAGAAGATTTCAGACATGTCTAAAAAGTCTTTATACTATTCAGAAGACGTGCTGATGAAAAGATATAGAAAAAGATAAAGCAGCACTAGAAAAATGGTTCTTGGGAATTGGTACTACAATATAAGTTTCAAATTGAAATCATAAATGAACCATATTCCCAAAAACTGATATATTAGCATTTTGTAGCCACTTGCCTTTTACGGTCTTGTACTATCTTGGACCTAGTGTCTTGGTCTATAGGTCTTGGTATCTCACTGTCTCGGTCTTGGTCTATAGGTCTTGGTACCTCACTATCTCGGTCTTGGTCTTGGTCTAGGTCTTGGTAACTCACTATCTCGGTCTTGGTCTTGGTCTAGGTCTTGGTACCTCACTGTCCTGGCCTTGGTCTATAGGTCTTGGTACCTCACTGTCTCAGTCTTAATCTATATATAGGTCTTGGTACCTCACTGTCTCGGTCTTGGTCTATAGGTCTTAGTACCTCACTGTCTCGGTCTTGGTCTAGAGCTTGGTACCTCACTGTCTCGCTTCGCCTTGGTCTCGAAGTTCAAAGGTCAATGTCATTAGCAACGAATGAAGAATGAATAAACACGTATAAACATATGTATGTTGTTGTATTTTGTTGTAGTATCGTATACTGACCAGATCGACAGAGAAACGAGAGAAAAACGTAGAACAGATTGCTTCTCATCTCCACACGTCGAGTTGTTCTCCAAATGAACACTTATTCTACACGATCAATTGCGTCCTGTAATCCAATTTCTGTAGAAGGTGTCAGACTACGGACGTAATCAAGGTAGACTCGTTGCAGACGGATATTTTGTGCTGATAAAGGCACCGCCAACAGCACCAAAACCAAATCCATCCCTACCGTTAAGATGATGGCGGCGATGTTCAACACACAGGCATTACAGGCAGCAGCAGTTGCAGCTGATGCCAAAGACCAAATATTCTTGTGTAGGTTCGGTCGTCTTTGGCCACAGATCATTTGGTTGCTCGCGCCCGCCATCTAGCATGTTGGACACATGCAGGCCTACGTAAGCTTAATTATGACAGAGTGGCATGTGATAAAACTCGTAGAAAACTCCTACACTGCTTGCACTCTAGCAGTGCCAGTCGCAAGCCTGAATTAAGGAAGAGAGCAACGTGAATAAGCTGGTGCCCAGCGCTTAGCTTTCGAATGGCACTTTAGAAGCTTGGAGATTACGATTACGATTACGATTGCGATAATGATCTTTGCTAGCTATCACTGGCATCACGTAATCAGAGGCGGCGATCCAGAGGGGTCGAGGGGACAAGACTCCACGTTCTACAGAGAGGGAACACATTATACGTGTGTCCCCCTCATTTCTTACCCCTCTCATTGGGTGCACCCCCCCCCCCCACCTATCAAACGAGATCGCCCCTGCCAAACTATAACTAACACCTGATTTTCGCCAGATGGTCTCTCTTTTAGCAGTGCCATGGCAGTTCCTTCATTGTCTAGGAAAAAGTGGATGTCATGCCAGTCATCTTTGTCATAACAGGGTCGTTATAATACCAACCGACCAGCAATTAAACTGTTAGATTTGATCGCATTAAACATACTCATGCATAGCTTGATTTTAAGAATCTCATTTATAGAACGATGCACGATTGAATAGAGCATATTAGGGCTTGTAAAGTTATACGTATGGAGCACGGGTTTAAATTGAGACTTTTCCGATGCAGCGATGGTGAGAAAGATAGTCTCTCTTTTGTGGACGCTAAGAAGTTACGGAGTTTAATATTACATTACTGCATTGTGACTTCAACTGAGTAAGCTTTATTCGTAAAATATCACGGTAAAATCTAGAAAGCGCAGCAAGCCTGCTCGAAACCAATCAGCGATGCTTACCCGCAATAATCACGGTGTATGCAAGAGGTTTGGATTTGCAGTTATGTTGCACGTCTCATTGTGGCTGATGACGACGACGACAATGACGATGAGATGGGCGGAGTCTACGAGATCAGATGGATTGTCTTCGTGTCCAACGTTTGCGAGAAATGTAAATAAGAAAATTATGAATCGATTGAAAATTTCGGATTGTGGTGCTGTCTGGGAAGGTAAATCTTAAAATATTTATATGGTCACGCGAGTCATCAAATACTGTGATGAATTGTCTAGTATTTTATACATTTCTTGTTCGTGTTGTGGTCGAAGAATGTATGGGCGATATCAGAGGATAACAACGGTTGTAAGGCGATGCGTTACTGTGAAGTGCCCTGGATTGCAATTCGTTACTTTTTGCACCTTTTGTTCGCGAAGAATACTTTGGTTCTCTGTGATCGATTGAGTAATGAGGTTTGATTGTTAGATTTGTCCAAGGATAGGCAATTTCATTATCTAGTTGAATATGGATGTTACTATTGAATAAGGACTGATATTGTCATCGGCTAGAGTTCACTGTTGCATAAACCGTCAGCCCCATTTTGAAATAAATCCTTTTATTGAACAGCAAGCCAGTGCGAAGATTTAAGTTCGTGTATTGAATGTTCACACTTTGATGTATTACCGTTATAGTGATAGCTAAATACGGTTGAACCTAAAACCAATTTACTTCAAGGCAATTAGAAGAGACTCAGCAGTGTAGCACATGGAAAAGAGCATCAATGCTGCTAGTGAGAGTGAGCAAGGCTGAACAAAGTCCTGTGCATCATGTGCAGAAGAGGTGCTATATAAATAAACATAGCAATTGCAATTCTATAATCTGCCAGAGGCTTTCCTACACTTTGATGTCCTCGTTACCTGCAAGGGCATCCTTGCGATCTTCCACTCGCAGCCTTCTTGTTGTTCCATGCCTGCGCTCAGCTACGACATAGTTGAAGAGCTTTGCCTATGTTGGCCCTTCAACTTGGGACTGTTTTCTACAGTCCCTGCACCTGGAATTACTGATGCTCTCACCTCGCCAGTCCCGAAGACATCTTAAAACTTTCCTGTTCTCAAGCCCGAGCACAGACGCCAATTGAGAGCGCTGCTGATTCGAGCAGCGCTATATAAATGTTTTATTACATGCATTACACTATATATGTACGTAAATGATGACTTACAAGCACCATTTATGTGGTCAATGAGACACAGTAGAAACAGTGCCTGAGTTATAATTGGAGTGTCAGTCAATTCCACCCAATTTTAACAGTTAAGGCCACCCAGATTTTTAAGGTTGTTTGGAAATACTTAATCACTTATTGAGAATAAAGTTTTAAGGGCACCACTTTCTGGTACTCTTCTGGGCCCATGTGTATGGCGGATTTTAAAACGGTCATAATGTTAGTCCAGCTCTGGGCCCAAAGACGTACTTTGTAGGCTGATTTTTGAGACTACGGGAAAATGTCGTGCATGAACGATCCGTTGGTCCCAAACTTGCTAGTCAGAGACTTGGATGGGCATGGGAAACCCAGCATCAATGGCTCGTGCGATTATGGCTAGTTGCACATGCGCAAGCTATTTATAGGCTATTTTCGGACCTGAGCTGGCAAAGAAATTTATTATGCTCATTGTTTTAATTAACAGATGATTTTGTTAAAACACAAATGTCACTGTTATCGCAATATTACTCCTCCGCAAAAATTACTATGCATAGATTACGATTGCCTTACTCAACTATTATTTAACTTGCTTGTGGGAAAAGTTTGTTCGACCATTGCAAGCTAAAGGCCGTGTGTTCGGCGATGCGATGTAAACACCTGTGTTAAAACTCCCGATTGGACGATGATCACCATTATAATTATTATTTTGTGATGGTGAAAACGTAGAAAATAATTAAGTTTATCGTCTGACAATAGCAGAGTGAACAATGATTTCTCTTAAACCCTCCTTGAAGTCTGAAACTTTGACGAAGTGGACCAATCGAGACGGCGGCCGCCATTTTACTTCACTAGGCCTGACTAGTAGATTTACGCTTGCCTGCCAGGTGGACTAGCGCTAGTCGGGTTTTAGAGGACTTGGGCGTCTCCAAGAATCCTCATACACGCTGATCTAGTTCTCTAGTCGGGTTTACATTGAAAACTGGTCCTGACTTGGACTTAGGCCCGTTTTCAAAGGCTTCATACACGTGGGCCCAGGTTACAGTTCAGCAGAGTGGTCAAAGTATTGAGTGAAAGATTACTTGCTAAATTCTTTATGTAAACATCTTTGAATAACCAGGTTCTCTTATCGTGTAAGAGAGCTGACAGGAAGAGATATCTAAAGATGGAGTTCTCCATTTCATCAGATTTCGAAAATCACTCAACCATCGATAGCATAATTCTCTGACGACTGTCTGTAAAATACCTAGAGTTTGTGATTTAATATAAAGAGATCATGTAGGTGACATGCATGCCATATCCCATGTGCAATGTGCATACTGTTTTGACTCCCATTGCTAGTGGTTAAGTTGGATGAGTTCTAATTGTAGATCTGAGAAGACAGGCTTGCCAGCTGGAAAATGAGATTGACCACAAACTTGTGTCCTTTAGTAAATTGGGAACGAACTATAGCAACTACACAGCACTGGGATGGTAAGTCAATTGCCTGACTAGATTGAAAGACATAATGTAGCTTAGGATTTTTGGTTATTCAAAATTTCATGAGGAGTCAGTTTGAAAGAGTCTATGCATTTACATGTATGAGTAACAGACCTTTGCAGCTGTCCTCTCAGTGAAGAGATCTCATAATTGCCTGTTGCCATTGTAGGGTTACAAGCAGTTATATTTTGGTTCTAAAAATAGTTCAAAATTTTAATTCAGTTCTAATGATTTTCGTTCTAATTCTATCCCGTCCTTCGTAAAATAATTCCTACTTCAGTTCTGATTCAAGTGCTAACATAATTTTCGTTCTAATTCGTAATTATTTCAGTTGTTATTCTAGTTCTTAACTTTTGTTTTTCCAATTTAGCTCTCAAATAATTATAACACGGGTTAACACAACAGACGCTAGACAGTTCTACTTGTTACATAGCCCAAGGTTAATTTGTTTTTTAACGTTTAAGATAAACTCTAATTTCTCTTGTACAACACAACATGCCAAAATATTATTACAGTGTAATAATTTTTGTGCCGAAAATAATTAGGGCATAACCGAGTAGACAATTTCCACCGAGTACCGAATCCGAGTATTTGGATGAACTATTTGCCGGATCTGGGTATGAACCAATAGTAGCGGCAAATCTGGCCAGCGACAGTGAGTACCATCCATAGGCAAAGCATTGTCAAGCTGCCACGTGCACAGCTACGGAGAACTATCTATAGACAATGCAGAGTCTATAGCAATATTGTTTATATAGCGTATCGTCGCACTCTAGGCTATAACAATATATTCATTATTTAATAAGCTTTATTTGTGAAAAACCTTGTTATAAAATTTGAAATATGAAGTTATCAATGACGTCTAAAACTCTCTGATGTTCACTGGTAAGTGGGTGGAGCCAATTCAAGTGGGAAAATTACTGATTTGGTTACCACCTGAGGAATGCAACCAAAAGAAATTAAAATATATAAATTAACATAATTATTTTAAAGAAAATTCAATGGAATGTTAAGTTCTTGTTTAATTAATCAATAACTTATAAGTAAGTCCGTTAGTCCTAAATTTTTTGGTTTGAAAATACCATTTTGTCCCCAAAAAAATATTTTATCAAAAAATTTATTTTTAGCTATTTGTGGGTGCAATATTTGCCGAGGCGGATACTTCCAAATAGTCCAATATTCGGCCAAGGCGAATGTCCGAGGCGATTTCCGGTTATGCCCTAAAAATAATTTCTATCCATATTTCCGTACTGTGTTGCGTATTTCCATTCTCATTCTATTCTCGCTCTCAAAATTATTTGTAATTTTCATTCTCATTGGTGTCATCGGAATTTGGTAATTTTACTTCCCATTCTTATTGCTGTTCAAAAAATTACACTGGTTGCCACTTGTCAGATGTTCTTCAAAGGAGGACTCGTTTTTGGCATCATGTCCTCTGTCCAGCAGGCACAATTAAAAACCTGGAAAATGTCTTTTGTTGTGTATGCTTGTTGCATTGGGGCTAATTGGTCTATTGCAAATATCGTATGCAGTTTTTACTAACTTTACACGTGCTTGCCATCCCTAAGTTTCCCAACTTTGCATAAGGGCTAACAGTCCGATCTACGATCTACTTACTTATTTACTTTTTTAGTGCAGCACTACAGCTCTGTTTTTTCCTAAGCATTTGAAGTCCATGATCTGAGTAATCTTAAAATGTATCCATGGACTCTGTTCAGTCTGTGGTCAAATTGGAGATTTAATTTCTACAAGAAAATTGGAAAGTTTTAAAGTGTCCTGCATGTATAGCAGCATTCATTTTCCCAAAAGTTTCCAAAATGTAAATTATTTCTCACAGTAACTTACATTTGCAGATTTTTCTTCTGTATGATCACAATTGAAACACTGAAGACGTGTTGAATGCTCCATAATTGATGGTGAATGCACAAAGGAAAGGACTGTTGACTCTGTGAAGGGAATCATTCTTACAAAGTACAATATAGTGAATGTTTCTTTCTATTTGTATGTTATTGGTGACATGGAGAGTTGGCTACCCAGAGAAATGCTGTGCGTAATCATGAGAGTGCTGCAATTGATTGCTTAACATTTTAACGATCAGTGCGTACTAAAATCTATGGGAAATCAATCTGGATGGTCGTTAAGGGGTTGAATAAATACCTTGCAACATTATAATACAAAAGGCCTCAATTGATTTTATACAGCTTTCATATGTGACTTCATTTCTTGGTAACCTTGGCCACTGGCACATCGAGATAGGGGAGTCTGCAGGCAAATGCCTCAGATTTCATGTAGGGGGGATATTTTTTTAGTATTAGTGGAGAATATCTTGCCTTCCTGACACTTGGGATCACTGAGGGGGGATTGACACCCCTGCTTGGCCACATCTGAGTCTGGAGTGAAACCTACAATCCGACTTCCTGTGTCCTCCTTAGAATATCCAGTGTTATCCGTGGCAACCTACGTATAGAACAGAATAGCCTTGCTGCTGGTTATCCTATGTGGGGCTGAATGGCCTGCTTTAACAAAGAAGGGAGTACCGGCAGCAATTGTGGACTGCTTAAGTAGGTCTTGAGGTGGTGTTTATTTCTGTAGACCATACAGCTCACCACTTTACGAAGCCCCATCCCCAGCACAGTGAATGCTGTACGTAATAATGTGACTGAAGATTGGTTTAGCGTGGAAAGTGGAGCGTGACAGCTGCGGCCTGCCATGGACCGGCTTTTGCTGAACCATGTTATGAAACAGACCGTCACTGCAGAACATGCAATTGCGTGTATTCGATTGAAATTGTTTTCGGATTTAAACTTTCCTGACCATGTTGCCTTTTAGGCTTTTACATTGGAGCTCAACTTCCATAGCATCCTTTCTTTGTCAATGTAACAGTGTTTTGTATTGTTGAGCCATGCCAAACCTCTGAATGGGTAAACGCTGATGTCCAGTGCATATAAACCCAGGGCATGCTCTGTTGGCTATGCTATTGTGAGCTAGGGACTTTCTTTTAGCTGCAACTGGTTTCGATTGGTCACTATCTATTTAATTAGAATAGCTTTTCTGTTCAATGAACATTAATTAATTATTAATTTACAAGGTTATGTTATGCTGTTATTGCTAGCACCATCTTTGGCAGCTGAATTGAGGATGTGTTACTGTGTTGTATTTAGGTATTTGCTTTTATTTATAGATGTGTTTATCTATACTATACAGTCGAATGTCAACCTTTTACATTATTTTACCCATATTCATTTCAAAAAAGTTTTTGGTATATAAATAAGCTGTAAAAATATCCTATTTTCTGTTTCTTAGCAATTCTGCTTCGTCCAAGGTCAGCACATCGCACTTGGTCGACAACATGTCGGCCGACATCCAACAGCTGCTTATTTCGGTAAGGGTATCTAGCTTAGCAATGTTGACTTTTCTCTAAGTTGTGATATAAAAAGAGGAGGAGGAAGAAGAAGAAGAGCAGTCTTTTTTGTTAGCTCCTAGAGGATTCAAGGGTTTGAAGTGCATAAAAATATTTATACAGATGACCCCTTGCTGCCTTCACCATCCTACTGTCAGTGTATAATCAGTATATACTGTCATTAGCAGAGTTGGATAGAGAGTGCTAGTGGAGGAGCAGACATCACAAAACACATTTCTTCTTTAATGAGATTAGAATCCCTAATCATTTAGTTCACAGTCCATATGTCGTAGTTTCCAAATTTTGGTTCAGGCCAAAAGTTCCCCACTGCCACCCGCTGAACGGCGCAGATGTCTACACCCGTTCATTGGACATCCGTTTCGTCCACAGGGTTCTCAACAGCTTTCTGGTACACACTTGTTCTCAAATGCTTGAATTCTCCTTTCTTCCTCCTCACGCCTGCACATAGGAGATAACTTATGTTGAACCCTTCAGTGCATAGGAAATTGTCAGAAACTGATGATGGTGATGATTATGTGATGTACAGATGACAGTGACTAACTAAGGTGAATGTGTAAATAAAGGTAGAGGTTACAACTTTGTATATATATATATATATATATATATATATATATGTATGTATGTATATATATAGTCATTATGTTATATGAACCCAATCAAACAGATTTCTGAACAATTATTTTGCCTGTTCATATGTAACACTACCAGAACCGCTCGACTTGTACGATCTAACAAGGGGGTCCAGATAGGGGGTCCCGAGGCAATGCCTCCAATTTCAAGCAAGGGGATATTTTTTAAGTCTTAGGGGGAATATTTTGCCTTATTTACACTTGGGACTTGGAGTTTGCCTTCGTCACTCAAGGGGGATTGACGCCCCTGCAATCTAGTGTCAAGATGCCAGATACGTTCAAAGTAGTGTGTTAGAATAGGTTCTCGGTGCCAAAAGGAAAGGACAGTTAACCATGAAAATCTGAAGCTCAGGCATTCTTTATTAATGGAACGTAACAGAAATGCCCAGTATGGTAATCAATAATCATTGTTGTGATCTGTTTTGTATTCTGTTACTCAATTGAATGTTAGTCAAATACAATAATAATTCTTTTAATTCTCAAAAGGGATTTTCTTCTATCACAGTTGCAACTGAACCTCCTACATGGGCAATTAAGCTTCATTTTGATTGTACAATTTTAATAATATACTCATAGAACAGGTAGCAATTTATTAGACTACCTAATACATATTTCTGTTAATTGACTTTATAAGCAAACTGGTGTTTTTGCTCTCATAATAGAAGTTACTTGTGAGGTGTTTTCTTCAGACATGCAGTTCAGCTTGTTGATACTGTCCTTCCTTGAGTTTTTATTATGCTCCAAATTTTCAAGGCTGAGAATATCTTTTAAAATCTCTGAATAACAGTAGAGTAATATCATGGGTATTTCTTATGTTGTTTGATTCTTGTGTTTTAATAGCTGTCCAAAATTAACGATCGGATGTCCGACTATCTGAATTCGGACGGCAAGAGACTGCAGACGCCAATGGTCCTACATACGTTGCAGCGACATCATGACATATTAAAGGATTACCATCATGAATACGAAAAGACTAAGAGCAACATTTCTGCATTTAAAGAAAGAGAAGACCTCCTTGGATCAATTGACCACAGCGTTAGGTTAGGACGAATGATTGCTCTTAGAATTACTCTGGGTTCCTGTGGAATAGGGTTAAAGCAGGTTGAGCTTCATCAGCAAAGGTTCAGCTCATAAGTTCAAATGTCAGATAAGGCAATAAGGCAGTCCTGAGTAAAAGAGCAGTCGGGTATTTTAGAGGTCAGTTAATGCAAATAAATACAGAGCTCAGGTGTTTCATAGGAATAAGGTATTCCAGCCATTTTCTAATATATCTTAAAGCTAGATATGAGGAAAAGTTTAGGTTAAAACTAACTGACTTCAGCAAAGCTCCATGCTGTACTTGTGTAATTTGAGACCATTTGTAAGAGGTTCATTTGATAGCAATTTTAAGGTTTCAAGACAACCTCTGTTGTAAAGTGTTGTCAGGTTTTTTACAGCCTGTTGTCATAGAGTGTATGACTGGTAGTTAGACACTGAATTATGAACAGTATATCAAATTGATTTAAAATGCCCTTTTGTTGACCTGTTGTTTGCAGGTACAGCAGCAATAGCAGCCACACAGACCTTTTCCTAAAAGAACAGGAACATCTCCTCAGGTAAGACTGAGGGCAATAGTATGTTAAGGACCCGATAGATAACTAGTTGTTGCAGTTTAACGACGCTGTGTGATAACAAAGACCATTAGCGTCGCCCTCCTCCTTTATCCTGGCTTGGGACGGGCACTGGCAGAGTGCAACCAGTGGTGGAATTGATAGATAACTTAAGGTTAGGTAAGTATTTATATTAATCCATTCTAGGAAATTCGTCAATGATTGAAAATACCATTTGTTGAAGATTCATCTCACTTGGAAAATTTGCTCAAGAGAAAAGTTACAGATGGTATTGCATAGTTGTATGTATGTATGTATGTATGTATGTATGTATGTATGTATGTATGTATGTATGTATGTATGTATGTATGTATGTATGATTATATGTATGCATGTATGTATGTGTGATGATATGTTTCAGTTGTGTTGTATCTTGTTGTTTATGCATCATCCATCAAATACACCTCAAAGGCATTATGTTGAATGTTGATTTCCTGCCAAAAGCTGGAGACTGGGAAACATCTCCAATGATTCATTGCTTTGGTGACATGATTTGCACCTTCAAACTGCATTCACTTGAGATCTTGTGCCAGTGACTTCAGTCTCCTTTGAGCTCCTGCACTTTTTTTATATTCATACATTCATTATTAGAGTTTATGTAGCACCCTTGAAAGACAGAGACACGGTTGAAGAATAGAAATGTAATAAAATTCGAAAATATTGTTCTGTGGCGAGTAACACTGCTCTTCTGATGCAGGAGTAATATAATCTTGTATAAATTGCTTGCTCTTTTTTGTTTTATTGTTTTTTATTTTATTGTTCATGTTGCCTCTTGCATGTTGTTGTGTTTCATCTGTGAACTTAATTGTGTTCTTCTCTCTGCATGTTTTTACAGTTCTGAGCGACTGATCGATGATCAAATAAGGTTAGTTTACCAAGACTAATTGAGATCCTTATTCAGATAATTTAGTTATAGTAGAGATCTTCTGTTATTAAATTCAAACTCACACACCTCAGTCATAGCATGAACGGGGGGTCACACGTCATTACAGGAGTTGAATTTAACTGTATGGCAGCTATGCAAGACGCTCATCACATCCTTGCTTGTTTACCAACGCCACCTTACGAATGCAGACTGAGTCGACCTTAGGGAGGGTGGCAGGAATTGATCCTGAGTCCGTGCTGATCTTTTGCTCTTTGTACCATTATACTAAGCGTCATTATGATGGGAAGGAGAAAAAGAGGAGAATTGGGAGGATGTGATTAGTTGCCACCATATGTGGCACATTGATTCCAGATAATTGTTATTTGTACCGCAGTGTCTTGTACAGTTGGATGTTAGTGTTGCTTATTTCTTGTTGACAGTTAAGCACTGTAATCTGCCTGATTGTTATTTGGATATAGCAATTGTACTTTGAACTGTTCCCTGTTTAAATGTTCATTTAATTTCAGATTTGAATTGGTTTGGTAATGCTGAGGTGATGAGATCCTAATTAATCTCAGATTTAGACCATCGACAATTTTTTCTGATGCTGTAGTTATTTTGTGACTGTGATAACCTTTAAGCGTAGAGTTCACAACATTTCTTGTTTTCAGGTGTAGAACTGAATATTTATTTTGCATTATTGTTCTGGTCTACTTTTTACTTGATTAGGATTGATAGGTTGTAAATGAATTATTAGATTGAACAGTGATGACCGACTAATCATTGCCACTGATTAAGCACACACCTAAGTCACCAGCTAGTGACTGATTGGTGCTGCATGAATCTGGTATTACTTTACATTTATATTGACTTACCCCACTTAATCCATTGATGTTTTGTTTGTCAGTCTCGCCACAGCGACGAAAGGCAATCTTCAGTCGCAGAAGGGTATTTTGTATGGTGTAACAGACAACATGAACTCTTTGGCCAGTATCCTTTATGAGAAATATCATTCAACAGTAGATTTCTGTAGTAGTTTGTTGCATAAATTGTCTTTGACAAAAGTCTCTCTGCTAACTGTCTCCTTCAGTGCCATCTTCTCTTATGCTATCTTCCCCAGTCTGTACATAGCATTGAGGACTCTATCCCGGCTGCCTTGATAAGGATGATGGCTGCTTTTGCCACACCCTAAAAAATAGCTGTAAGTGCTGTAATATGCCATGCAAATTTCTTTCGACAGCAACGGCCTTTGTTGTCATAAGTTGTTGTCGCTGGTTTCACTCTCGCCACTCCTTCTTCTTGGTGATGAGAGTACCTGCTGGTTCTTTCCTCTATCACCAAGCTCAGCAACACGACACACTTGATGGTTTTAATATGTATATTTAATTAAATATATACACACCACTCATCCTATCTACACTTACTGGAGTTACTAGTGTCCTTTTGAAATGTTTCCCTGGTTTACGTTGGAGACGGGGTTCCCAACTACATTGATTACCCTTATCGTCAGAACGACCTAAAGACTCCCCCAGTTCCGAAACAAGTCCCTGTTCCTTCCCTTGCTACACTATAAGAACCCTCCTAGAGTCGATTTCCTTCGCCATCCCAACCGCAAAACTCGTATCTCCATTGGACGACAAATCGCCTGCTGAAACTATTCCTAAAACCTGGTTGGTCAGGTTTTGGCGTCCCTAGCGTAACATCAGATTCCTAGAGGCGTACAGTTACTGTTTGACTAGCGGCTGCTATGGCTGGGCCTTGCCAATGTCATAGACGAGCAACAGGTCCTAGGGATCGAATTTCATTATTATCGTTATACCGCGTAGTGGGTTGCGCCATTCGTATCGGAATTGTCCCCTATTCATGATCCGTGTCAACCAGCCGGTCCAGACCCAATCTTCCACTGATTCATGAATTTCTTGTCTGAGGGTCGTAGAGATGGAAGGGACAGTCATCTCTGACATCTGCCTCGCGGTGTCGGGTTTCGTTGTTTGACACCCCATTGATCTTTGCATAATCCTCGTCATCAGTATTGAGGCCGTCTGCTTCAGGCGAAGTCCATTGATGTCTCTCCTCTGAAGTTTCAGGTAGACATTCTCATCCGTAGTCCTCCTACGCCTCCGCTGTCGATCGATGACTTTTATATAGCGCCATAGTCCAGAGTGTCATGCGTGACAGCTGTCGTTAGACTCTGGATCAAATCCAATTACCACACCCTATTAGAGTCTGTCAATCCTTGCCTTTTTAGTACCTGCACTTTTAATTCTTATTCTTTCTCATCTGATCTGTGGGACATTTTTGATGAGTGTTGGTACTCAACAACCGTTTTAAACATCGAATAAAATAGCATAATTAATTATAATTGGTGATAGTAATTAATAAAATAAATTGTCATATTAGTGTTTGCATTACGAAAAATGTGCCGTGCTGGCCATTTGTAATTGTGGTAAATGAAGCTGATATGTTCACTCGTGACAACAGATTTGGGACATCTTTATGCCACAGCACAGTTTAGCAAAAACGTCTTTGATTTCCTTAATTATGTTACAAAGATCGATTTCCTGTTATAAATAGCCTGATGCAGCGGATAAACCTGCGAAAAAGAAGGGACTCGATCGTTATTGCTCTGGTGATATCCGTTTGCCTAATATTTCTCATTGTATACAAGTTGAGTTGGTGACGTCTCGTGCCAACTGAGACGTAGTGTTTCATTCGTCTGAGTGGTCATGTGACTTCGAATCATTCGGGTTTGTAAGACTTGTAAAGTTGGTAGTTTGCATTGAATTGGTTTAAGGTGGTGATAGCTTGTGAAATTGCTCTTTGTATATTTGTTAATTACATATTTTTCTGTGTCATGTGTTAATAAATAAAAAATTTACTGTAATCAGCAATCAGTGTTAGTTGTAGGACTAGCAAAATGTGTTAATGAGCTTCTTTGATGTGAGCAGTTTTACTTGAGTTTAAATTCTGATATATTTAAATATAATGTCTGGCTTGGCATCTTTGCCAAGAATTCTTCTCAAGTCTGTGTCATGCTTATTATAACTACGATCGTGTTATATTTTAATTTATTATGTCTTAACTTTGGTGTTATTGCTACTGGTATTATTGTTGTGCTCTCCTAAATTACTCTTGGATTGGTTACTGGAATTTATAGTTTTGATGACACAATTCTTCTGTTTTACACAATATCGTTCAATAGACTTGACCTCATGGTTCCTCAAACTAGAACGACTATGGCTCAGTCTCGATCCTTTGCTTCAATTGGTCCCTCTCTGTGGAATGCACTTTTTCCATCTATTTGCTCTAAAATTGTATCTGGCAGTCTCTCAACCTCTTTTGCTTTTCTCAAAACCTACGTTTTCTTGCAGGACCTTGCCTTCTGGCAGCACTTCTGAACTGTTCACCCTACTAGAGACACTATTAGTACACAATACAGTATCAGTTATGGTAGGTCTGTGTTTGTAGTGAGTGCAGTGATGGCATGTAGCTCCACATTTTAGGTCAATGGGTGTGAATTGATGGAGTGATGGGGCGCTATATAAATGTTCATATACATACATACATACATACATACATACATACATAAATACACACATAGGTTAAGTTCTTCTAGAATCTAGGCAATATCTGTTGATGGTTTGTTTGTTCAGAAGAAGCTACTTTGGTGAATTTTGCAGCAACTTTTACCGAATTAAATTCTTACAAATTGCAGATGATTCCAATGAACAAATCACTCAATCTTGAAACATAATTTCATAAGTATTGTCTTGCTCACAATGGAAAGGTTTCTTCTACATGTGACATGAAAGCTACAAGGCACTGACATTTTAAAAAACTTTCAAAGAACATTAGCATATCCTCTCATAATATTTGTAGAACTTGTTTCCCTTCACACACTGTTTTGAATCTTTGCTACTCCTTAATAATTACCTACTTATCCTGCTGCAATATTTCTTAGGATCGTAGCTATGTTTCTTACTCAAAGTTTCTGAAAAAATTTCCAAAACTTACAATCGGAGCAGTTACATGATACATTGGTAGATAGCAACATACAAGCTATTTATCATAAAGTAGTTCAGAAATGGACATTGTTTATAAATTATGTAAAAAATTTAAATTTCATCTGTTTGTGTGCCATTTCATAGTTAGATATATCACTGCTGTGATACCTGCACCTGAGGAACTGCTGTGCTTGAAAGTATAAGAACCTCGCCTAAATCTCTAATTTCCATAATTGCTTAAAGGTTTAACAGTGTTCAGTTTAGAGTGTAGGACCAGCTTTTTGGAAGTCTTCTGTCTGATTTGACTAAGATACTAAGCCTCAGTCACTTTAACAAGGCTGAGATATCACTGGTCACCTGATTGTTCAGTAAGCTACTGTATATCTAGCACTGGCAACATGTACTGTTTTGTTTCATTGCGAGTGTGTTATAACTTTTAAATATATTTCATCTGTAAAATCTAACTGAAATGTGCTTATACGGTAGACCAGTTTGTGGCTATAAGTGTCCCTTTGGGTGACCTGTTGAATGCTAACATTGACTGTCAAAATTACAATGTTCTAATTTGATATGTACCATACTGTTGGCGGTGTTGCAACAACATTTTGCATTGAGTTGAATCTAATGTTTTAATGTATGGTGACCATGGATAATTTGTGAGGATTATAAACTATGATATCTTTAATTTATATAGCGTCTCTCACTGAATTACTGTTCAGAGGCACTCAGCATGGAGACCTGGGGAAGAAAGAAACACCTTTAGAGAGTGAGAGGCCGATGGAGAGAAAGAAGTCAGTTTCTCAGAAGTCAGTTGTTGCAGGTCAAGTTTAGCAAGCTGTTGCCTAGCTCCAAACCGGATCAGTGAAGTCACTGTAGCATCTGGCAGAGTCTGTTAGTCGCCCTTCGACAGTGAAGATCAGAAACAAGATAATGGATAGACCAGATTAGTGAAAGTTGATCAGATGATGGACTATGTATTAAGTGGATGTTACTGTCTGTTTTGAATTCATTCCATGAATTTCCTTATATGTAGTACGGTGTTTTAAAAATAATGGTCATCACATCTTCTACAATCACTTCTGCTTAAAAGTATCCATTGCCTTGTAACTGTTACAATGTTAATGTGGCACTACAGAATTTTGTAGATTAGATACATACCTAATATGTATCTTGTATGTATCACTGTGTATATAATATGAAGGCAATGTAAATAGCATTTTTGAGTACCTTATATATAAGCACTGTGCTGTTGATGTGAGGTACTTGTTAGATTTTCTCATGTGAGCTACGGAGCAGGACACTGGACTATGTTAAGTGGCATATAAGCCAACTGGATTACTTATACTTATTAAGTCCATGGTTAAATAACTTGAGTTGTGATCATTAGCTGTGTTGGACTGAAACCTGTATTTTTCTTGATTAGCTCAATATTATTTCAGACACTAACTGATGATGAAATAATTCTAGACCATCAACAATGAAACAATTACCATTTAGTATCGTCATCATAATTATCACGATCAGAACTGAATGTAAATTTAATAAATGGTAATTAATGTTTTATGTTTACGACTCTTTCTAAATAGTAGACTTTTGCAGGATATTTCTGTAGAATTGTTAAGATAACTTTCTTTATCGTATTTTTTGTGCTTCTGGAAAAGAAAATGCTCTACAAATCATGTATAAGTTATTCAAGTTAATACCATGACATGGTATTGTTTTTATCATGCATTGTCGAGAATTACAGTGATTGTACAGTTTTATGTCAAATGGTTTGCTGTGGAATCGGTGGCGCTCTCTACGACGACGATTACGATGACTCTTTTCTTTTATCGTGATCGAATTTCAAATCCATGTTTGTTCTTTGCTCCTAATTACTTGAGTGATACTATTTGTTAGCATGGGGAAACTGGAAAGAGTATTGGGGGTGACAAAGAATACAAAGAGTGGTCTCAGTTCGAGGCGGCGATCTCGTTTGAAAGGTGGGAGGGGCACCCAAAGAGAGGGGTAAGAAATATAGGGAGGACAAATGTATAACGTGTTCCCTATCTGTAAAAGGTGGGGGGGACATGTCGCCTTCGACCCCCCGGGGATTTCCGCCCTTGGTCTCAGTGTTCCTTGTAAGCTATACAACGACAAAACTGTTTTATGGTTTCACACTCCATAAGAACGGGTGCGACAAAAAAAGCATCCAGAATACCTTCTCCCAATTGCAGTAACCCCAATGAGATTTCGAAAAAAAAAATTCTTTGGCCTTCCACAAATAATACTGTTTCATATGTGGAATGTGTAGGAATATGGTCGGTGAATGGAACGTAGTTGCTGGTGGAAGATGGTGCCACAGATGCAGGGGCGGTGGCGATCCCAAGTCCCCCCACCTTTTACAGAGAGGGGACAAGTTATACATGTGTTCCCCACATTTTTTAACCCTCTCATTGGGTGTCCCCCCCACCTGTCAAACGAGGTCACCGCCTCTGCACAGATGAACAGGAAGATTGGAATGAACATGTGACTGATTTTTTTTCTTTTATAATCATTCCATTTTCTTGTATAGATTTTAAAGGTTTGCTTCCAATTATTTATATGGTTTTTAGTATTAGAGTTCTAGTATCTGTTCACTATGCTCCAACCTTAAATTCTGAATCCTAGTTAAATATGATGCAGTTTACAGTCGGATTGTAACGTTTCAAGTATTAGCTGAGTGAACACATTATTATGAAGGTCAAAACTGATACTGTAATGTATAGAGGAAGCCCGGTTAAATTTGTCAAGAGATATTTATACAGGAAGCCAGCGGGCAGACATTTGAATGCAGCCATCTGGTGTATAATATCTTGGGCCTATTATAATTCGATACAGTTTTGTTTTTTACAATAATATAATAGGCTGATTAAAGATGATAAAGCGATATTTGGTTGACTCCATTTCTCCCTTCTGTTGCCATTTGAGCCCAGAAATTGAAAGTCGTCTTGTTCAATTGTTAATAATTTGTTGACAGTTCCTTTGTCTAAATTCAGTTACCAGTTGGTGGACCATGCGCTATGATCAAGAGGATGTTTAGCGATGTTGGGTATGTCAGCGTAAAATCATTTTATCATTAGGACAAATTACCCCAGAATTTGGAGCTGTGGACAGTTGGTTGGATAGATGAATGGATGGTACATTGTATTGTTTGAGTAGATGATTCGATGGATGATTGGTTAGATACATCAAGTTTTTGTCCATTGCAAAGCAGCTGCAGCAATGGTCTCGGTTGGGCTGATGTGTGATGCCGTAAATATCCTCTCTGAATGGATGGCCTCGAATCGCCTCCTCTTAAATCCCTCCAAAGCAGAATTTATATGGATAGGCAGCCGCAGGCACCTGGTTGAGCTGGATATGCAGATATTGGCTGAGATCTATCCTCACATTACTTTTTCATCTGTTGTGCGGGATCTGGGTGTATTACTTGATCAGGAGCTTAGTCTCTCGCAACATGTAAACCAGGTTACTCGTAACTGCTACTGTCAGCTGCGTCAGCTTCGTGCAGTTATTCGCTCTCTTACCTTTGAGTCTAGGGTTGCCAACTCTGAGCAAGCCCATTCCGGGATTGACATTTCCAATTTTCAACTATGGTGAATACGGTTTCCAACTGAATAAACCCATTCCGGGACAATTCATAGTTCCCACTATGATGAATGACAAACCTCTAAAAGCCAAAACCGCGAAGTTTTCTGCAGTCCGCTAAGGTTATGAAATTGCAAATTTCGACTGTTGTTCGAGACTTCGAGACTTTCGAGTCCTTACTCTAAAGTCGCGATTAGTCGAAACACTTAAGTTTAATGATTGCGCCTATGAAAATTGATGACTAAGATGTTGTATTACAGTATTGCTCAATCCATGTTGCTTGGATTTGGATAATGTTATTGAATCGCACATATCTGTTGTAATTACTTAAGCCCACCTTTTCCTGGATTCCGGGACAAACTTGGCATTGCCCGGGACACGAGACGGCCTGGGTCCATTCCGGGACTGTCCCGGCCATTCCGGGACGGTTGGCAACCCTATTTGAGTCGTCAGTAGTCCTCGTTCTTGCTTTTGTAACCAGCAGCACTGTTCTGGTCTTCCCTGTGTCTTAGTGGTGCGTTTAAATAGCGTTCTTCGGTATGAGGCCAGGCTTATTAGACATATACCTAAATTTTCACCGGTTTCAGCTTATATGCGCGATGTCCTTCACTGGCTATGTACCGGTTCAACAGCGCATTACTTTCCGCATTGCGACACTATTTTGGCGGTGTCTCTCTGGTTGTGCGCCATCCTACTTGACTGAACTGTGTCGTCCGGTGACTGAACTCCTTTCGCGTAGAGCTCTGCGCTCTTCTGCTAAAGGCGAGCTTCTGGTGTCCAGGGCCCGCTCGTCGCTAATGCTGTGTCGAGCTTACTCAGTGGTTGGTCCGTCCACCTGGAATGGGCTCCCGGTTGCCCTCCGTCTTCCCCCTTACAATGATCTACCTACCTTTTGTAAGCTGCTAAAGTCATTTCTTTTGGCCGTGGCTGGGCTGGGAGCACCTCTGAGTAATTTCCCTTGAAGAGGCGCTATATAAATTATCTAAATGAATGAATGAATCTTGCTACAAACTGGTCGCAGCTCAATTACAACGCTCCAGTTACAGTCGTTGCATACATCAAACGAACAGGCCAGACAGATGGACTAGACGTTTCAGCGGTTTCACCGACTTAGGCCTATCTGATCAAATAATCATGTTGAAGGGTGCTATATATAAAAGCTCGACATAATTACATTGTATATATAATATATGTATATATATAGGTACTCATCCGTGGATTTAAAGACTGATCGATATTATTAAGAAGTGATTAATTTGGACCTGTTAATCGATCAGTCGATTGATTTCCACTTTCATCCTTACAGAGGTTAATTCATGGCAGCCATTGACAAGGACGACAACGGACGAATCAGCTTCGAGGAATACGTCGACTATACTCGAGGATCTCTGGATCCGACTCAGAAGGCACAAAAGACAGATCTATAGAATGACAGGCAGACAGACAGGCAGGCGGATTAAACGTGAGAATAGACAACATGCCTTCCTTTGTTCATTAATTGATTCTTTGATTGTTAAATTACTTCAATCATTGATCGAGTCAAACGGAGGAACCGCGGTGGAGCTAGGGTGAGGTGAAGGTAAGCATATTGGTTCAGCTTTTGAAGTTGGCTCAATAAGATGGTTGAATGATTGGAGACGTGAACAGTTGGAGAACACGTGCCAAACACGAATGATAAAGACAATTCGGCACAAGTCGTTATCTGATCCTAACTAAACCTATCTGCAAGTTGTTTATACACGCACCGCATCATCCATCCGTCTAAACGATGATGATGATAATGACGATGATGATGATGATGACGACGATGTCGACGATTGATGACGATGAAGCCAGATCCATGGACTTAACCCATCAAGGGATGAGATGCGCGAGATATGGTCTCCCGTTGCCGTCCTCAAAGACAATTATGGGCAAGCAACTTGTCAAAGGTCGCTGCGGAGTGATTTGATGTGGGTTAGAAACTGCGACCTGTCGGTTGCAAGGCACAGGACACAGCTAAGACACTGCGTTCCATTATAAATGGCAGATTAAAATACCATTTTCCTATCCCTTTTGATCATATTTAGCACGCGCTCACATGACCCATACATAGGCCTATACCGATCACAAGATGAGTAGCGCCTACGTGTTCGGTCTGAGGTCCATTCGATCCCGGCGGCTGACACCGATGGCAACCGTCCGCAGCTCATACCCTGTCTTTTGAATTCGGACCTGCGCACATGAATGTGAACCATTTATAAAATGTTGCACATACAACATTTCTTGCACACACTATCGACAAAAAACTATAGGGAACATATTGTTTGTACTTCCCCATCTCCTTTCTCCGCAAACCCTGCCAGCAAAGACCGCATAGGAACCATCTATTTCCACACGAAACTCCTCGTATACGAATAACCACGAAACAGCTGGCAGGGTTATTCTAGCAGGCAGAATCGGAGTGGAATTAGTAACAGTCCACACTTCCCAGGGTTATCGAATAGATTTCGCCTTTAGACAAGACAATCCGAAAAAATGACGATTGTCAGCAATATTATCCACATAATATGATGACTCGATCCAGACATGAAACCTTGTTGGTCTTTGACAGCCGTATATTATGTAAATAGATATGATTAGATTAAATTGTCGTCCATGACGGCGATGAGTCCGTCGTTCTTAAACCTATTGCTTTGCACTATTTGCATCCATCCAGAGTTTGGGAGTGAGGCTTAATGCAAAGTGAACTGCTTGCAGAATACACACAGACATATATTCGTCACACACCGCTTTGGCTATATCGAGCGCAGGGCCTTTGAGAAGTATATTATTGTATATAATGGGCGCATGCCTAAAGGCTCGGTTTTAAGTATCGGTAGATACATTAATTGCATATACACTTACGGCTATAACAGTCGTGTGGTACAATCTTTATGTTCTGTGATTATCTGGGCCGTGAACACAGGTTTGCGATCTGCAGCCGAACAGACACAAAAGACTAACTCTTGGAATCGGATCTTCTTGACTATAAGAACACAATGAATGGTATTGTATTTCATTGTATTTGTAAACCGTCCCTTGCAGCATAAACTATTCCGAGGAACTCTCAGCGCGTCAGTTCCAAGGGAATAAATAGAGTTCAAGTAGGCCTAGGAAGAGACTAATAAACAGAATCCAACCGAAATTACAGAGCGTAAAGATGGAGAAGATCATTCCAAGAGAATGAACACGTGAAAGCAAAAAGCGCATCAACCTGTTCTGTGTTTATCTGCGTAAACAGGGGCACTTCTTGTAAAACTATTTCCAGGCGTAGGCCTACTTGTCCTGGTTTAGTGTAATTTTGTTGATCGATACACGTGGCCCATATGACGCAAAGGTTCGGGGTTCGGCTGGTGGTGATCCTGTAGAACACAATGACGTAGTAAATGACGAATCGGAAACGCGTTATCTGAGATTTATGACGGTAACTGGTGCATACCGCTCAGCAGCAGCAGTACGATACATAAATGTAAGTATCTAACTATCTATCAAAGACCTAGTACAATAATACAATGCAATACAATAATATAGACTATACCTTTAAATGAAATCTCTTCTGACCTGAACGAATTGCAATGTGATTAACTACTCAGCTTGACTGGTAAAAGAGTAGGCTAATGGCAATACAATGTTTAACCACAGCTGAGTCGGATTGATCACTTGTAGGCCTAAGTGAGCTGAAAACAACCTATCGGGCTAGTTTCGGTTGATGACTGAGCCCAGCACCTTACTTATGTATGGGCCTCGTGGAATGACTAAAAAGAAAAGGGCCAAAAGGCAAGCCCACGAGCGTTGCTCGAATATTCTGAATTTAAGTATATTACCTAAAAGACAAGATACAGAACTTAGCCTATACATCATACATAGCCAACTCTGTTGAGACGTATTTCAATTCTTGAATACATTGATCCTGATTTTATCGCCATCTGGTGAAGGTCTATAGAAACGGGGAGAGATGCGGGTTAGATAAAGGGCGCAACCATGGGATTACAGGAACCACAACTGTGGTACTCGGGCCCGAATCTGATATAAATATAGGTTCGCTCAGAGCTTGGTGATTGTCACGAGGGTTCGTATAAGAAATGCGTGCATGACCATGACAGTAGCATCCAATCCAGATTCATCATGTTCCCCGCCCTCTAATCTATTAGTCCCACATGACTGAATCCGCCACTGCAACTTCCCCGCCTCCTACTCTACCCCTCTCTGTTTCCCTCTCCGTCACTTGGCATCTCTAGATAACGCATATGGCAAGAGGCAGCACCTGTGAATAAGCTGGTGCCTTGAACTTGGCTTTTAAGTAACGCTTCGATATATTAACATGCGCTATACATTCGTATGCCACATAATCCACATTTCTCTAACTCATTAGCCTTGCAATTTAAGAGAATGCAGATGCATTTAAAATGCAAATTGTCACGCGCGACACTTTGGACGATGGCGCTATATAAAAACCATCGATCGACAGCGGAGGCGTAGGAGGACTACGGATGAGAATGTCTACCTGAAACCTCAGAGGAGAGACATCAATGGACTTCGCCTGAAGCAGACGGCCTCAATACTGATGACGAGGATTATGCAAAGATCAATGGGGTGTCAACCAACGAAACCCGACATCGCGAGGCAGATGTCAGAGATGACTATCCCTTCCATCTCTACGACCCTCAGACAAGAAATTCATGAATCAGTGGAAGATTGGGTCTGGACCGGCTGGTTGACACGGATCATGAATAGGGGACAATTCCGATACGAATGGCGCAACCCACTACGCGGTATAACGATAATAATGAAATTCGATCCCTAGGACCTGTTGCTCGTCTAAGACATTGGCAAGGCCCAGCCATAGCAACCGCTAGTCAAACAGTAACTGTACGCCTCTAGGAATCTGATGTTACGCTAGGGACGCCAAGACCTGACCAACCAGGTTTTAGGAATAGTTTCAGCAGGCAATTTGTCGTCCAATAGAGATACGAGTTTTGCGGTTGGGATGGCGAAGGAAATCGACTCTAGAAGGGTTCTTATAGTGTAGCAAGGGAAGGAACAGGGACTTGTTTAGGAACTGGGGGAGTCTTTAGGTCGTTCTGACGATAAGGGTAATCAATGTAGTTGGGAACCCCGTCTCCAACGTAAACCCGGGAAACATTTCAAAAGGACACTAGTAACTCCAGTAAGTGTAGCTAGGATGAGTGGTGTGTATATATTTAATTAAATATACATATTAAAACCATCAAGCGTGTCGTGTTGCTGAGCTTGGTGATAGAGGAAAGAACCAGCAGGTACTCTCTTCACCAAGAAGAAGGAGTGGCGAGAGTGAAACCCGCGACACACAAGCATTCAGCATTTGGAGTTCTTTTTGGGTCTGTGTCTGTCTGGCTCGCCGTAGTTGGACAAATAACTAAGATCCGCGGAATTTTTTGGGAGGGGTATCATAATCAGTTTAACAATATATGCCATAGTTTAAATAGACATATACTACTGATACTTTACTATGTACGACAGTTCAAGCTACAAGCATTTGAACATTACCTCACATTGAACTCTCACTGCTGTCTAAGAGGCCCGTGACTGTATATATTCTGCCTATAGGAGTCCGGAATTTCTGATTGTGCACTTTGAGTTACTCGATCATATATATACATATATATATATATATACATAATATATATATATATATCTATAGTGTGCACTTCTGAGCAAAAAAAATTGTTGGAAGAAGGACGGTTTCAAATTTCTGTAATAGATAAATATAATATAAATATATACATTCTCATGCATATCCATACAAGCATTCAAAGTATGCCACCACTATTCTAACATCGGACCATCCGCCTATGAACCTGGGTTTGTGGCTCTCTGAGTGTAGGCATCAATTGGTGTTACAAGAGTCTTCGCCATTGAGCACATTCTCCAGTCGTCTTAAATCAGCACGTGAATACTATGCTGTCGGAACCACAGGCCACAGCCACAGGAACAACGCTGACTACACCGTAGTCTTAAGATTTCTACAGCACTCAATGAAAAGGTAGAGGCACAGACTATTATCAAGAGATGGTCAGCTGAGAATATGAGAGTCAGATGAGATCCAAGTTTCAGAAGATCCTCTCTATACGCTGATTTAGATCTATCGCTTGCAAAGAACTAGCTGGTTCGCCATAGGCTGACACTCACACGGACGGACAGACATATATACAGACGAATACACACAGACAGACACACATACAGACAAACAGACACACACCAAGACAGACAGAAGTCACAGATGAAGGAATCTCTCGCTGTATCTGTCTGTGTGGTGCGGGCGTGCAATGCTGACTTCTCGTGCGCTGCTATTCTCAAGGCGTCCGTGGTGGATGCTGGTTTAAGCGTGTCAAGTCTGAGCGTCGTTGTGTTTGGTTTACTCTGTCCGTCTGACTCTGTCTGTCGCTCTCTCTTTTTCTCTCTGTCTTTGTCTGTCTGTCTGTCTCTGAACAGTTCCATGCCTCCAGCGAGCGTCAGTTCGGACCGCGTATCTATCATCACTGCCCTTATGAGCTGATAGGACTTGGCCGCATCTTGCGCCAGGTGCAGCAGCCGTGGCGCCGATCCGCATCATCTCCAGCATCCACGTGCGGTCTGCCGCCGCAACCTCCTCCTCTTCTCCTCCTCATTCTCGTCTTCGTCTTTATCTTTCTTCCGACCTCTTCATTCTCCTCATTCTTCACCGACTCTTCATTCCACTCGTTCCTCCCCTTCTGTCTCCTCCTCCTCCTCCTCTTCCCATTCCTTCCCTATTCCTTTTCCAGCGATCTTCCTACTATTTGTTCTTCCTTCCTTATACTGCTATTTCATCTCTATTCCTTGACCACCCTTACTTCTCCTCCTCCGGTTCATCTTCCACCTATCCACCCTTTTCTTCCGTTGGTTCACCTCTAACGACTTGCTTCTTATACGTGTTTCCCTACCCCTTGCTTTGACCTAATCCTCTTTTACCTTACACTCTATTGTTTTTCCGACTCCTCCTTCTTCTCCCCATGCTCCTCTTCTCCTCTGTTGCTTAGTCCTCTGTTTACAAATCTTCCCCTTTCTTCTAATCTTTATTTTCGTTCTTCTTCATGATCTAGGAACGAGCGCACGGATGATTGGGCGGACGGACAGACAGACACAGTGCGTCGGTATTATCTCTCGAGGTTATTTCATTAGGTTACCATTCGCCTTCTACAGTCGTTGATCTTATGATAGCAGGTTTTGCAGGATCGCTTCTGAGAGAATATAGGCATTTCATGGCAGACGATCAGCAGAAGGAACGAAGGAGGAAGAGCAGATGCATGGAGGAAGGGAGGAAGAAAGCGAAGAGGAGAAGAGGTAGGCGAGTGGAAAAGGAGGACAGGAAGAAGTGCGAGGTAGAGTGGAAGGAAATGAAGGAGAGCGAGAAGGATTGAAGAAGAGGAGGAGGTGGTGGAAAAGTGGTGAAGGAAGAAGAGAAGGATGAAGTGAGTTTAAAGGGTGTGATGTGAAAGAGAAAAAGACAGGAGAGGAAGCGGAGGAAGGGAAGGAGGAGAAGAAAAAGGAGGAGATAGAGACCGATGGGATGAAGGGCCAAGAGGTGAGAGCAGAGGATGTGGTTAAACGCCAATGCAAAGATGAAATTCGGCTGCATCCCGACTGGCAGGAGCAGCCTCAGCAGAAGAAGTGGTCATGAGATTTCTTGGAAACTTGGTCCCGTTCCTGGTTCTATGTTTGCCCTCTGGTCGATCGATTTTCTGTCGAGTAAGGGCAAACGACATTGGATTGAGTACGATAGGAAAAAACGACGCCAAAATCAGGACACTAAAGCGTAGATAGAATGCATATGAGCTGACTTGATCCGGTAATAAGACAGTTAACGCTATTCACTGCACTGTATTCATACATCAGTGTCTGGCTGTATGACATCCCTATTTCCTTGTTGCAAGCCACAGCCAATTCCAATTGGCCATGGGTGTTTGTCTTGGCATAATTAAGCCGAGAATTATTATCATTGATATCATCGTGATTATTGGGATTATCATTATTGAGTGTTTATTGTCAACTCTCCTACTTTCTGTGACCTAATTAAAACCTTCTTTACCTTCAACATACTCAAACCATAACCAAGTAACCATAACCAAGTGTTTTTATTGTCCCCAAATAATAAACACAAGTACAAAAAGATGACAATAAGCTTAGCCAATAGGGACTAACAAAAACCCTTAAAGGACAAAAATATCCTGTAAACCTTACAATAGATTGATAGTTGCAGCCGGTTATGTATAAAAAATACATTAGCATTTAGTACGAAACTTAATTAGTTAGCTATTATATACAATCATGATGAAGACGATAAACACGCACAATGAGACAATTATTGATCCATCAAATAATTTCGCAAATTTATTTTAAATAAATTAAGATTTTTTTAGAGAGCGCAATTCATCCGGGATGACGTTCCATGCTTTCGGGCCAGCATATTTAATCTAGAACATTCTAGTGTTTGTTCTCGAAAAAATAGGCCTACGGTTTGAGGAGGATCGTAACTTATAGGGATTGACCCTCAGAGAGAGGTGTGAAGTAATTGTCGAATGCTGAAGGTAATTGATGGTAGGTATATTTGTACATGAATTCGTTGATTTGAAAGATCAATAGCTGCTCAACTTTTAGAATACGTGTTTGTTTGTAGATGTGGTCAGTAGGAATAAGGTAATATGTGAACCATTGATTATACGGAGGGCTCTTTTTTGGAGGACGTTTAATTTCTTCAATCTTGTTGGATAGTTTGAAGCCCAGATGAGGTTGCAGTTAAATACGGGTTAATCATAGTGTAATATAAAGTTACACGTATATTAATTGGCAATAAGTACAAAATTCGTCACAAAATTCCTGTATTTTTTAAAATTTTGACTGAGATATGCTGTATGTGTTCATTCCATGTAAGGTGTTGGTCAATATATATACCCAGGAATTTGGCTGATATTACTCTTGGCACATTAACATTATTAATAGTAAGAACTTCCTAGAGCTGGGGCAATTATTTTCGATGCGAACTGAATATAATATAGTTAGTTTTAGTAACATTTAAAGACAATTTGTTAGCTTTGAACCAATCGTTGACATGCTCAAGTTTCTGATTGACAATTTGAAATAATTTATCATGAGATCTGTGAGATGCAAAAATGTTAGTGTCATCAGCAAATAGGCTAAATTGAAGTATGGATGAAGCATTTGGTAGGTCGTTAATGAAAAATAAAAAAAGGAGTGGTCCCAAAATTGATCCCGGGGAACTCCATATCTTATAGGACTTAATGAAGCTATAATTCCATTGCACTTCACCTGTTGGTACCTATTGCTAAGGTAGCTATGAAGCCACTTTAGTGCCGAATGCTGAATAACGATTTGACCCACTATTCGGCTCCGAAGCGACTACGAAGTGAATATTTGGTAAGCCTAATATTTTACGTACCTCGCAAAAACTTAAAGGCATTCAAGAAAACTTTCAATAGAGTGATTTGAACCCAATTTCGAGGTCTGGGTCTCACGTCGTCTGATCGCCTCCCTGTCAACTCCAGCTGTCAGATGGGTTCTGCGGGAGTCAGAGGTCTGCATAACAATGGCCGAAAATGTCACCCCGCCTCTGGACAGAATGATTTCTCATTTAATTCCGTCTAAAATGCTCACGACATACACGTATATTGGTTAGGCCTCCATGTACTGTCCTGTCTGTAGCAATCAATGTCTTAGCATTGACCAACGAAGTTATATAACGGTTTCTTTGGATCGTACATATGGCTAAACGACGCAGGATTGTTGAAGCCGAGTCAAGAACTTGCTCGTGGTTCCTCCTACTCATAAACATCTAGGAGAGGGATAGAACCTGTACGCACCGTGATACTAGCAGAGTGCTCTAACCAATTGACTACTGTACCAGCGCTCCACGTGCTTTGAAAACGTGGAGAATTTTTTGACTACTACACGACGGTAAGAATATACATGCGGTCATTAACTCAGGTCTGTGGCTCTCCGACTCTCGAGCGGCTTATCGGTGTTGGAATATTATCTATAGCATTGTCGTCCGAATTGCAGCTGGCGCTTGCAGTAATTAACTGTTGTGTAGAGGCGCTGAACAGGCTTCACAGTTCACCTAGTAATCTGACCAAGAAATCGTCACGCATAACCAAACCGTTAGAGATGGCGGTGAATGTGTGGGAAGGAGAGAGGAAGTAGTGACTGACATGAAAAGATATGAAGATATGTGGAGAAATACGAAGAGATATGAAGACAAACACATGTAAAGAGATAAAGAGATACGAAGAAATATGAAGAGATATAAAGACAAATACATGTAGAGAGATAAAGAGATACGAAGAAATATGAAGAGATATGAAGACAAATATATGTAAAGAGATAAAGAGATACGAGGAAATACGAAGAGATATGAAAAGAATTGAAGATATGCATGTATGAAGATATGTGAAGAGATATGAAGAAGTATGAAGATATATGAAGATACACGAAGCAATACTAAGAAATACGAAGAAATATGAGGCGATATGATGAGACATGAAGAAATAAACAGAAATATAAAGATGCTCATGAAAAATATGAAAATGGACCTAAGAACGGACGGAATGAAGGACGGACAGAAGGCCGAGAGGCATATATTGAGATGACTGGAAGGGCAGCTAAACGGATGAACGGACGAGTAGAACCATCAAGTCTAAATGTTCTCAAGTATGCGGCCTTAAATGCTTCAAGACGAGTGCTTGTATACTTCCTGGGTAAGCGTCTGAAAGCAAATTCAGGCCTCCTCTGCTGCTCCCGAAGAGCATAGGCCACAGCCACCACCACTGTTGCTGATGCTGCTTCTACTGCTGCTGCTGCTGCTGCTGCTGATAGAGGATTACTCATCGTTTGGCTTCATCTGGATGGTCTCGGCTGCCTAAGTCTCCCTCTGCCTTCGTCCGTTTGTTTGTCCGTTCGTTCTTACGTCTCGGCGTGCGAGCGCGTGCGTATGGTGTCGGCTGATGGGGTCTTTGGATGAGAGACAGACAGAGATAGTTGTATTACAAGTATACCTCTTTCCCCCCAGGCAGAGTACGGAGACGCTGCCGGATTTCGTTCGTACCAGACGTTCCACTCCTACCGTGGTCTACCTCATCCTCAAAAGCACGCGCGATCTATGCACACCGTGTTTTATAATGGACATTGCAATCCGAAGGCTAACGCAAACAGACAAGAACAGACCGATGCACAAATTATACAGAAACCCAGACAGCAATAGACACTGACAAAATTCGAAACAGGAATTGGTAACCTCGAATCTTCCTCGGACTATATATGTAGGACCCGAGTGACAGAAGAAAGACGGATTGAGTCAAAAAAAACAGGCTGACACGTGGATACACAACACATACAAACGAACGCTGAAGAGCAGTCGGAGAAAGTCATTCAGCTAGACATACGGACAGACAAGGAGCCGAACACAAACGAAGACTAGATTCTGGAGTCAACGTCTGCATGCTAGCCTACATCTGGAACCGTCCGACGGTTCTATCCAGAGGCATCCGGAGCGAGGGAGGGAGCGAAGAGCAGGCATCGGCCGCTCTCTTCCGCTCCGTAGGGCCAGGCCGCAGACAAGAGTCAGACAGCCAGCCAGCCAGCCAGCCAGCGCCGCATATTTACGTTTAACTTGGCCTCCGCCACCGATACGCGTACGCTGCTACCGTCGTTGCAGCTCTTCTTGCTGCAAGAAACGCCGAAATGTCTCGGCCTAACCCATTGCTTTAATCCGAGGGCCTTAATCGAAAAGCCTGGAATCGTAAGAGCCCTAATATCGAGGAGGAGCAGTCTGTCGAACAACCACGCGAGGCACCGAAGACAACAATCGTCCGGTCAAAAGATGAGACGAGTACAGTAGCTCTATATTAGGTGTGTCGAATATCATGTGATCGCTGCTTCTAGCTTAAACACAACTAAATCTTAAACGTTGCCTTCGTGAAAGTTGAAATTCTCGAGTGGTCTTAACCTCGTTTCCTCTGAATGTCTCATTCGACTAACGCAGAGAGGAGGAGGAGAAGTCTTGCTCGATTCTGTTCCTCTAATTCCGCTCGGATGCTTTTCAGCTTCTGCCTCTAATGCTTCCGTCTGCTCTTACTTACGTATGTGCAATATAATATACTATTGCCAAGAAGCGCAACTGAACTGCGAGGATACGAGACTGATGACAATAACTAGTGAACTATGCGGATAGCAGCCACCTGTCTGACATCGACGATCACAGATCAACAACCTGTTCTGGTTCACCACAGTTACCTCAGTCACATATGGGAGTGCCACAAGGAATACGTCTAACTTCAGTCAGCACAAGTAAGTATCTTGCACCAGTCGAATATCTACAGTCTACACGTACAATGTGCAATCTACTAACGACTGCTTAATGTTAAGTATGTATATGGTGTTCATGTATTTGCATATGTTGTATGTATATTGTACACGTGTGTATGTTGTATGCATGTATTTTGTATGTGTATGCGGTATATGTGTATACAGGGCTCGTCTGATTGGTTATGTTCCTAAATTTGGCCACATCTCTACGTACATGCGGGACGTCCTTCACTGGTTTCCGGTTCAGCAGCGCATTCGATATACGATCTCCTCTATTGTCTGGCACTGTGTTGTGGGTAATGCGCCTGTCTATCTGAGGGATCCGTTCACCTTAGCTTTGGCTTCCTCTGGTCGCCGATCTCTTCGCTCGGCCTCTAAAGGCGTTTATATGGTTCCACATGCTCAATAGCTCATACCGCCACCAGACAAAATAGAGCTTTCGCAAGTGTGGGTCCCAGTGTTTGGAACAGCCTACCATCTGACCTGCGCTGTCTCCCGCGCGACCTGTCTGGCTCTTTCTATAAACTTTTTAAGACTTTCCTTTTTGACCGGTCCTGGGTCGGGAGCGCCTCTGAATAGTTATCTTGTACATACATACATATATAGGTTTACAGATATTACTTACTTACATACTTTGGCAAATAAAATTTATAATTACTGAAATCATGATGCATCAAATTACAAATTGAGCTTAATAATGCAATATTAACCTGATAGATTACTATAATACTGAGTGAGGCTTACTCATTGACCCGGAGGACAGAACCGTCTTCAAAATCGACCTCATGGTGCATTCGTCGCTGGCTGGTGCATGTGTATTCCAGTTGCCAGCCAGTCGGGGCGTCAGTCCCTGCATTCTACGTCTCATGGGGACCTGGTGGTTCCGCGCTCTCGTACCGCCATGCGGGCGGCCGCGCCTTTTCGTGCGTTGGACCGTTTCGGAGGGAGGGGGGTTGGAACTCCCTGCCGTTACCAATTCGGAGTCTGCCTCCCACTGTGCGTAGCACAGGATACATTTTCTGGACTAATGAAGACGCATTTATTGCAGAACTGTTAGGTAGCTTCGGCCTTCGGTAAGCGCCCTCGTGAGGTTCTTGTAGGGCGCTATGTAAATGTTCATATACATACATACATACATACATACATACATACATACATACATACATACATACATACATACATACATACATACATACATACATACATACATACATACATACATACATACATACATACATACATACATACATACATACATACATACATACATACATACATACATACATTTGCCCACACAACTTCTAAACAAAATTGTGGCTTCTCAGTGGTTGTCTTGTTGGCCCTTCGCTCTCGAACTCGCTCTCGTTAACGTTGCGCTTATCACCCAGGCTCCACTCGGAGCCTTTTTATACTCGCCTTAAAACTGTTCTTTTCAACAATGCTGAGATCGGGAGCGCTGATGAGTAGTAGTCTTGAAGTGGCTCTATAGATATAAATCTCCGTAATGAATGCATGCATGAATATTACAATACAGATCAACAGTCAGCAACAATATTCATTCATCCTTTCTTATATTTGACTTCTACTCGTAATTACTTACTTAGATATTTGCAATGCCAAAGCCCAACGTGTGTAAGTTTTGCAGACCTCGACATCGATTCAGCCGAATGAATTAAAGCATTGTGATTTGCAAAATATGAATTAGTGATTCAATAATGATCTCTTTTAACTCATTTGAGGTCCACGCAATACCATATGCTTCCTTATCAACATCTGCCCTTCTCTTTTCAGTCAACTTCTGACCTATAAATGCACAGATTTTATATTCCATTAATCATCTGTCTGCGTTAACCCTTTATCGACGAGCTTGTAACACAATGTACGGGAAAACCAATGCGGCTCGTCGTAAAGAGTTAATGCAGCTTCTACTGCGAGATCACGATTATTACAATGTAAATAAAAGATTTACCAACATCAAATATGGATACAATATGCATACATACATACACGAATACATGCACCATACATACATACATACATCATGCATAACTTTAGAGCGTACAGCAGTCTATAAGTAAATCAAATGTCTGTTGGTGTTCATCAGGCCAAACAATCTTATAAATAACACGTTTGCTAGTTCAACCAGATAAGATCTGTGCAAAATCTTATCCATGATATTTAAAAAATTCAGGCAGTTGCTTGTTTCTTTGTCTCTGTGGTTTTAAAATTAATCAAGCTCTAATTCTTTCTTCGTTCACCTGAACCAACGACACGTGACCAATGAGCTTCGCCTCACTTTAACAAAAAACACGTTTCAGCAAGTTCAAAGTCATGCTATGCAATCTCTCTTGCATCATAAAGGTATATAATATTTGGTCGTATAGGTTACTTACAGGTAAATTATTTGTGTTTCAGAACACGCATTGGTGAAATTGAGTCAATTTATTGAGAGGCTTATACATTTGCTCATAGGAGCCTTGTCAGTTAATCATACTGGTCTGTCATTAAAAATGGAGTCAGGAATCAATCTAATTAATGCGTAGCTAGAAGAAACTATAGAAGATAGTTACCGCATAGGAAATATCTGCTAACACGGCTCTTTGGCCTCTCTGAGAAGCGTGATCCCGGTTTCATAGCATCATTCATAGGAAGTTCAACAGGCCTCCGCAATTCAACTATGCTATAACTGCATTGAAATCATACTATGTTCTCTAGTCTAATGGAGCAGAAGAATGGATAGGGGAGGAGTGTCAGGTGATGATGGATAGAGGAGAATCGAGGAGGAAGAAGGTTTTAGGGAGAAAGGCTGTCCGTTAAGTAAATCCCCAGAGGCAGCGATCATCGAGTAATGTATTGTAATGTCATCAAGCATTTATATAGCGCCGCTTGAATCGGCAGCGCTCTCAACGGGCGTCTGTGAGTGGGCAAGTGAACAAAATTCTTAAGTCGTCTTCAAAACTGGCAAGGTGAGAGGCTCAGGCGCAGGGACTGTGGAAGACAGTTCCTAGCGGAAGGGCCAATATGGGCAAAGCTCTTCGTCGGACCGTGGCAGAGCGCATGCGCGGAACAACAAGAAGGCCGCGAATGGAGGTCCTTGTAAGTAAAGAAGACACCGAAGTGCAGAAATGCCTCAGGTAGGTCGGGGTCACCCCAAGTAGGCAGTTGCGCACTTGCGCATGAGGGAATGGTTTTAGACTGTGTATACGCTATTGCATAGAGAGCCAATGAAGTGATTGAGATCGGGAAGTTAGTATAACCTCTCTTGCAGCTTGGGTTTCCCGCAGAATAACGTGAGAGCGCTCACAGCTAAGTTCCATACGGAACTAGTGAAGCTAGAATCCCAAAACGATCTTCAGTTTGGTCTTAAGATTCGAACCCCTTACTTTTCGATTGACAATGCAGCATGCAAAATCCAAAATAGCACGCATCTCCAAGTTGGTTAGAGCCTTGTTTAAAGTGAAAATCAAGCTATATATGTGGATAAACTAATTGGTTAACAAGATCCATAATAGAGCGTCTGGCAAGAGTACAAGACAGTCATCTATTCGATGAGTAGTAATAAAAGATTAGGGACGGGGCAGTGTAGCGGTATGCTCCGAACTTTTTATCTGAAGCGTGGCGTGTTCGAATCCACCTCAAGCCACTGCGAACGGACCCTGGACTAGTTGTTCACCCAAAGTTTTTTATGAGGGAAGGCAGCGGGAGACCACCTCGCTCATCTAATCCCCAGGTGGCGCAAAGGTCAAAGGACCTGCCTCCTGGCAGAGTACTCGTTATTATTGATGCAAGGTAAGGTCGAACAGTCTAATAAGGCAGAGCGAATTCCAAGACCAAAGTCCAACATTGTAGAGGAACAGCGGGTCACCTCATCAGGCATCGGGTTCCCAGTGCAAATTTCGCATGCCTTCAACTCTGACGTTTATTGGTTAGGTGCAAATATTCCCGAATTAACAGAAGCCGCACGAAGAGAGGGATATCGGAAAGAGCGATAGAGACCGAGAACTAACGAGGCGAAAGGGAATGGACATTTGATGTGTTAAGAGAAGCAACTGGGATCAGTTCAAGACTTAACCGGTGAGAGGTTTATGCATGCGGGGCGTTGGAGAGTAGTTCGATGTTGAGCAAGTTTAATGCGAGAACTGAGTTTTGTAGAAGAATATGATGCTCGTATGGAAGAGAATAAGAGAAGACAGCATATAGTGTGAGATATGAGAGGAGGAAGGGACCACATCAGAGTGTGGAGGGGGATGTTCCACACATTCAGCAGAAGCATTAAGGATTTGTTTTAGGCGATCCTTCTGGTTCTGATAATCTAAACACAGCTTTCGATTTAGTACCGGCCTTGATATGTCGAGATTCTGACACTTACTGGAGAGGAGGCATTATGAATTCCAGGACTCACGTAATGAAAACCTTTATCGCACGATTTTGCCCTCTGCCTGAGCGCATGTAACTCTTACCTAAACACACGCACACCCACACATACACACACCTTTTACATAGACGCACATTACATATTACATTTCAGTGGCAGCTTTACGCCGTTGATACGATGCTGGCGGCAGGTGCAGCGAAACTAAGCGATGCTGAGCTCAGTTAGCACTTGGCTGCATGACCTCCGTGAAGCATTCACGTTTAGCGCTAGGTTGCCGTAAGCCGTTTTTGTGCCTCATCTCATTTGTGTCTCTATCTCGCAACTTAAGCTACAGCTACACGTGGAAGCCTATTCAAAAGTGTCTCACCTTTACCTGTTCTATCTAAGCGCACATGCCTTTTAAAACAAACTAATGTGAAAGCACACTCCGTTCCTCTAAACGCACGTACATTTTTTAACGCACACATGCACCTCTTCTTATCCAAAATTAAGACACGAAAGTGACATCTCCATAAATGATTTTTCGCTGATCAGTATGAAGTAATATTTGGTTTTCGGTAATATAAAAATAAGTGAACAATTAAGTTTTAAATAAAGTCCTATAATAGATACCCTTAGTTTAAGGTCATCTTGCCGCAAATAACTTAAGCTGACCATAATTGACAATTAGGACCTAAGAATGATGACCTCAACTGACGTAATTCGGTCATCGCGTAACCTGTCCTTGTCGGATATTGTAATTGTAATTACGACCATTTATCTAGCGTCGTCAGTAGCAAGCCACTTATATGGTGCTTATTATAATGTGCATAACTCGATCAAACTTTGCCATACCTCACCTCAACCCACCTAACCTTACCTGCCCTGCCCTGATACAACGTCATCTAACCTGACCAGCATTGACCTGCTCTGATTTGAAGTCACCTTTCCTGACCTGACCTTAAATTTCCTTAACACAAGGCACCTTCGCATTCAAAGCCGTAATCATTAATAATCAGTCCGATATCCGGAGGATCACATGGAATAATTGCATAGCTAGATGAAACGGTTATTAGTCATGACTATCCTTTGTGACGCTGTATTCGTGATCTGATGCTCTGTTGCTGAAGCCATGCAGAAGACGAAGTCACCTTCCTCGTCCAAGTCCAGACGTATCATCCAGAACTGGTGGAAAGGAAAGTCGGCGCCCTCGTCACCATGCGGTGCTGGAAAAGGATTCTGGCTACCAGAGGTCAGCACTACTGCCCACCAATGTATGTATGTATGTATGTATGTATGCATGTATGCATGCATGTATGTGTATGTATGTATGTATGTATACATGTATGTATGTATATATGCATGCATGTATGTATGTATGAATGTATGTATGTATGTATGTATATATGCATGCATGTATGTATGTATGTATGTATGTATGTATGTATATATGTATGTATGTATGTATGTATGCATATATGTATGTATGTATGCATGTATGTATGTATGTATGTATGTATGTTTGTATGTATGTATGTACGTATGTACGTATGTATATATGTATGTATGTATGTATGTATGTATGTATGTATGTATGTATGCATGCATGCATGTATGTATGCATGTATAATATGAAATTTATATGGCGCCTTTTATCCGATCTAATCACATTAAATCAAATATCATTCATTCAAGGGCAGCGTTCGTGAATAGGCTTGTGCGTTGCGCTTGGCTTTCAAGTGGCGCTATAAAAGTTGACAAATTACGATCATGATACAAAAAAACAGACCTACGCGAAGTCAACTTGCAATCCCTGATGGGGGGGGGGACTTCGTACGTTCTCTTGCAGGGTCTGGGGCGGAACCACAGCCGACAACGCATGGAGCTTGTTTTTAGATAATGTCGTAGAAAATAATTTTTGAATAATTTCGCGCCCCGCTTAGTGACACCGGGCTTGCCATCAGTGGTACGCGAACAACCGTTTGAAAACAGCACTGTTGCTCTTGGTTAGAATATACTTCGACCATTATCTTCTGCCCAGTGTGAAAATATTGGAATATTCCTGCATGCTAGGAAAGATATAAAGTAGTCCATATTTTCTGTGAATGGAGCTACAGTATGGATATGACCGTTCACGAATGTTCTTCTGCTCTTGGCTGGACACAGGCGGACAACACCTGGTGCAACACAAAAAACAAGATCGTGCTAAGTCCTACAAGTCTGTTGCACCTGACGGAGGTGGAGCGGGTGGCGCTTCAGAAGATCGCGCTGACACGACTTCAGGATATTAACCTCGGCGTTCCAATTACCATTCCGAAAGGTAACAGCGCTGACTATAGCTATTACACATGTAGCAGAACAGCAATTGACTCAGCGAGTCAAAATTCTCGATTCCTTCTGATAGGTTAATGATTGTGCCTCTAACGTTGAATACTAGTTTATTCACACAGTTAGGATATGACCGAACAGCCGTTTGAAACAATAGATTACATAGATACAATACCAATAACAATACAATACTAATACAATAACAGTAACAATAGATAGACACATTGTAAACTTTCTATTGCTAATTATGGTCGTTTGCTATGTGTTGCCTGTAATGCCATACTGCGACATCGACATTTTTATCTCGCTGAAATTCTATTAGTAACATTTTTCAAAAACTGGTGGCATATGGTTGTCTAGAAATTTATACGTAGATTCATTAAGTTGCATTAAGGTTAATTGGTAAATATTCAACAGACTGAGCTTATGGAGGAAATATTAAATGTAGCAGACCCAAAGACCTTACGAACAAAGCGAAAAGCTCTGCTTTGTAAGGAGATGAGTCTTCCTAGTCATGAGTGGCAATAGGCCAATTATGCCAAATTAAGAAGCAATAATATTATATAAGAATGAACCGCATGGCGACGAGGGCACCCTTGGTGCAGATAGATCCAGGTAATAAGTGAGCGCTGTATAAGTGATATAAGTCCTCATAATCTTTGCTATTTTAGATGCTATCTTTCCACAGTGTGCATTCCAAGTCAGTCACTGATCGACATGGACGCCTAGAAACTTAATAGATTTGATTTTGAGTATAGGAGCATTATAATTATTTAACAGTAGTACAAGGTCGGACAGAGGTGGTCGTTTGCGATGGAAAGCAAAAAAAATATATAATTAGTTTTGATACTATTGAGAGAGAGAGAGAGAGAGAGAGAGAGAGAGAGAGAGAGACAGACAGACAGACAGACAGACAGACAGACCGACAGACAGACAGAGACAGAGACAGACAGAAAGAGACAGACACAGAGACAGACAGACACAGAGACAGAGACAGAGAGATCCAGAGAGAGAAGTTATTTACTGAGAAACAGTCGCTACGAAGAAGTTCTCGATTCAGTAGCGAAATTTCTTCAGAGATCGGTATTGCTATGTGTGTATTGCTACGTATTACCGTGCGCTATGTGCATGTATCATTGTATGTGCATGTGTATTGTATGTGTATTGGGCATACATGTGTGTATGTGTGCATGTGCGTATATGTGTGCGTGTGAGTTAGCCTGCGCTCACGTTAAAGTTGTTGCAACAATATTCTTGTTGCATCTTCTGCCAGTGTTGCCTTGTTTCCAAGATGTTACTGTTTGCTCGTTTCTTGTTGATGCTGCAGTATTCGTTTGGTTGTTGGTGCGTGCTAAATGATTTATGGAATAGAACGGAATTTCGCTTTGCATGATCTTCATGCACTTCTCCGCTTCAACTCCACCACATCCCATCAAGCCATTCCTTCCACCATCTCTTCCGCAATTTCTGTGCATCACTACCTCCCTTAATTACATTCTCACTCGATCATTCCTCCTCGTTCCCTTTCCCATCTCTCGCCCCTTCCTCTCCCCATTCCGCTCCCCATTCCTCTCCCCATTCTTCTCCCCATTCCTCCATTCACTCCCCTCATTCTCGTTCTGTTTTTCCTACCATCTATGCAATCGCAATTGTTCAATTGATTTTTCCATGTGTCCTGTCTTGATTCTCCACTCTCCATCAGTCCACCTCACGTCCTCTGTCGGTCATTTTGTTCCGCAATTGCCCAATTGATGCCTCAACTTTTTCCAATCACAGTTTTGCTCATTATAACATCTTTTTACACCAGTTAAGGACACAGCTTATCCCCTCCTCTAGAAAATCGGTAAAGGCTCAATGAGCTCCTAGAAGGATAAGGATGTTCTGAGTCGGCATTAACGAATGTATAGGCAGAAGAACAGAAAGAGGAAGAGAAAGTAGAAAGGAGGAAGCGGAGGAGGAATTGGAAGAGGACGAAGAAGAAGAAGAAAAGAAGAAGAAGAAAAGAAAAAGAAAAAGAAGTAGAAAAAGAAGAAGAAGAGAATTATCTATTTTGCTAGTGAAGTACTGAAAGCGATATATCAACTTCATTTTATTAACTTAGGATATACGAGGTGGTTGACCAGCCATTTAGCCAGGCCGACAGATCGTCCCACAGAAGGCACTCGTTGTAGTTTACACGTACTTTGTCTCTTTGGAGACTCAGTCTACTCGTGGCATAATTAAGAGTTGTCTATGGGACTCAACCGCTAAACAATTTTCAAAAAATGTCTGCCTTAACGGATATTTGAACCCCGACCTCTCAACTGACTCTCAGTCTCCAGTACGATCACCACTATAGAAGAAATTCATAACTTCGAAGATAATAAAGATAGCACCATTAGGCACTACTGTGGCCCACCAGTCACGGTTCATTAGAGATAATTAATGATAATTCATTAACAAAAAAGCGACCTATAGAAAATTAATGATGATTCATTCAACAGAGACCTATTTAGTGATAATTCATTAATAACAAATACCTAGAGATAATTACTAACTAAGAGAGCAGAAGGTTTTAGGCTATTGGATGAACACGTTTGACAGAAGAAAAGATCTACAGCGCCTTGAAGTTAGGCACTGAAGTTGTTTCGTATTTACTGGAGAATCGGACACATAGGTCTCTATTGTTTCTATGCATTACGAATTAAATTCAAAATTCAGAGATCCTGGGAATGTTGAAATTCAAAGATTTAACTTATGCCAAAATCTAGCAACGGATTCATCGCCAAAGGCACGTGAACTAGATACTGAGCCAACTCCTCTTAGATGATACTAGGAAATGGGAATCATCTAGACTTCCTCAAGAACGGTGAAGATGAATAAGATATTTCAAGGATGCATCATCCAAATTCACTGCCTTACGCTCCACCAGTAGATCTCAGCATTGGTGCATTCGTACGTCTGTGCATGGCATGCATGCGCAAGCGTTGTCTGTGTATATGGGAATGTTTGCTTAGCACCTGGACGTGTGTACATACATGAGCATTCGTGCAGGAGCGAATTCTAAGAAGCTCTTGAGGGCGTTCCTCATTGGCCTAGTTACTGGTGCTTGAGTCCGTTACGCATTGACGAATCGCGGACGAATATCTGGAAAGTCTAGGACTTTAAGCAGATGAAGTTTGAATGGAAACTCATCTAATTCATTCCAAATGGCAACAACAACAACAACAACAATTATGAAAATGACAGTAATCATCAATCGTCATCATCACCATCATTACCTTCACCATCTTTCTTATCATCATTAACATCGTCATCGTCGTCATCATCATTACCAACACTATCTTCTTTACCATGATCATGATCATGATCATGATCATGATCGTCATCGTCATCGTCATCGTCATCGTCATCGTCATCGTCATCGTCATCGTCATCGTCATAGTCGGCGTCGTTGTCATCATCGTCATCGTCATCGAGATGGAAGGGAATTATATATTTTATATAATTATTGGTCAATAGATATTTTGCATGATCTTTGATTCAGGAAATCGTAACAAAAGCTGATCTTCAAATGACTGAAAGATAAACAGACTGCTGAAGAAGAAGAAGAAAAGCCATAACATTTAAAATTCAATAGGGTCAATACATAAAATTTAAATATTTAAATATCAGTTTCCTTTACTGATACTATTTTCTGGATATTCCTTAACATTCTGGAAAGCTTATAAACTTAAGCCCTAAATTTCCATTTTTGCCCGGCTCGACATAATGTAAGATATATTCTATAGTCCTTACAATTCTGAAACGTGTTGAACATTGATTCCCCATGTAGGTTGGACAACATTTTTAGCAAAGCTTGCTGCTATTCACTGATAAATCGCAGTCTATCGAGAAACTTAATTCAGTAAGAGTAAATAAAGATCGAGACCACTTAAAAATAATTTAAAAAAAGTTAATTACACAATTAATTATGTATGTAAATGATCTGAATGCATTAACTAAGGTGCTTGTATTGCAGATGGTATGAACACTAAGTCGAAGAAGAGTCGATTCCTTTTGAAGAGAAGAGCTGTATCGACGAACGTCATTGATACTCTTAGTCCATCGAGTCCTAAGAACAGCTATCCTCCCAATGGTAAGTCTTGTAGCGCTATAATTACAATCTACATAGACCTCCTATTCTATAATAAGCCTGCATATATGCATTAGGCTAGCGATCGCTGGCTGAATGCAATGCAGGAGGGTGATTGTTGATATGGTATCTTTAGATGGCTGATCGTGTTGGTATGATGACTGTTAGGTAAATTGTTCTTATACATGCGACAATTAATATAATATGCTGGTCCATTGCTGGACAATAGTACAAGGGTTACATTTCTGCAGAGAAATTTAAGAACGTTACAACTACAGTATTAGTACTGTGTCAATTATCGCTGTTACATGTTTGAATAACAATCATCATTTTTAGTCGTTTTACACTCTAACAAAGGAGTGCATTGGATTCCCAGTCACTTTTATTAAAGACCTTTTTAAAACTTATTAAACACTTTTATTAAACAGTTTTAATGAACACTTTTAGTCAACTCTCAACCTTAAGGTGTTAATGGCTTGGTGCGCAGACTGCATAATATTATATCGAATTGTCGAACAATCGATGATTTTTACAGTATTGAAGAGGAATATCGATTCCGATGAGAAGGTCCTTGGAGTCAAAGACCAGACAGTGTGATAACCTAACGACTTTTTAGTGAGGCTTTAGTAGGTCACGTTTCATATCTGACAACTTACATATGGTATGCTTCGCAATCGACATGCTATACGACATCTAAAAGCTGAGTTAACCCGCTCAACAATAGTTGGTGAATTAGTCAGAGAGAGGTTTATGCTGTGTGTCAACGGATGTAGACAAGCAGCGAGCAAATGACTGTACGAACGAAAGAACGAAAGATTATGTATAGGAAGACTGGAATGAATAGGTGACTCCATTATATCCGTAATGACGGCTAGGAATTGAATCCCTCCCAACACGGCAATCTGATAATAAATTTCGAACATATCAGGTTAGATATTATGAAGACGTGTCTGCCTCATTCGATTTCACGTTCGATGTTTGTCTGGCGCCGTTAGATCGGACAGATGGACATTTCATCCGGCGCCTCCTTTACGAAATCCGACTCGCTGACTGTGCAAGGAACACTAATCTTGCAGCGGCAAGAAATGGCGTCTGCAATGTAACGGGAGGATGTGGACCAGTGAACAGAGGCGGAGATCCCCCACCTTTTACAAAGAGAGGACACATTATACGTTTGACCTACTCCACATTTTCTACCCCTCTCATTGGGTGTCCCCCTCCCAACTGTCAAGCGAGATCGCCACCCCTGTCTGTGAAGCTTTAATATTCGATTTGAAAATGAATCGGATGGCGGTATGCCATTTCGATTCGATGCGATAGTGGTGTCATGATGAAATCATAACCTTTCGACATGCCTTGTTCTATACGAATTGTTCCAATTCTTAACTGCGTGCATTGATTGTTAAATGGCTACGTTGCAACTCATTGGCGACTCGCATCTTGGACAATTCAAGAAAACCGTTGGAAGTAGAACAAAAGATGATTCCATTGTAACGAGGTTGTCGAGGGTTGCGAGTGATTTATTAGCTCTTCACTATTTTGCCAGAGAGAATTCATTCAGTTGAAGCAAAAAATGATTACAGACTTACGCTATAACTCTTCCAAAACAAATTCAGCATTTCTAATTTAGCGCGACTTAAGGATTTGCCATTCTGACAGAGAGATAGGCCTAATAAACTAGTAATGTGTGTTTACGATGCTTTATTAAACCAAATGAAAATGGAACTTGACGGAACAGTATCATTAATCTAATTCGAAAGATTATTTGTGTCATTTAATTTGATTACTTTATTATTATAGTTAGTTTAATCTTAGACTTTAGCAAAGTTATCACGCCTATTGATGAATGTGATACAAGAGAAAAACTAAGGAAGGAGAATGAAGGAAGCGAATAGCTAGAGGAGGAAAAATGGAAGAATAGCAGAAGCAGAAGTATGGGAGGATGAGAAAACGAAAGGAGGAGCAGAGGGAGGGGAAGAAAATAAACTGCAGGATGGAAGGAGTTGAAAAACAAGAGGAAGAAGAAGAAGAAGAAGAAGAGTAGGACAAGTCAATTAGAAAATGAAGGAGGGAGGAAGGGAAACAGAAGGATGGAAGGAGTAGGAGGAAGAACTTGAAAAACAGAAGGAGGGGAGGAGAAAGGAAAGTTGTAGGAGGAGCACGCGGAAAGGTATGAAGTAGGGCGAGCAGAAACGCGAACAGAGGAGGACCTTGAAGCAGATGATTACAGGGTAGAGGAGACGAAACATCTACATAGACTTGGTTCAGAGCCTGAGGAAGGACGTCGTCGTTATGTAAGCGATTTCGAGAATGGCTGTTTAAACAGGAGCAATTTATACAGCGCCTGTATAAATGACCTAAACAACGCCTGGATAAATGCATACCGTTGGGTCGTTGGGAAATTCTGTCCAAATAACTGTATTGGTCTGAATCGGTTTTATCTCTTTCTGCCTATACACTTGTGTGTATGTGTGTATGTGTGTATGTGTGTATGTGTGTATGTGTGTATGTGTGTATGTGTGTATGTGTGTATGTGTGTATGTGTGTATGTGTGTATGTGTGTATGTGTGTATGTGTGTATGTGTGTATGTGTGTATGTGTGTATGTGTGTATGTGTGTATGTGTGTATTCATGCAAGGGCTTCTACGCCATATAAACCTTGAATCAAATGCTCATTCCAAGAAATAGGGGAAGATATTGCAAATTGAGGCAAGTTTAAACATATATATATAGAGGTCATGGGAGACGTAGGGAAAAATGCTCCAA
>OY365810.1:26016089-26181089 GCA_959347315.1 Bimastos eiseni | reverse complement strand
CGTCGGAACCACAGCATTTTTTAAACGGGATTCTACGGAAATTCATTGCGGTTTAACTCACTTTTTATGCTCGGGTTCATATTTAGGTTTAAAAAAGTGAAGAGGTAATGGAGATAGGAAGAGGGGAGAGGAGGAGAGATAGAAAAAAGAAAGAGAGAGAGGAGAGAGAGAGAGAGCGATAGAGAAAAGAGAAGAAAGAGAGAGAGAAAAAAGAGAATGAAAGAGAGAGAGAGAAGAGAAGAAAGAGAGAGAGAGAGAGTGATAGAAAGAGAGAGGGGAGCGATAGAGAAAAGAGAAGAGAGAGAAAAAAAGAGATTGAAAGAGAGAAAGAGAGAAAAAAGAGAAAGAAAGAAAGAGAGAGAGAGAGAGGGAGCGATAGAGAAAAGAGAAGAGAGAGAAAAAAAGAGATTGAAAGAGAGAAAGAGAGAAAAAAGAGAAAGAAAGAAAGAGAGAGAGAGAGAGGGAGCGATAGAGAAAAGAGAAGAGAGAGAAAAAAAGAGATTGAAAGAGAGAAAGAGAGAAAAAAGAGAAAGAAAGAAAGAGAGAGAGAGAGAGGGAGCGATAGAGAAAAGAGAAGAGAGAGAAAAAAAGAGATTGAAAGAGAGAAAGAGAGAAAAAAGAGAAAGAAAGAAAGAGAGAGAGAGAGAGGGAGCGATAGAGAAAAGAGAAGAGAGAGAAAAAAAGAGATTGAAAGAGAGAAAGAGAGAAAAAAGAGAAAGAAAGAAAGAGAGAGAGAGAGAGGGAGCGATAGAGAAAAGAGAAGAGAGAGAAAAAAAGAGATTGAAAGAGAGAAAGAGAGAAAAAAGAGAAAGAAAGAAAGAGAGAGAGAGAGAGGGAGCGATAGAGAAAAGAGAATGAAAGAGAGAGAGAAAAAAGAGAATGAAAGAGAGAGAAAGAGAGAGAGAAGAGAAGAAAGAGAGAGAGAGAGTAGAGAGAGTGAGAGAGAGAAGAGAAGAGAGAGAGAGAAAGAAAGAGAGAGAGACAGAGAGAGAGAGAGAAGAGAATGACAGAGAGGGAGAGAGAGGGAGAGAGAGAGAGAGAGAGAGAGAGAGAGAGAGGAAGGAACATGAGTGACAAAAACAAAGAAACAAAGAATGGCTTATAAAGGGAGTTGATGATGGCCTTGTTGATGGTCTAGCTGAGGTGAATAAGCTGATCTCTCTGACGTGGCTTTTGTGAGCGCTGAGGAATTTTTGAAGATTTACATTAAATTTACATTACATTACAAATGAGTGCAAATGCTAAGTTTTCAAGTTCCAAAGTTACATCCGACCTCAATTAGATTGACTTATCAAACAAAGACATCTGTTGGAGCATAATCAACTGCAGCCTACAATACACTGCCATGGGCTATACTATAGGCATTAGAAACATATAAATCCTTTGAAATTATACCTGTTAACTGTAATTATGATGAATAAAATCTATGATCACTTACAAACATTCAAAAACCTAACCTAACGGGATGTATACTTGGTTATAATCGGAATATGTTACAGAAATAGCGCAGCCTCAAGAGAAATTCTTAGTAGGCGCCGTCTACGCTTAGTCAAAACGATATTAAATTACACGAACCTATGCTTCACTTAGAATCAGACAGTATTGAGATGAGTATAAGATTCCCCAATGGCAGACCCAGGTACAAACCACAAGCTCAAGCAACTGATCAACAACAAGAGTAGAACGATGATAGCTTGTTCAAAGTTCCTGAACTACGTGTCGAGATTGATTGCCTAATCATATTCATCTCCTTATTTTTCTTCTATTTCGCATAACTGGCATTCTTACTCTTCTTCGTATGATTATTGTTCTCCGCCTCCTACTCGCTTTCGTCTTCTTCTTTTCTTCTCCCTCTCCTTCTTCCTTATCTTATCTTATTTTTCTTCATCAGCAGCATCATCGTTTTCTTCTTCTGTTTCTTCGTCTCTACTACTGCTATTATTACTTTTTCTTCTTCTTCTTCTTCTTCTTCTTCTTCTTCTTCTTCTTCTTCTTCTTCTTCTTCACAATCTTTTCACGATGCCAATTTCTTTGGATACAGTTATGTCGAATTTAAATGGTATAATTAACTTCATTAGATTTGGTTGAGCTGGAGTTAGTTAACTTGCAGAACGAACATGGCTTATTTTTTTATTGGAGCAGTTTTTGAACAGTAACACCCAACACAGTACAGTTGCTGATGATCAACGATGGTCAGCTGAAAATTTTAAAACTTTCTCTGTTTCAGCGCAAACAGACTCCAGGACCTCTGGATGGGTGTTTGGAATTCCACTCGCCAAGTGTATCGCGAATGACATCGAGCTACGTCGCCTACCTGCGACGATCCAACCAGGAACACGACCAATCGAAATGACTTACAGTCCACTACGAAACAGGTCAGAGCAGTTCATGAGTCTCATAGCAAGACTTGTAAATGACGGATCAGCTGTTCTCTGTACAATGTACGATGGTAGAATCGCCAGAAGAGAACATTGTACTTCATTATATCTACCGATGTATATTGTATGTAGGCCTGTATATATTTATAGAGCTAGTTTAGAGAACTTTAACAAGTACGCGCATGCATATATATATATATATATATATATGTAGACCTATGTGTACATCCATATATAAATACATGCACATATACTTACGTGCATACACATGCATGCATACATATATTCATACATCCAAACATAAATACATACATGCATACGTACGTGCGTGCGTGCATGCGTGCGTACGTACGTACGTACATACTTGCATACATACTTACATACATATATACATACATAAAATGTCTTACATTCAAACATCCAAATATAATTACATCCATACATACATATGTACATATGTGCATGCGTATATATATACGCATATTGTAATTGTAACGGAACACTTATATAGCGCCACTCGAGATCGGAGGCGCTCCAATGTATGTTAAGTATATTATACACACATATACATAATATTATGCGCATACACATATATAAATAAACACATACATACATTCGTGCATACATGCATGCATATAGTATTTATCTATATCCCCTCTTTCAACTCTGTTTTCTCATCTTTTCACACCAATCTCTACATGTTACTCCAATTTCCGTTCGTATTCCTCCGTTCCTTCTGTTCCACCATTTCCCTCCACTACAGCCATTCCACATGCTCTCTTCCTAATGCTTCTGCTTTATCTAATTCTCTTAATCTCTATTTCAGTTCGGGGTCTCGTCTTCTCACACCTTCTCTCTCTGTCTCTCTGTCTCTCTGTCTCTCTGTCTCTCTCTGTCTCTCTCTGTCTCTCTCTGTCTCTCTTATACTGCTTACATCACCTTCTCGGTCCTCTTCCTTCTATCTGTAATCTACTGCCTCACAGGCACGCGTCACTGCTTCTGCTTCCCATTTCTCCTCCACCTCCTCCTCCTCTTCCACCTCCTCCTCCTCCTTTTCCTCCACTTTCTCCTCGTCATCCTTTCTTCTTCCTCCTTCTTCTCTTCCATCTCCTCCTCTACCTCCTCCTTGTCTTTCTCCCCTTCCTCTCCTCTTCTTCTTCCTCCTCCTTTTCCTCGTCTTCGTGTCCTTCTCTTCCCTTCCTCCTTCTTCTACGACTTTCCTCGTGGCTAAATATACCTCGATATCTACTGTTACTGTCGGCTGATAGATCCGTCCGAATCTTTGGTCCGTTACTGATTCACTGATGAGTCAGCAGAAAGAAGGAGGTCATCATCAGTCGGATCATCTCCTCTGTAATGTAGACCCATAGTTAATAGGATATAGCACTGTATAATAATTATCATAATTAAAGTAACAACTGCATAAGCAGAAGCAACAACACAGCAACAACAAGAGCAGCAATAACAACAACAACAACAACAAAAAGCATAATTATTATAATGGTAATAATGAATATAATGATAATAATAATAATATTAATAACAATAATAATAATATAATAGTAATAATATCTGTCTCTGTCTGTTTTGGCTGTCAGTCTCTGTTTTTATCTCTCTCTTTCTCTCTCTCTTTCTCTCTCTATCTGTCTCTCTTTCTATCTTACTCTTTCTCTCTCTCTGTCTCTTTCTCTCTCTCTGTCTCTTTCTCTCTCTCTCTCTGTCTCTTTCTATCTCTCTGTGTCTCTTTGTGTGTCTGTCTCTGTCTCTGTCTGTCTGTCTACCTGTTTGTTTGTGTGCCTTTCTTCTTTTCTCTCTGTCTCTCTCTGTCTCTCTCTCTCTGTCTCTCTCTCTGTCTCTCTCTGTCTCCCCTTCTGTCTGTCTGTCTGTCTGTCTCTCTCTCCCTCTCTCTCTGTCTCTGTGTGTGTCTTTTTCTGTCTCCCTCTCTGTCTGTCTGTCTCTTTCTCTGTCTCTGTCTTTCTCTGACTCTGTCTCTGTCTCTGTCTCTGTCTCTGTCTCTCTCTGTCTCTGTCTGTCTCTGTCTCTCTCTCTCTCTCTCCATCTGTATCAACTAACGACTTATTCGTCTATTTATTGATCACAAGTTGATTCCAGCGTCTACACAAAGTTCTGTAGAATTCTCTATTCGTCCATATTTCGATTATATCCCTTGATCGCCTTTCCGTTTCTTTTATAAATTTACTTCGTTCATTCGTCTGTTTATCGTTCAAACTTTCATTCTTTCACCAATTCATCCAATAAACCTATCTATGTTTAATATGATCCCTAACGAAATTATGTCTTATTTTCAGGAAGTCGAGCAGTTCTTCCGTGAGTATTTTCTCAAAATTTGCAAATAATTTTATAAGCCTTCAATTACGTCACATTTATTTCTACCTAATTTGATCCTCCAATTTATTTCATTTCGTTGCCCTACTTAATTAATTATTTTGGCAAAAGTGTACTACTTTTATTCCGACTCTGCAGCAACATCAGTATTAGTAGACCCAATAAGAGATATGGTTAGAGTAGGATTAGTAGGAAACCTTAACATTAGTAGTAGGAGCCTAGTTCTTGTCGCAGCTGCTGTATTGATGGTAGTAGAAAAGGAGCAATATGATAGTTGTAGTAATAGTAGTAAAAGCGCATTAGATGTCGTAGTAGCTTACTGGCGCCGTCGTAATTTTCCTGTGTTCGACCTGCGTCTGACCTGTGTTGACCTGCATTGACCTGTTTTGACCTGTGTTGGCCTGTTTTGACCCGTATCGACCTGTGTTGACCTGTGTTGACCTGCGGATGTTTTCATAGGGTGGGGCTCTGAGTAACGATGAGTCTTTGTCGGAGTCTGACTGCAGCCGGACAGCCGGATCCAATCTCGTCGACGCCCTTCTACTTCCGGTCTCATCCAGACTGGACTCCAACCGACTCCAGCAACAGACGCAGGTCCATCCACAACAACAGCAGCAGCAGCATCTGCAGATGCATCCATCCGATTCAAAGCTACGAGTTCCCTACGTTGTCAACGTCTGCTGTCAACATCTTCAGTCTCATGGTAAGCCTGACGATGACCATGACGACAGCGGTAACTATGATGACAGCGACAACTGTGATGACATAGACAATGATAACTACGACGACAACGACAACTACGATGACAGCAACAACTGTGATGACACTGACAACTATGATGACAACGACAACTGTGATGGCAGACACTACGAAGATAATTTTAGGAATGCTGCCAGTGACGTAAATGATGACGTGAATGATGACGCGGATGATGATGTTGATGATGAATGACTATTATATCGTTGATATGAGGATAATTAATCAATGAGAAAGTTACCAACAATGTTTATACCATGCAGAAGAAGAGACGAATGTTTTGATGGTTGCGATGACGGCGATTGTTGATACAACTATAAATGAATTGATAATTCATGTGTGAATCTGCTGCGACATGATTAACTACGGACATGTAAGTAATAATGGTGATGATAATGTCGTTGCTGATGCTCATGAAGATGACGATGATGATGATGTTGCTGGTGATGCAGATAATAATAATGATGACGTTATTACCCTTATTCCCACAAGCGGAAATTTGGTCCAGAGTTTTGGGGACAGCTCGCAAGAATTTGGAGTTTGGGGATTGGTCGTGAAAAAATTTCAATTCCCAAACAAATTCGATGTAGCACAAAAGGACGAACAGTAGTACTAGAAACACTGCAGAAGTTTACAATATTTCTGACAATTTGAGGGATTAAGCAGCTCAGTCCCCTCCACCTAAAATTTGGAGGGTACCATCACCTCCTCCCCCCCCATAAGTTTCCGCCCCTGTCTATTCCCAATTTGCCTCAACCAGGGTTGTGCCATTTCCTTGTTCTCTCAACTTCTGCTGATCCTACAACTTAGCTTACTTCCAGGTTCGTAGTTCTTCCATCATCGCTTTGATCAATCAAACAGCTGCGTCCAAGTGGATGCGGAATAGGTTTCAATCGGCTGACGTAATCAGAGTATTTTCCGTTCTTTTCCAGGTCTCGGGGTTCTAGGTATCTTCCGAATTGGAAGTTCAAAGAAGCGAACTATTCAGGTAATTAGCTCTCTTTATCGTCTTTCGACCTTAGAACCACGATTCCGATTCATTTCCGCAGTTACGTATTATATACATGTATACTTATTGTTCTATATTTACTAGTCTCTACTTCTATGTCTTAATTTTACCTCTATATGCACATGATCTGATATATTTAATTCCAAAACTCATGCAGCGCCGTTACCTATCGTCCAAGGCGTCATCCGATGGTCACGTTCTAAACAGAATCAGAATCAGACTCCGTTGGATATAGCGATGAAGTTGAGAATCGTCAATCCAGATAATAGTTCACCAGGGCAATTAATCTGAACCTAATTGGAACTTGTGGAACCTTAAACATCCAGGTAATTCGGTTTTAAAATAATTACTATTAATGCCTATTGCCTAAGTTAAAAGAATCTGCATTCAGTGAAGCATATACCCAGAATAACGCTTCGGAGTTTACTGTACTGAGATAGATCTATTAAACAACTCTTATCTCAAGTCCTTTAGAGATAAAGAAAGGTGCTTAAAGATAATATGGTACAAATGCTTAAAATTAAAATTAAAATTGGAATCTTCCAAAATATTGGGAAATAAGTAAATACATTTAAGGCAGGGTTCCGTCACTTCTGTTGGGAAGATAACTGCCTCACCGACAGCCACTGAAAATCAGGCATCTCAGTTATCAGAAAGCCTCGCTCAATCCACTCACTAGAAGTAAGATACTCGCACTTCACAGAAACATAAGGACTAGACAGTCTTCGTATATAATAATAAATCGAATAAATATAACGTCCAAACACTTGTGCAGCTGCAGAGGGCAAGGAGACGAGACGACAACACATCCACATCGGAGATGCGGGACTTTCATGTGCGCGTAGTTGGTTGCGGCTGACACTGAAGGCAGCTGCGCCAAGTTTAAGTTGTATACGAGCGTAATGTGTTCCGTGTTTATGTTCTTTCGCTTCTATTCTGATTTATGGTTGAATAAAGTTGGTAGTAATTCTAAACAGACCGAATACCCGGCTTTGCCTGCCCTATGTCGCCTAGGAAATTAGAGAGCGTCTGGTGAATTTCTTTTTCTGTCACCTAGAAAACGACCGCACCCTTAATTCCTCCTGGGGCCCATCAGACTCACGTCGTCTGACCTCCCTGTCTGTCTAATGGGTATCATTATCTGTGACTGTCCGCACCTGTGTTACTTGAAATAAACCGAACACGTAAATTCCAATGGAATGGCTACTTACGATCAAGGTCAATGGTTACTCTGCAAGCATGCCGACAGCAAGCCCGTATGGAACCCGTGTTCCAACATGGAACCAGCATAGGGCTCGTGTGGGTTTAGTCTAGTGCCCTTGAAAATGTTGGCAGGATGTGTGGTTTTTCTGCTCCGATACCGGAGTATCCCTGCTATCCATTTGCGCACTCCATTGCTGCGTGGGTTGACGACCGAATTGGACTTCACATTGGCTTCCGTCGAAGATAGCGACCTCGTGCAAACGCTAAACGTATAATATATATATATATATATATATATATATATAGACATCCCGAGTGGCTTACGGTTGGTGAAGCAACATCAGCGTAGGTCATAGTCGACTATCACGGGTGAGAGATAGGGACGCCCTATAGTCCCAGATCGCACCAGCGAACAAGATAAGAAGCGCACGATCTACATTGCATTAACTCGTTTAATTCGTTTATTGTTATCCAACAATATGAACACAAAAAAAATTATAAACATGTGGCTTCATTGCAATAGAGCAAAAATTGGCTCAAAGAGGTATAACAGAGCACAACTTAACAGGAAGAACGATGGATAACATGGAGGACCCATGGGAGGAATATCCCGCTAGAGGGAATTCCAAGAAAGATTGCAAAACACGCCTACTTGAAATCACTAATGTAGTATAACGGTGCAACCTTATGTGCAGGACTTTAGAGTTGATGACAATTTCGCATTGCTAGCAGAAACGCTGGAAACATTATTTTAGCGGTGACTAAAGAGAACACAGCAGTAAGCACCTTCAAATTAGAACTGAACTTCTATAATATAAAACATAGATTCCCATTGGGTAGCCCTTTCTACCAGCTGTATAATCATATATAGCGTTCAAACTGAGCCTCGTCTTACTGATTTACTCATCAGTTTCACTTTGAGTCATTATGGTACATGGTAATCAGATACCTTGAAGGGGCGCTATATCAAATATTATTGATTGGGTGATTGGTTGAATCGTAACTGATTATGACTATTAACAGCGATTTACAACCTACGATTTATCCGTCTCGTTCTAAGATAATTAGCTCGTTAAGCTCTACACGTAATTGAGTAACAAAGAGCGGCGAATAGCTAACGGAGAAGCAGTCGTCAATCTCTGGTAAACTATGATATCGTATGCGACTATATATATATATATATATATATATATATGGTGCTTATGTCTATGTGGTACTTATAAAAGCGAAATGCAAAAACATACATACATGCATTATGATTATACAATATACATGTACATACATACGCATGTACACATACACACATGCATACATACACACGTGCATAAACGCATACAGAGATGCATACATACATACATACATACATACATACATACATACATACATACAAACATACATACATACATGCATGCATGCATGCATGCATGCATACATACATACATACATACATACATACATACATACATACATACATACATACATACATACATACATACATACATACATACATACATACATACATACATACATACATACAGACATACATACATACATACATACATACATACATACATACATACATACATACATACATACATACATACATACATACATATAGACTCGCACACAAACATATAAACAAATAATACATGCGTATGCTCAGATGATGGTCGAACATATCGGTCAAGTTGTATTGTTTCATATTGATAGCTGCGGGATGAATTTGACACTGGTCAGGAGGTGAAGTTGACGGAGGAACACAACCCTCACGATGTCGGTGCTGTTCTCAAGGAGTTCTTCAGAGACCTACCAGACCCTTTGCTCACCAAAAATCTCTATTCCGCCTTCGTCGCAACTCGAAGTGAGTCCCAGATCTATCTCTCGTTCGACTTCAATTTATTTATTTCAATATTCGTTTAATTAATCAGATAAAGAAGCTGTCACAACCACAACTCAGTTCACAAAAAACATTCCTTTTATATAAGCTATCGGTAAACCTATTCACACAGACACACACATATATATTCACAAAAGTTGGCGTACACTTACATACATGTGCATATATATATATATATATATTGATCCATACCCGGCAAAACTAGTATGTATATACAATGCATACACGAATTATGTTTGTGTATTATATATATATATGTATATGCGAATGTAGTGATATTCCGAGTTATGTATACAGGCAACGTGTGAATCAGACAATAAGAGATGTAAGCCTGTAAGGCTACTTATCCACACTAGCTAGGTGGCATATGTTAATTTTTTATGATATTAAAACGTAAGAAAATCTTCTAACACCACGTAGGCCTATCTTATTTATCGACGCTTGCATCAGAAAAGCAATTATCTTGGGCGCAGTCGGTATATCTGGATCTGAGGTGCATCGCATCCTACAACAAATAGATTTTCAGGATAATTTTCTAAGACATCACAGAGAAAGCTGTCTAAGAACTTATATTGCATCCACCAGTTGGTCCTTCATTAGCATAGTCTCTGTAAACAGGTCTTCCACTGACAATCACTGGCTTTCGGTGGTTTCCATCTGACTATATAAGATAATGCTATATTGGCTTTTATGTTGACTTCTAATTCATAAAATTCACTGTTACGTCCGAATAGTAAGTGTATCAACAGATTAAAATCTGTGCGAAAACTGTAATGACTGATGCGAGAAAGAAATCTCTAGCTTTCATTGTTTTGACCTATAAGAACGAAGTAATGGCTCAAAAACTGTATACATGATAAATAACGACATTTTTCTTACGTACGAACTACGATGGCTGTTGTTCTTATGTATAAGCAGAACTGAAAAACGACCAGCAGCGGATAAGGACCGTGAATCTCTTGATAGCCCTACTTCCCCCGTCGAATAGAGACACGCTCTGGGCGCTCCTCTCATTTCTTAACCTTATCGCCAAACATTCCACCGACTTCGTCGACGACCAAGGAAACAAAGTAAGCCAGTGCAACACACGCGACCGTTTTTACAGTATCGTAATCCTTTACTTGCATATATTATTATGATGCGCATTTTTTTGCATTTATTTATCATTTCCTGAGCAATTCCAGGGCATTTCTTTAGAAGCGACAAACCGAAACCAGAAAATGAAAGTTAATAGTTCAGTAAGCTAATTTATATTTCGATATAGGTTGGATTAGCATAGCGAAGATTGCGTCAGATTAGATCTGGAACTATGTTCTATATATGAAACAAACCTAGAGTATCAGGGCTGTTGATTGGTATCCTGGAGGATATAGTACAGAAAGTAATCGTAACCTAGGTCCATGTATTTTACGGGCGCCCATATTGGAGCTTCCAAGGAATCTTTAATGTGGCTTGTAAAGCTTTGGGCTTGAAATTCCAACACTAGGGCAGATGTTTAATCTTCCAATTTGCGTTGATGTAACTTGATATACTATGGGAAATACAAGAAGGCCTAAATGTAGTCTATCCAGTTTCTAATTTTCGCTCTTAGTATGATTGTTGCCTCATTCCCTATACAATGCCAAAGTATATAATCGGCTCGACATGCTGGAAACGCCTTCCACGTAACAGTGCAAGTTGCGACACACACTGATTGAATAGAATGGTCGGGTCGGGTCGGATCAAGATTAAACATCTTGCAGAGGTAATAGATAACTTAGCTCCTCCAATCGCACCTACAGTGACATTATTTTATCAGGCTTGTACATAATGGCTGTCTTGCACGTATTAATTGTTGTAATCAGAATTTCCGTTGAGCCATTGCTTTGTGAAACCACCTGTTATGATCGCTGATTGACGTGCGTGCAGGTACCTGGTAACAAGATGGATGCGCACAATTTGGCGACACTGTTCGGTCCTAATATTCTGCACAAGGCGAAGGGAGGAGCCTTCCAGGTGGAGAGCCTGGAAAGGGCCGAGGAAAGGGAAGAAGTCATCAGCGTCGTCAAGGAGATGATCGAACATCAAGCAGACATCTTTGAGGTAACATTCTTTAGGATGCTAACAGATCATGAAACTCATGATATTTTGGAAATACTTCTTAGGACACCCTTTCAAAATAAGTTTTGCTGACGTCGTCGAGTAACGCTGTGAATTCAGACCTCATTATAATGGAGAAACTCATTAAACCTTTCTTATTGACGTCAACGGACTTTGTTGCCAAAAGGTGTCAGTGAGCTGTTGACATCATTCCAATATCATTGTCAAATAAGATATATTCTGCACAATGAACCGCCATCATCATGAATATGAAAAAAATACTGGAATCTAGGGAAAATCATGAAGTATGATTATGACAAAAGTATGAAGAATCGTATAGTAAAAGACAGTATATATGAACGCTCATGGTAAATTTTAAAGAAAAGTTGAAGTCATTAACTTATCGTTTGCGCAAAATCGTTCTTAAGAGGAAAAGTTGTGGACATGTGGAAGTGATTGGATACTATGTAGAAGTCCTGATGACCCAGCGAATAGCTTGCAATCAAATATTTGAAATACGTTGTGCTAAATGGGTAATTAACGAATACATCTTTGACAAGCAGCTTTTCAAACGTATATAAAATGTCTTCCGAACCATGCCTCCAATGTTATATTAGATCGTTTGCGAATATGGCGGTTATTTCTGAGATGAATAACATCCTGAACGAATGTACTTTGAGCCTAACAGGTTAATATAATTATTACAATACCGCGTGACCTGCATTGATACACAAATTATAATTGACGGAGTCGAGGTCTTGAACTGACAGGCAATAGCCTACATGTAAGCGGGTAGGAGGCACGCATTTGATGGATATATGGTTGAATAATGACAGCTGTTAAGTTCCGTTAAACGGCGTCGACGTCTGACCTCGACTACAGAGTCAAAGGGAATCAGCACTTCATCATTATCATCATCATCATCGTCATCGTCATCGTCATCATCAACGCTTTTGTCAGTGGAGCAACGCCAGAAGTCTTTAGCAGAGTGATTTAGCATGATCATCAGCAGAGAATGACGGCTGCTTGTTTCAGGTCTTCAGACACCGAAGGGGATGTTGAAGAAATAGGAAGGCGAGGGATGGGAGGAGAGGGGTTGGCAAGGATGATGGGCAGAATGGTCAGGTACGGGAAGATGAATTATTATGGTAGGAAGGTGAAAGATTAGAAGATGAATAGGATTGTCATTCCAGCTTCCTGGGTGGCTCTGCAGAAGTGAGTGATGCCAAGGCTGCAGTGCTCCCGTGGTTAAACCACGCCCGGTGGTCGGCGTTCTAAGATGAAGATGAAGAATAGGTGAGACCAGCAGCAGCAGGTGAACCGTGGTATGTGAGATGGACATCGAGAGAAAGGCTAGCGCGAGGCTATGCTGGTCAGTGCTAGCGGCGGCGGCGGCGGCGAACAGTGCGCCCTTTGATGCCCATAAAGCATCGCTCTGTGTGTGGTCTGACTTGATTGGCGGCACGCGTACAAAGAGACATATGTAAGGACGATGTGGCAGGAGGCAGAGGAACGATTTGCAGCAGCAGAGAGACAGACGCACAAACACACACAAACAGATTTATGTGTACATGTTGGCCTACAAAGTAAATAAGCATAGGGGCTACATAAACAATCGTGTGCGTAGAGAGATCGGCGCATACAATGTATACATGTATATGCAAAGAATAATACACAGAGAAACAATCAGGAAGGTATATATATATATACAGAGAGAGAGAGAGAGAGAGAGAGAGAGAGAGAGAGAGAGAGAGAGAGAGGTACTGTAGAATGCAGATAGGCCTAGGGAGCTATAGGTGGAGCGTGATAGAGGAAGAGAAGTAAGCTGAGTAGAATAGCCAGATTAGGAGAGATACTCACACACGTAAGGCACAGACATAAATGAAAGTAAGATACAGAAATAGAGATAGAATGACAACCAAGACAGAGAGAGAGAGAGAGCGACAGAGAGAGATACAAGACAGACAGACAGGCATACAGACATGCACACAGACAGACAGGTGGGACAGACAGATAAGAAAGGGAGAGGGAGGGATATATATATATATATATATATATATATATATATATATATATATATATATATATATATATATATATATATATATATATATGTATATAAAGCACACACTATAAAAGAATCTTTGAATTGAGAAATTAAAGTTCTCTGTTTATTCCGATGACCCACGCATGACAGACTTGCATGGGTCAAGATCTGATCCTTTGAAACACCAACCCACAATGCCATCCATGACAACGACTAATGGAACGTATTACCCACAAACGTTCTTAGTGTCTGTATTTCGAGGAAAGTCTCATGTGGCGAAAGAAAGTGCAAGAAGTTCTTTACGATTATAACCCACGAGGTACAGCCAGTCAGTCGCTCAACGCTAAGTATTCAGCTCGTCTAATATTGCGTAAAATAATTACATTTAATTACCTTGCAACTGAACGCTTCGACTCTTGTATCCTGATTTTCATCTTTCGTCGTACTCTCATTGTCCATGACATAATGATATTTTCAGTCTTAATAAACCATAATGCCGTTGTCTTTCTTGGGGTTGGCTCTCTGGACTTCAAAGTTGGCATTTATCCATCAATATGTATTTCTATAGCGGAGTTGTCCTAGGTTAGCTGATACAGATTTGCATGATGCTGGAATCCTTTGACCATTAACATTATATTAATTGAATAACTTGCCATTTACCCATGTACATACCTATAAGAATCTCAACATAGAAGAAGAAGTTGTTTGTTTATTTCAAGTAATGACAATAAGGACATCAACACATTTTCATTCCAATGTAACAAGCAAACATAATGATAGCTAATATGTAAATAAGCAAATTGATCGATAGAGCAATTGATAGATGGATGGGTGGAGAGATGGATGGACAAACGGACATATGGACGGATGGAGCTAGATAGATAATAGATAGATAAATAAATAGATAGGTAGGTAGGTATGTAGGTAGGTACGTATAGGTAGGTAGGTAGCTAGGTAGGTAGGTATACGTAGGTAGATTGATAGATAGATAGATAGATAGATAGATAGATAGATAGATAGATAGATAGATAGACTGATAGATAGATAGATAGATAATAGATAGATAAATAAATAGATAGGTAGGTATGTAGGTAGGTAGGTACGTATAGGTAGGTAGGTAGCTAGGTAGGTAGGTATACGTAGGTAGATTGATAGATAGATAGATAGATAGATAGATAGACTGATAGATAGATAGATAGATAGATAGATAATAGATAGATAAATAAATAGATAGGTAGGTAGGTATGTAGGTAGGTACGTATAGGTAGGTAGGTAGCTAGGTAGGTAGGTATACGTAGGTAGATTGATAGATAGATAGATAGATAGATAGACTGATAGATAGATAGATAGATAGATAATAGATAGATAAATAAATAGATAGGTAGGTAGGTATGTAGGTAGGTACGTATAAGTAGGTAGGTAGCTAGGTAGGTAGGTATACGTAGGTAGATTGATAGATAGATAGATAGATAGACTGATAGATAGATAGATAGATAGATAGATAGATAGATAGATAGATAGATAGATAATAGATAGATAAATAAAAAGATAGGTAGGTAGGTATGTAGGTAGGTACGTATAGGTAGGTAGGTAGCTAGGTAGGTAGGTATACGTAGGTAGATTGATAGATAGATAGATAGATAGATAGATAGATAGATAGATAGATAGATAGATAGATAGATAGATAGATAGATAGACTGATAGATAGATAGATAGATAGATAGATAGATAGATAGATAGATAGATAGATAGATAGATAGATAGCAGTGTTATTTGCGTTCAAGAGATCATTTTTGTTTTAGTTTTTATTCAGTTTGATGTGATTCATTTCAGTTTAGTTCTAGTTCTAGTTCCATCTCTGAAAATCATTTTAGTTTTAGTTTAGTTTCTATTCGTGAAATAATTTCCGTTTTAGTTTAGTTTTTATTCATCCAATCATTTTAGTTATGGTTTTAGTTCACGATTGTCTGATCTTTCGGTCTTGTTTTAGAAAACCACAATAAATCAGACCCAGGTCATTCATTGTCCATGAGTTATTGGGAATGATGCTTATCTTCTAACCAATTCAAATTTAGCCTAAGAAAAGCTTGCATTTCCAAAGATTATAACACCCTGTTGCGCCTGCCTGCTGTTAAAGGTCTACATAAAAAAAGATCCTTTCAACATTAGTCTGGAAGGCAGGAGCTATGAGAAGATCTTCAACTAGAAAAGCTAGTTGGATAAATCATCCTTTATTCGGACCGAAATCTAGAGGCATTGTCTCCACTATACTTTGTCACCTCTGATAAATATCTATCCATCTCTTCTTGGATATTTTTCCCATTGTGATATCAACATTATGTCTACTTAGTAATTATATCTCGTCCATTCAACTTTGCTGCCAGAAATTTGAACTTTTTAATGCTCCAGATCCTCATGCTTCATGTTGGATTTGACTTGAATTAGTGCAGAAGGAAAGAAATTGATACTCGTAATTTCAATAGTTTTCGTTCACGATTTTAATTTCGTTTTCGTTTTTACTTAGTTCTTCAAAAATCTTTTCCGTTTTTATTTAGTTCTAGTTGATAATTTCTTTCTAGTTCTCGTTTTCGTTTTCGTGAACGATCAACAATTCAATTTAGTTCTAATTCTAGTTTTGTGAACGAAATTAGCACTGATAGATAGATAGATAGATAGATAGATAGATAGACAGACAGACAGACAGACGGACAGATATATATGTAGGCATATAGGCAGACATATAGCCTGTCATCCAAACAGACAGATGGCGTACATTGAGTGTTAATTGTACTTTTGAATATTGTCTACAGCTGTCAGCTGATCTGCACGATGAGACTCTTCGCGACCTGCTTAAGACTCGTCCAGAAGACGTTGACTACATTCTTCAATGTCGGACAATTAACTTCAGGTCAGTCTATACACACATCGGTTTATAAAGGAAAACGAAGAGGTTAAAGTTCTTACTCACCGATTCATCAAGTACTCAGTCATACATTACCACTAAGGTATTCGTTTGGTGTCATGTCATTCAAATTAATTTGGATCACAGGTCTGTTATTTCGTTCACTAGTTGATTGTTAATTAATCGGTTATTTTTCATATATTTACTAAAATTACGATTAATTATGATGATGACGATGACAATGACGATGATGATGATGATGATGATGGTGATGGTGATAGTGATGATAATAATAATAAATAATAATAATAAGTTATAATAATAATAATTAGTTGTTCAAGAAAACCATCTGTCTCTCTCCGGAGAATAGTTTTATCAACCCGAGGGAACAGTATTTACCTCGGGTAAAAAAATAAAATAATGATAATAATAATGATAATAATAATAAAAATAATAATAATAATAATAATAATAATAATAATAATAATAATAATAATAATAATGTCATCTGGAGAGCTCTTGGCAGGGCGAAGATTCCAGCGCAAAAGGAACCTCTCGGCTTGGTAAGAGAAGATGGAAAGCGACCGGACGGCGTCACGCTCATTCCTTGGACACGTGGTCGATGTCTGGCATGGGATGTGACAGTGCCCGACACCTACGCCAAGTCACATCTTGCCGACACATCTATCAGAGCTGGCGAAGCAGCCGAACGCGCAGCTAAGACGAAGAGGGCCAAGTATTCCACCATAACCAACACCCACGACTTCGTAGCCCTCTCCTTGGAATCCGGCGGCGCTTGGAGCAGTGAAGGACTGCAGTTCATCTCAGAGTTGGGTAGTCGAACGAGTGCTGCAACCCACGATCCAATGGAGACGTCATTTCTGTTCCAACGTATCTCGGTTGTTCTTCAGCGTGGGAACGCAGCCTGCCTCTTCGGGACATTGCCAACACTCACTTAGCTCATCATGGGCGATAACAGCATAATGTGAAACATATATAATAATAATAATAATAATAATAATAATAATAATAATAATAATAATAATAATAATAATAATAACAATAATAATAATAATAATAATAATAATAATAATAATAATAATAATAATAATAATAATGGTGGTCGATTTAATATAGGCGTCGTTGTGACTGTTGATCTCTTAGCATCGATCCGGACCCTGAGTCGTCGAGCAGCGTCTGTGAAGAGAGCGACACTTCCTCGATGCCTCGCTCTCCCGGGTACAGTTCTGAGACGGATGGCCTCCTCTATCCTCGGTCTTTCCACGATGCCTTCCACCCTCCATCGTCGACCGAGTCACGGACTCTCATCGAACTCCTCCAGTCGCACGCCTCCTCTTCCTCAACTCCAAGTCTTCCATCGATCGCCATTGGCATTGCCACTCCGTCCAGCCTTGTTCGACCAACTGCACCCGGGTTCAACGCTGCCCCAGTGTCGGGGGCAACGGATCGAGGCCCAGCCGGGCGCCGCAAGCCCCTTCCGGAGATGAGGATCGAGATAACGACAACGGAAGAGGATGATCCCTCCTTCGAACGACCTTCACGAACCGTGCCTCTCCTCGAAGACTCGAACAACGGATCGCGGCGCACCCCCCACGGATCGAGGGTAGAGGCAGCCAGGAGGTCGTCGACGAGCGCAGGCGGCAAGCGACAGACGCTGACGGTGCCGACCAAGTACTCTGGGAAGGACTCGGACTCATCGTCGGCCACCGGACTCAGTCCGAGGACGAGTCCACGCAGCTCACGGAGCCCCAGTTCAAGCAGCCCAAGTCCGGAGCCGCTGTGGTTTCAGGGCGGCTCTGGGAGTTCATCGCCCGATCAGACCGTGTCCTATTGCGGCGGCGGTGACCACCCTGCCTCCTTGAACCATCCGCCCTGGTCGTCGTCCTCTAAGCACCGTCCGCTCGGTCTGTCGTCCGACTCACACCTCTGCGGGTCCATCGCTGTGTCGGCTGGAGGAGGCCTCTGCTCCTCCCTTCGCCAACCGACGATCGCCTCTTCCGCGGAGACGTCACCTGACTGGCACGAGACCAGGTGGACCGGATGGGGTCGGATGGGCAAACAGAAGGGCGACGAACTCCAGGAACAGGAGACGCTCGTATGACGGAGCCAGGCAATCCAATCCGTCGCCCACGTTGTAGGTCTTATCACCTTAAACAGACTAATTGCTGAGTAGACTCAGGCAGTTAATGTCGTGCTATAATATTGATCCAATAGATGGCGCCATATAAATGTCGGATTATGCAGACGCTCTTGAAGCACAGGCAGAAGGTTGAATCCGGGATCGGATGATGTTGTATTGAGAATGAACAGCGACCAGTGATAAGGAGCGCCATTGTTTGTTATTACTTTCAGACAAAGCGATTTCGCGTTGATCACAATAGAGGTTTGAAGTCATTGTTGATTGTTTTTGTTGTTATATTATTTCAACGGGGATCTTCACATTTACTGCGTTTTCGTGAAAGGCAGAATCTGCATCAATCAACTTATCACGTGATACGACATAGGATGACGTCGTGCCTTACGTCATCCTAATACTCTTCTCGTCTTTCCTTTCGCCGCTGGGAAATGAATGTCTTCAACAAAGATTCCATTTCTCAAAAACTTATAATCCTGACTTCGGTAGAGCTGAACAGTTCTACGCTTCTTTCATCCGACTGACGACTACCTATTGGCAAAGCAGGAATGTAGACAACTCGTTTCAGGCGTTGTTACACCCGATATGGACAGATTCAGATCGTAGCAACTGAACTCGTGTAGATGAGAGACCTACTGTGAAGGCTCATGAAATTATAGGATGCGCACGGTATGCAAGATGACATGGAGAGTTTTATGCACCAGGAAAATAATGGCTTAAATTGCTTGAAGTAGAGACGAAAGTGGAATCTTGGCGATTGCCATTAGATGCAATTTTAATTCAATGATGATTCTGAACAAATTAAAAATAGCACTGCATCGGAACTTCACGTCAGAATAGTCACTGTCAAACTGGAGATATTCTTTCCTGATCGATTTGCGTGTCTTATAAGAACGACAATCTCTGTAAACTTTGCTCTTAACTATTTTTGAGCCAGTCAAATGACCTCTGAACTCTGGGAACCAAGCTATAAATAGCAGCGTTTAGTTTTATAGTATTCTAACAAGTGTATTGGAATGATGACGCCAGTTGCCTTACTATGAAAATCGTTGACTTTGCGTTAAGGCCTATTACATATGTCGAAATTTATTTTTAGACACCCAAGCATATGTTAGGCCTTTTAGTTTCTATTTATACGATATACATTATTGTTAGAAAACTGTATAAATGAGACGGACTATAATTGTTTGAAATAAATTATCAAACGCCGATTGACCGCCGGAGATGTTTAGATCTGTTCAGATAGTTTATTAATGAGCTGCGTAATTCCTCAGACACGTAGTCACGGGATAGTGTAATTGTAATCGCAAATTTACATGGCGCCATTTAAAACCATTTGGGCCTACTGTTTTTCATTCTTGCATACCTGAGAGTAATATCAAGTTATCAACTAATATGAAACAGACAGACATGTGGCTAAAGCTTTCGTTAAGATCATTATCCTTCTTTATACAGGGAACACGTTTCCCGATTCGTCAACGAATATGAATCATACAGACAATGGTGCATTGGGATGAATCGTTCCCTGGTAGACTATTTGTACCCACGAAATCCTTACCAGTTTTCAGGTGTTTATTCAGGTTTACAATTGTCACCTTCTGGGGCCAGCCTCTCCTCGATCTGTTTCTTGTCTTTCCGTTACGCGGTAACGGTTCACTTTTAATGGTCATCTTGCTAGGTGGATGTCGGTTTCTATCATTTTGTGACACGTTGCTGTGTGTTGGAACCAAGAGCCCTGCAGTCTTCACGCTCAAATTGACTCAACGTCATTGACCGATGCTAGGGCGCTAGATTGTGAGACTTAAAAGCATGAATACTAATGCCACCGTCCGATCGTCCACCAATCAAACATCGCCCTTACAAATGCATCCCTTCTCCTTCCATCCATATAATCCCTAGCCTCTCATTTGTAACCAAAGCCCACACACCGAGATCTGACCTGAAAACGTTCTCCGAAAAAAAGTTTCACTGGAATATTTTGGAGCTACACGTTACATTACGCTACATATTGAGTCAGCAGAACAACATAGCGGTCTCCAAGCAATTTCAATGTATAAGCACAATCTCTGAAATTCCCGTGCGATTGTGAAAGCGAAAGAGTTGGACGTCCACTGAGAAAAGATGGATCTGCTTTGTCATTTCCGATTGAAATCTGGACATACTTTCTGACGACCGAAACGACTAAGACGAAATTTGGACGATTTCCAGAAGGTTCGATGGACTTTCGAGAAGCTACACCCACGTCGTAGTTTCCCGATCTAGATGCTTTTAGATATCACGACTCAGATGCAGGGGAAGAGCGAGACACGAATCATCAGACTCGATTGTTTTACCGAGTCTGTAGGCGTAATGTAGGCCCTTAATGTAAAGCTCTAAAATATCTCAGTACCCACAAATGCTTAGCCAGCCATGTACAGCTGAAGCACTCAGTTGATAACACTAGATGGCAATCGTAGACTAGACATCTTGAGATATCGCTTCTTCTGTGGTCGATTTCAGCCCCGATCCTTCACCATTAAAGATAGAATAAGATGAACCTAAGGGTAAAGATTGGACCTTGGCCCTTAGAGAGTAGGATAGTCGGTTCTATAATCGTGTTAATAAGAAATCACACTATTCACTACTGCTACTGTACTACTATTCCTTCTACCACTATTTCCACTTCCACTAAGACTATTACCAGTACTTCCACCTACTACGTCCACTACTACAATCACTTCCACTACTGCTTCTACTTTCACCACATGCTAATAGAAATATAAGTTCAATGATAATACATAGCCTATAGTGTTTTCTTTAGTTTGTTTTACACAATGAAAATGCAATGTAGCTATGTAGGCCCCTATTCAATTAAATGGGCCTACGGTCTACTGATGAATCGTAATGATCCATAAGTGACACTGGTAATCAAACTTTTTTCCGGAGGATCGAGATAGAGTGGACTAAACTGAAATCATGCGGTCAGATGTCATCACCGCTACCGTGCGCTGGTTTGGTCCACTTCAGAGATATGACGAGGCGGACAGACACAGATACAGACATACACCGAGACATATAAGCAGACACAAAGACTGGCAAGCACTGGGCAAATAGGCAGACGAGCAAGGAGGCACATAAGTAGACGGACAGATAAGAAACACGCAGAAATAGCAGAAGGACAGAAAGACAGAAAGGCGGATTGAAAGAAAACAGAAAGAGAATGAAAAACTAAACAGAGAGTGAGAGAAACAGATACATCAAGGCATAAAGACAGGCAGTTAGATAGATAGAAAGAAGACAGGGATATATATATGTATGTATATGTATATATATATATATATATATATAGAGAGAGAGAGAGAGAGAGAGACAGACAGACAGAGACAGAGAGAGACAGAAAGAGATACAGAGACACAGAGAGACAAAGGCAGATACATATATTGATTAACTCTGGCACTGCGGATAGAGGTAGAGAGCAGAGGAAACTGTCATCAGATGACGTAATCGCCTTTCAAGTTCGCTCGTTTTCTCGATCTGTTGATCAATTCCCGCAAAGGGATAACGAACGAGGAGTGGTCTGTCGACTGTCAACAGCAGGCCAAGACAGACAATCGGGGTTAACCCCTGAGCAGAAAACCGAAATCGAAACCATGCACGCGAAACTACCTGCACGCACACCTCCACGTTTTCTGGAATCAATCGAGAGCAGCAAATCTACACTCATCAGAAAACGACGCAGAAACGCTCGTCGTTGTTGATATCGTCTCAGCAGGAATTAAACTGCGAATGCTTGCCCTTTAAGCTATAGATCTCGTCGTGATTCAAAGTAGGATTAGCGATATGATCGCGATTCACAACAAATTCTGGATTTATCAGAGCCAAGTCTTTGCTCATCTAGATCGCTCGGTATAACTCCCGATTGCAACACTCTATGTATGACTGAAGCTTTCAGGCGTTTCGAATAGGCCTAGAATTTATGATATATGACACCTGGATATATGAACGTGTAAGCCTACTCTGTTCTAAAGAAAAATTGATATTGGTAAATCAGCAACTACTAGTTAAAAGTTTACTGTTACGGTGTGAGTCCATGGTCGCATTTAGTAACCTACTTTGGGGGTCTCACACAAAATTATTTTTTGGGCTCTATTATTGCAGTATCTGACGTAGAGACCATTTTTAAATTGCTTCAGGTTTTACGTTATGATAAGTAACTTTTTTCAATTAATACGCTGTACATGTATATGCCTATGAACGGCCCTGTATGAGGCCTCTATATAAACCAGTGAGTTAAGACCTATAAAAGCTTTGAATAAAAACTTGGAGGCTTGTCTAATCGTTCCTTTACCACAGTCTCTTCGTGTTCAGACCTGCAGAAAGTGAAGTTTAACCCGTAGTTAATCAGATGAACGTTCAAATGGTTGCTTATCTCTCAACACTCGCCTTTGGCACTTTGCAACAACACGCCTTGGAGCATAGTTCAAACTCATTTTTGACAAAAATGAACGGAAATCTCATGGAAAACAGATGGAATTTAAGGAAAAATGGTCGCACAAAAAGGTGAGATTAACTCAATAAGCCAAATTTTCAATTATTTATTTTTAACTACATGCAGCAGATCTTAATGAGCAATTGCATGGTGCAAGTTAATGGAAACTGGTGAAAAAGGCACAACAGATTCGATGCATGAGGAGTAAACTCACTCTGGTGGCATTTTATGGGAAAACTTTTCCAATACACTTCATGGGAGTCAATATAATTCCGAATGCACAGCAAATGAATCGTGTGGGTTAGGACATAGGTCAACGATTTCGTTGATGGTTTAAAAGTGATTCCTTTAACTTAAGAGTAATGGATGGCTAAACACCTAGTGAAAATCTGCCTGTAGGCCTATAACAACGATCATGCCGAATTAGCTGTCGTAATTGCAATACAGACTGACACTGTTCAGAGGACTGTTAGATCAGGCCCATGAACTCAGAATGACCGAAACGATAATCTTCAACTGAATTGAGGCTAAAAACAAAGACTACATTTATGCTTTTGTGTATATCTTAAATACAGATGTGGGTAAACAGTGAGCCAAATAATAATTGTCTACTCACAATTCTAAAAGCGCTACCGTAAAGCTGAGCGCAGGGCACCAGTTTATTCACGTGCGCAGTGTCGTATTGCTCGTGAATAACATGGAGTCCTGCGCTTGACCTTAGAGCAACGCTTCTACATGTGCAATTAAGTTGTGAGTGCTGTGATTAATGCTATTTGGTGATCCGAATCTTCTTATCACAAGCAAATATAATGACTTATTATTATTTAGACATATATTCTTTGAATGCCAACAACTATGTTTTACATTTGAATGCAGAAATATGATTATTTCATACATATAAGCTATCATTTATTTGTCGCCGATTCATTCGTATATATAGCAATGAGAACATCTAAGCAAAAACCGTATTATTACTGAGCACTTAGGGCCTAAATGAAATAAATATCATACCTCATAGTAATAGTAATTCATGCGTAGGCCTACATATAGCCAATACACATTTATAGGCCTATCGTTAAATAAATATCTGATAATTTGACGAGTAATATATAATCTAGACCTATATGTAATTATCAATTAAAGCCCTATAATACTAGGTTAATCGTCAGAAATTTCCGATTATTTCCATGCACTTCCAATTAAAGCGGTCATTGTGTTCCTTGAATTCCAATCACATGATTGTAGAAAGTTCTATTCGATCTATTTTCGACATCCTTCTCTCAAATTCTTGATGAACATCGATTTTAAACTCATTGTTTGTATCAATTCGTTCTGATCCGTCATTTATGTTCTCAACTTATGACTTATTTTTTCAAAATCCCTTCAATAGCTTACTCGAAAGAGGTTCAAGTCAAGCTTAGCCAAGAGATAAATTTTTATATCCACATTTAAGCTTTAAGATTATAATAGTTCACGTCACAATTTAATCCAAATCCCGTAGCAGCACGCTATATTACACAAGTCATTCCTCATTATTACTTTGTAAGTCGCAATATATGATTAATTTGTTAAACTATCTGAAAATTTGAATTACTGTGTGAAGCTACATTGTATTATGGCTCTACATAAAAATAAGATCCAAATTGTAGTCTAATACTCTGTCGTTCGGTATGAAATTGCGAATTGATGGCTACAATAGGCAATTAGACATGTAAGGTGCGCACTGAGATTTAAAAACATATGTAGCCCAATTGTAGCTGTTGCCCGTGTCAGAGGATGGTTAATAAATCAGAAACAGTTTGTTTGCACAAAAGTATACTAAGGAAACTTTCCGTTTAGACAAGACTCTCCGTCACCTTGTGACTCACATTGCTTAATCACAATAGGCGCGCACATGTGTCATTGCCGTTTACCACCTTCTGCAATGTCACAAAGCCTATTTATCAAGGGCACTCCAATTACTCAAGTATAATTATCATCAATCTAGTGGGAGTCCGTGTCTACCAATGGTCCAACTTCCATTATAGAACTGACACGTATTCAACACTTCATCGGAATCGCAAAAACATTAAGACACACTACTCCCTTCTACACTCGCCAGAGGTGTAAGAAGGTTTTGAAAAGTGGAAGGCAAAATAAGAAAAATATTGCGCGAAGCGTAAAAATTTTTGTTTGCCCTCCCACTATTTTGAATTTTGCCCCCCAGAAATTTGAAAAATGGGGGGAGGAGGGCACAAATTATCTTAACAAAAGTATTCTTAAAAATCCATTGGATAAACATATTAGTCCAACCTCTACTAAGCTTGACAAAAGGTGCCGTCAAGTTCATTGCAAACAAAATTTCCAACTACGCAGATGTAGAATCACGAGATATCAAAATAATAAAATTAGAGAAAATAATTATTATCTAAACCTTTCTTCTGGTTCTATGGCTGTAATTAGATAGGCCTACGACAGGCCGTTTTAAAGAAAAATCAACGAAATTACTTGTCGTCTTGCTTCCAGAAAACTTTTATTGCAATTCCATACAGCATACACTGTATAGCAGCGTCTGTGTGTACAAAGCTAATAAAAATTCTGCTGAGAAAGCTGATCATTGATTGGAGGCAGGAGATCGGCTACAAAAGTATAGGCCTAACTCTCTTCGTTTGTCTGGCTTATAGTGTGACATACACGAATACACTTTAGCCATGAACATTTTACGAACACAATTTGAAATGAAGCCCCTTATAATTGATCGCTGCTCATCATTCCTAGTCTATCTTTTTCAGGCTTAGAATTTGTAAGCCTAATGTTATTTTAGTACAGCAAGTTTCAGTTTTCAATTTCATTGCTTCGAGTAAACATACGATTTCTATGAAATTGAAAGTTAATTATAACATCAATGCACGAGCTCGGATAATAAGATGAAAACTAGTATTAGAAAACAAAATAATGTAGTCCAAAAGGGACGGTTTTCCACTTTATAGTTACTATTCAATATAATAAAATTTCAATCACTAGATAGACGGATGCAACTAAAATTAACTACATTATGCCAGCGTACGATACCTGCGCTAACACGTTGATTGCTAGGGTCGTGCATACACAGCCCTTCTTGCATGAATTTATAAGCAAAACAAAATGTTAAGGACAAACTCAAAGCATCAAATAACACTCTCAACTAGTGATTACATTTCCAAGGACATGTTCACGTTGAACTCTGTGGAACCAGCAAAATCCAAAGGCAATTTTTTAGCAAAATTTCAAACATTATCGCAAAACAACTATTGGCTTAATTTTTAATTATTTTAAATGCAACTTTTCATGTTGCAACGTTGAGTATTACGTCTGAGCGTGAAATTTTAATGCAAAGAATTTCTTATTTCAATTCTACCACCTTTTTCATGGAATTTTTAAAACTGAGGATTTCCTGGGAACATTCTTACATGGCGAAATCTACTCTTCTTTGAATGACATATAATGCAATGTGATGCAAAGACAACCCTATAAAATTAATTCACTATCGTATACAGTAATGAATTCACTCTCGTAGGCCCTATACAGTTTTTTTAGCCCCAAGATAATTTATACCTTGCTATAGGCTTACAAGATACTCCGATTCTTGACCATTTCCATACATTGACTGTTATTCACACATATGCTGCTAAGTTTACTTTATTATTTTTTATTCATTTAGTCTTAAAATCATCCAAGTGACATTAAGCCTATACTTGACATTCTATAATCGACATTAAGCATTCTTGATATTTCAAACCACTTCCTTTTGAAGTTTTCGTTTGATTCTTCGTTTGTTCTCTAATGCAAGACAAACAAATTGTCTGTGCAGATGTCATGAACACGAAACATATTGTATTTTTTGCATAATTGCTTAAAATGCTGCAGCAGCAATCTGATTTCAGAATTTTAACAACTAGAGAATGAGTGCTCAAGTTTGAACCTACGAATATGCGTCACTAAATATCGCATAATTATAATCTAATCATAAATGAAGCTGATAAAGAAGTTAGCCTAGAATTTATATAAAACTCTTACCCTTATGAAGTAATTTTACGTATTTCAGTAGTTAAAATAAAATATTTTCGATGTTGGGCCATCCTATGTGATATCGGATGTATAGAGATTGCCAAATGAAAACCTTGTTCGTGTAACAGAACCAACAGTGGCGTTTGATACAAAAAATTCACATTGAAGAGAGTTCAAGAGACAGCATAATGTGTCTTCTAATCTTCTCAGCGTGACGGCAGGCGGCAGGTTTTTTCATTGGAGCCGGACTGTGCGAACAATTGACTAATAATTTTTCGATTTTGATCACCTTGAAGATATATTAAAATTGATATAAATGGATGTTTAGACAATTATATGATTATATTGCTATCAAAATGATATCCATGTAAGTATTATTTGCTATTATTGCTAAACACTTCTATTGCTTCATTCACTTTGCGGACCCAGGGTTCGGACAGAGGGAAGGGAACAGAGGGACCGGGCCGATCAGGGGAAGAAGCGCTGCTCTAGACCAAACATTATTGTTGTAAAGCTTATAGTATATTTGTGCTTAACTCTTTGCTATTGGATCGTTGTAATTTGGACAGACACAATCAATAATGACTGTATCATCATTATCTAAATTTCTTATATCAATCCAATTTTTAAAGCCAGTTTTTTGGAATTTAGAACTATTCGTTAGACGTACATAACATGAATTGGTCTTTCCGGGTCTGGGTCTCGTTTCGTGGAAACTATAGGCATTTAATTCATAATGGCCCTGTCTATCAGCCGTATTTGGTTCTGCTTGGGCTAAAGGATTATAACACCCCATAAAATAAGTGCAACTGAAACTCTGGGAATCCATTCAACTGAGCCAACTCCGCACCCGTCTTCCGCTCATCTCATTTAACCATAACCATAACATTTAGGAAATATTGCGTAGGAGACAGATGTGTAAATATGTCCCAAGTAAAGTTTCAATTTGGAGAAGTCCCAATTCCAAATAGTTGTAGAGTTTACAGAAAATGCTGGGATTTCTATTAATGATAACAGTCCGACTGCGGTGGAAAAAATGTCTCGTGTCATACTTATGCATAGACGTAGTATTTTGAAACCCTAGAGCATATTAGTCGCTGGTCAATGCGCAGGATTTTTATTGGCTGGTGTAGATAATGATCGACAGGTCCCCTCTTCAAATCTCACCGACAACCACCAGCCAGATTGCAAATGGGCTGGTCCTTGTAACAGCGGCCTTTGCTGACAGGGACTAGAGAACGTGTATTGACACGGAATTATGTCAAATGAGAGGTTAAATGATTAACCGTGTTAACGCCCACGAATGATCACAAGAAATCCAGACGGCCCTATAGACAGGAAGCTTCTGAAATTGAGATTCTGCAAGCTGTTGATTGAAGTATTGCCGAATATCGGAGCATCGCAACTCGCATGTCAATATCGGCTACGATTAAGTCGTTAGGTAACACGTGCGTGGGTTTCGGATTATATATATATCAACTTTTGAGGGCAGTCCTATCGGTCTTCAGCATGCAGAGCATTCCGTGAACGTACTAGGCTTATGACTAAGCCAATGAACTTCCTAGTCATATGTAATTCAGGGTTCCGTTGGTCGCCATTTTCGAATCCGTGGGACTGTCCGCGCATGCGAATGAAGGACTTTCGACGGTATGGTTTGCGTAAGTATAGACATCAATAGTAGCCTATCACAATGAAACGCTTCCAGCGAGTATTCTTCTGAGACAATAACCCTGATTAGCATCCGATGCCTGACTCTTATACGTAGAACTTTTTTATGTATAGGCCATAGTTAAGAAACAATTGGCTTTTTATCTGGCCTTAATTATAGATTCAATTGTTGAGGTAGATCTCATGATCAATGAACACCAGAACTTAACCAAGAACATGGACTAAATTAATTCTCAGTGATGTGTATTTGCGAAGGTGCTTGATACGTTTCGGAAGAAAAATTGGCGTATAGTTACATATAGGCACGACATATATCAGATCACAATAGGCACTGGGACCTGCCGGTGTAAGAGGTTGAAGTGCTAAAAAGGAAAGGCCTATATTCCACATGGAGCCAGTTTGGAACCTCTATTTTCATATTGGACCAGCGCTGAGTCCATGTGATGCGCACGGACATCTGAAATGGCATAGTCTACGATTTTTAGAGGCTGTATATTTATAAGCTAGCTGGCTCGAGGGACCTAGTTTATTCACGAGCGCGGAGTCGTAGACCTATCTCAGAAGTTGTCCAGAGGCACCGAGTAAATATTCAAATCCGGTTGCTAGAATATTGGAGAGATAGAGGGATTTGGATAGCCTTGACGCTGAAAACCTGGAGTTTTATTATTAGAAAAGTCGAATTCAACTGTCAGAGACAAGGAACAGTCGAAGGCTTGGGACTCTGCAGGGGAGTGACGCTCTGAAGGGAATGTGTATTTGAAAACTGAGCATGTAATGAGCGAAAATTGAACAACGCACGGAGAGAGGAGCACTCCAGTTGAGTTATTCGTGGAATTTATTAAATACAATTAAGCCTTAATTAATTAAGCTTTAGTTGTCTTTAGATAGGTGAATGTAGGCCTATACGAAGCGAGATTTAGTTGAGCACTGCCTCCGAGATTCAGTGAATATAGACCTACATGATATTAAACTTGTGTCTATCGAGGCGCATTTCATCAGACTCATAGGTCTATGTATATGGCTAACATCTAAATTACGCGTTTGACAATAGGGCCTATAATTTATTTTAAATGATTTCGCCTCCTATAATATACTGTTGACATGGACATATCTGGCCATATTCTTATTCCTTATTTTATAAGAAAGGGCCCAGGGTAACCTAGATATGATTTTTACAATTTCTAATGTTTACTTGTCTCATTTCACCTTGTTCCTTGTAATAGGTTTAGTTAATAAAAAAAACCCATATACTTTAAGCTATAATTGACGCATATCATCCTCGTTATGGACGCGTCGTTAAATAAATTTCTATCAGTCAGTCAGACTTTAAGCTATAGGCCCTATGTAGCCTAATTTTAAGTTGTCAAATTTAACTCAATCTGTCTCTGTTTATTTTTGCATGCCGTTTTTAAAATATGAATGCGGGGGTCGTTTTTTATCCGATTAGATGCAATGAAATTTTATTGACGACTAAGGAATTATGATTGATCTTCTTGTAGTGAATAAAACCATCAATAGCCTAACTAATCTAAGTCCAAGATTTCTATTTAATGGGGTAGAACAAGCACCATTGTAGAACAAATCGGTTGATGACCTGATCTTTGTAGGTTACAGCCTATATATATATATATACGGTCAACATAAATGAAATCAGCTTTAATTACGAATGCTATGTCGATGGACTCAATTATAGGTCTACGCTTAATCTATGAGTGAATTCTCACTGATTAATTCTTTGTGATGATCTGAGTATGTTTCACAAGAAAATGTGCATAGCAGACTAACTTGTTACCCGTGCAACTAAAACTATAAGTTAAAAGAGCCGAATACACACACCAGCGATCAGTCAAAGCCAAATTGTTACAGAACCTCGAATGTTTGCTTAGGAAGTAGTTTTGGTCATCAGTTAAAGTTACGGTAGGAGGGGCAAAACGCCCATGGGATGTATGACACCCTTTTTCAGTAATATAACGGATCAAAATTTTAGTTTGAACCACTTTGGAAATTGCATATTAAGCTTGTGCCTTTTAAACCAGTCCACACCATGACACTGTCAAACCGGCAGATTCTGGGTCTTCCACGACTTCGGCTTCCTTCCACTATACCAAACATAAATTGCATATGTTATTGAAAGACAGTGTACTCACGTGTTCTTTATAAACAAATCACTCGTTATCAACAAAAGTCTAATTTTGCTGTTTTAATATATTTAATATAAATTATATGGGTTTACTGATGTCCAAAGATGTTTTTACAGTGCGACTGACCCTGTCATTGTGGTAATATTAAGCCTATAGTATGGAATGCTATTACAGAGTTTGAGAGGTAAGATGCCCACGGGCGTATTGCCTTACTGGGCGTTTTTCTTCATGTGAATGGGCGTCTTGCCTCATGTGACTGGGCGTCTTGCCCCATGTGATTGGGGGTCTTATCTCATCAGATCGATCTCGCAGGTACACCAAAGGATACCCACAGCGTTGCCCCAATTCCAACATTTTTGATAATCTGCTGTTTGAAAACAGTTAACAATATATTTTGCACTAGAAACCTTATCGCTACAGAAAATGGTACGAAACTATGTATACTTATATAAGAGAAAGAAAAAGAGAGGAGAGTACAATCTTGAAACATTGGAGATTGCTTTTTGCGAAAGTCAGGTCGGGCGAAATAAGTAAGAGAAAAGCAGAAACAATTTAGGGCCCATAAAAAGCCAAGAGAAACTCTTTCTAGGCATCTAAAGGTAGGTCTATGTAATATTTTCAGTGGGGCAAATGCCCAGTTAAGCGAATTTTGCCTTGTATTAGGAGCAAGATCTCCATATTGACCAAATAATCAATTATAGACAATTTCAAGTTCAGATTTGAATCTATTTACGTTTTTTAATTTAATGATTTTGTAGCATAAGAGAAGATGCTGCTGATGAGCATGAAAATTAAAGTCTTTCAGCTGCCATTATGTTTTGCTCTCTGAACACAATTTTCCTTAAAGTGGGCGTTTTTGCCCCACCTTCCAATGCATGCTGATTAATCTTGAGTCGCTATCAAGAGACTTAGCTGAACCATGAGGAACTTTTCGTAAATTCGTGGAGATCAAATTGTATCAATTTGAACTGTGTAGACCTACTTGGTTGTCACCCTGTCACCTTGTGCTGTCAGTTCTTTGAACTCTATAGCAACCGTCATGATGAGCACCCTCCATTGCTATCTATCCGATACCATTTCTCTTAATTCTGCCAGATTCATTCCGGTTTTGTCTATATATTTCGTTTACCCATTTCTTCCTTGGGTGCCTTCGTCTTCTCCTTCCTTCTCCGTATTCCAGCATCAATTTCTTTTCCAATCCACCTGATCGCATGACATATGCAAAGTATCCCAACTTCCTTCATATCTCTGTTGGTTGTAGCGACTCATTTTTTTCCAACTCTGGTCTCCAGTCGCACCTTTTCTCCGTCCGCGATAATCTCTGCATCTTCCTCCACATCCACATTTCGCATGCCTTGAGCTTCTTCTCCATGTTCTTTGTCATTGTCCACGCCTCACAGCCATATAATGCAGAGGATACTCAGATGATACTCAGCTCCATATTGCTCTGTCACACACTGATCAGTCTGGCAAACTAAAACTGGAAGAATGCCTCTCATCCATATATGCATGGTTCTGTTTCAATGGTTTGGCCATAAACCCAGACAAGTCTGAAGCAACTGTATTTGGCTCATGTCAACGCGTGCGTTCTTTCCCTATGCTCTCTAGCATTGAACTGGCTGGCACTGCTGTGCCACTTTCAGACTCTGTTAAAACACTTGGGGTTACCCTCGACAGCAAGCTCACATTTCGACCTCACATAACAAGCCTTTGTAAATCTTGTTTCTACCACAACAGGGCAATACGTCACATAAGGTCGGCTCTAACCCAAAATATGTCTGAGACTATAGCCTGCTCACTTGTCTCCTCTCACCTCGATTATGCTAATTCACTTTTTGTCGGTCTCTCAGACCTTGAACTCAAAAGGCTTCAACGTATCCAAAATACGTTAGCTCGAGTAGTGCTACGTGTCCCACTACGAACATGCTCCTAAGCCCTGCTCCACCAGCTGCATTGGCTCCCTGTTGAATTCTGGATCAAATTTAAGTTAGCTTGTTTGACCTACAAAGCCATCATCATCAGTACACCTACCTATATTCATGCTCTACTAACTCCTTACATTCCTCCTCGTTGCTTACGATCATCAAGTACAGGTCTTTTAGTTGAACCACGATGCAGAACAGTTATGGGCTCTCGTGCATTTCATGTCTATGCTCCTAGGGAATGGAATCGACTGCCACTCTCTCTTCGTAGCTCAAATTCACTTCCTTCCTTCAAAAAGCGACTCAAAACTCACTATTTCTCTTTGGCTTTCAAGGATTTGGAAATCTAATTGCATCTTCTCCTGACGACTGACTATCCGCGCCTCAGATTCACATTTAGGTTTGACCTTGGGCCCGTTACAAATTTAATAACAATAATAATAATAATAATAATAATAATAATAATGGGCGATAACAGCATAATGTGAAACATATATAATAATAATAATAATAATAACATTAATAATAAAAAAAATAATAATAATAATAGTGCAGAATTCCCATGAATTCACATAATAATAATAATAATAATAATAATAATAATAATAATAATAATAATAATAATAATAATATAATACTGTAGGGAAGATCAGCGCCCTCGCTAGTTACTTCTTCGTGTCTAAGCTCACATGCTTGTCCTTCCATACCTTTCACAGTCCATTCATTGCAGCTTTCCCACTAGGTTGTACTGAATGATTATTGTACTAAAATGAAGCACATTTACTAGTTATGTTTGACTGCAGTTGAACGATTGACTCAAGAATTCTAGCCAAGGCGTACAATTCGGTAGTAAAAATGATTGCGCGTCCTTTATTTCATGGCTTATGTGTAAATGTCTTTGCTACTTTGGCCGCTATACTTATTACTAGAATTGTGTGTGCTCAGTAAATAACAGTTACTATGTTATAGGCTATAAGGTCTAGTATAGGCTTACATGTACGCCATATAACAAACGTCTATAAGTAGGAAATTAAGGCAGAAAATAGAATATATTGCTTGGAAGCATATTGAAATAATGCTGACGATTGTGTGGTGTGGATGAGTTCTACATTTCTCCTTGCCTATCCTATCACCTAATCCCTTTAAAGTTGAAACGAATCTCCACAATCTTAAATTTTCAGCTGAAATAAAATTAATCAATTCTCAATGATTTTATAGCCAGTAATCTTAACACATTATATTAGATTTAACAGTTGTCCCATAAGTTAAGTTTATATTTAAAACAGTGAAAACAATTTTTGGCCTATATAACAACAGCAACTGCAGGGGTTACAATTATAAAATTATATTGGAACTATTATGTAAGCTAGAAGCTGCTATGCATATCACAAAGAATTAATTCACCAGATGAACTATAGGCCCAGTGGCCCATGTTAAAATAACATAACATTAACTATAACACACAAAACTATGAAGTTTACAGCAATGGCTTCAATTTCTGAAAAAGTTTGAATTATGCTATTCCAAACTTGGACGAATAGGAACAATATCATTACCAACTACGATATCTACATGAATAACAGCACTGTCAAAAACAGCATTCGATTAAATTTCCTTTGTTCACAGAAATACTATTTATGCGTCATCTAAATCTTAAAATAATGCCTGCATGCAATTATCCTGTAAGTGCATTTTTACATCACTGGCAGGAAGATGAAATCAAATATACTTTCCGATCATGCATCATACATTCAAACCAAGTACACGTACAGTGTGATCCATGCATATAATGATCTAATAGAGTTTATGTTTAATTTCAAACTGACAAATAGCGGTATGATTACAAGTATAATATATAAGCTATTGATGACAAATTATTAGAAAAGTCGAATTTAACTGTCGGCAGCCATGCAATGCACCTATCGCGTTACAGGTTATAGCCTGCATCTACCTTGACCAACGCCGCCGTCGCCTAGCTATAGAAGTGCTAGTCAGCCCTATAGGGGTAGCGGGGGATCGAAGGGATTTTTTAATTTTTTTAATAGTGACAGCAACGACTTAAACAACTGCATTAAACAGTGACAGTCACTACGATATGTAACAACAGCAGAACAGTAACAACGCGAACGATGACATGCCTTCCTTGTAACTGCAGAGATCTTCCTTTTCTTATCAATGACGACAAGTCACATGGAACGGAAGAGATCGCTGTTGCGAGAGGACGCGAAGAGGACTGATCTTGCTAAGCCGTTCTGTTGGCGAGAGGATTTGGTCTCTCGATCAGTGGACTACTGCTGTCTAGAATGTTGGATGGAAGAAGAGGACCATGATGACGACGATGAGGATCCTCTGGAGGTCACTGACTCCACAGCCAACAACGGTCCGACCAGCGAACTGCTCGACAAGATACGCAGAGCGCTCAACTTCACCAAGAGACTCCAGAAACGTTACGCGGTGAGTAATTCCAATTTTTATTGGAAATTGTTATAGCGACTCTTGAGGACGATGTCACATGAGATGGTCAAGCCTACGTTGCTCATCCGGGGTTGGTGAACCTCCATATTTTATATTTAAGAGTCGGTCAATCATCCACCCCGCCCATATCTCCCATTTTAGTCAGTCATTTACAGTCCAGCCATGCCGTTCAACGGTACCGTTCCGTTATAAAATTTATTATATCAGGAGTTGTCCCGCCTTTCTGGAACGAACTCTAGGCAGAATTACACCAATTATCTTACCCGTTCTACTAAATCACTAGAACCTCACCTCTGGCTATATTACCGCAAGTCTTGTACTTAAAACAGAATATAGCTCTCATTGAGAAATCCTGTCCTGAATCCTCCTCTCTACATAACGTAACATAGCATAGCATGACATAACAAGGGTTAAGAAGACGTTTAATTTGTGTTCAAACCACCGCAAATTGACCTGGAACATGCCGAATGACTTCCAATTAAGCTATCACCTCTTTCGCAGCTTGAATTATAAACACCATTCATACATGTATTTAACCTTTTGATCTTGTATTGGAACAGATTTTAATCTTGTATTGGAACAGATTTTGATCCTGTATTGGAACAAATTTTGATCCTGTATTGGAAAAGATTTTGATCCTGTATTGGAACAGATTTTGATCCTGTATTGGAACAGATTTTGATCTTGTATTGGAACAGATTTTGATCTTGTATTGGAACAGATTTTGATCTTGTATTGGAACAGATTTTGATCTTGTAGTGGAACAGATTTTGATCTTGTAGTGGAACAGATTTTGATCTTGTATTGGAACAGATTTTGATCTTGTATTGGAACAGATTTTGATCTTAAATTGGAACAGATTTTGATCTTACCTGTCTGTCGTTTTCTATTGCCTCTGAAAAATCTGTAGAAATCTCGAGATCGGGCTTACGATTACGGTTTTGACAATCTGACGCACGTATAACCGACAATAATAATAATAATAATAATTTTAATAATAATAATCGCGAAGCTTCTTTAATTTTCCAGCGTTTAATCTTGTGGCCTTCCAGTTCACCTTCCCCTCACACCCCAGAAGACCTGACCATCTGGACAACAATTTTAACTCGTTAATAATCTAGGAGTCCTTTGGGAATAAAGTATCTCAGGGCATAATAAGAAAATGATAATAACAATAAAAGTAATAATAATAATAATAATAATAATAATAATAATAATAATAATAATTAAGAATAATAAAACTAATAATTAAAATAATAATATTAATTGGAATAACAGCAACAGTAATAATTATAATTATAAAATAATAATAATAATAATAATAATTATTATTATTATTATTATTGTTATTATTATTATTATTATTATCACTGGACTTCTGTTGCGCATTGGCTGCGAAATGACGGCCGAGTCATGCCATGATTTATCATATTAATGCTTACTCATGTTATGCTACGTGATGCTTTGGTATGTCATTTTACATGTAGGTCTAGCTCATGCGTAGGTCTACATTGTAGGATGCATAACGTTATGCCATGTTGATTCTTGTATATATATATATGTATATATATATGTATATATATATGTATACATATATGTATATATGCTGTGTGGCATTACACATGTTATTTCACACAGCATTGTCACGTCCTATGTGAGGAAGCATAAGCTATGTTATGCTGCATGGTGTCATGCTACGGTGTGTTAGGTGACGTCATATCAACCTGCACTATAATGTCCTTTACCACAACGCTACGATACGCCATTGTACATCGGTTGTGTTGTTTAAAGCTCTGTTCTTTCATGTCTTATATTGTCTTGACATAAGCATACCAAATCACATCACACGTTATGTTATATAACATGACAGTTTCATGTTGTTAACAGAGAAGGATGGAGAGATTAGTCAGACCCTCTCGGATTCTCAGTGACAGAAGAAGATTCTGGGAGATCCTCTATCCTTGGCTTCCTTGGGAGAAACATCTCCAGCTAAATAGCACCATCGAAATGATGACGCTTAACGAGGTTGGAGTCAGATTTTCATCATACAAAGTGAGGCAAGATTATGATGAAGATGATGATAATGATGACTGTATTATATATATTATATTATATATATATTGTATTTATATATATTATATACATCTAAAAATGTTTGTCTTGGTACCAGGTATGCAATTACATGCAGATAATTATATTGTTCCGAACTTGTTACGTGCGCAACATAGGAAGTTGAGGTTCGTTTAAGCGGCATAACCTGTTAACTAGCGACTTAGGTTTCTGGTCTAGTTAGGTTCTTGACCCTACCCATCACGAAATTTGGTGGGTTGGCCAAGATCCTTAGCCTCCTGATATAATTGTCTTGCCTTATGATGTGTGGCCAGATGACCCGATTCACTCTTCAATGTGCTACCGATCGATTCGTAATTTTGTCAAGCGGAAGTAGGCTACGCTCGATTGATTCTAAGCTCCATGCAAACCCATTGGACCATTTCCGGATGGAAAAGAGGGACACGATCAGTTAAATTTCTAATCGGTTATGTTTAGAACTAGCTAATGAAATTCACTGATCGATCAGAATTAAAAATAGCTCATTCTAGTAGCTAATTAGTTGCTATTTATCTAATCAATTAAAATTGACCAAAATCTAATCGATTGCATTTATAAGCTGCAATCGATTGCAAATGGTATAAGTTACAGAAATTTGTCTTTCGACTGAAATTAAAATTGGCAAGATCTGTTTGTTTAATCGATTACAATCTTATTGTTTGGTTATCTATCTCTGATTTCAATGTGATCATATCATGGGGCTATTGGTTGACTGTTCATTGTCTGACTGATCGACAGATTGAATGACTGACTAAGTGAGATTGAACCACTGATTGCTTTATTGATCTATTGATTCAGTGCAGTCTGCTGTGAATTAACAGCCTCATCGAATTTGGCTGAAAGGAACAACTTACATTTTACTGAGTAGGCCTAGTCCAAATCGAAATGAAATTCAGAAGTAAGGGTGTAGATTTGATTATAATAGCCTAGGTTAACGATGATAGTAGCCTAGGTTAACAATTATAATAGCCTAGGTTAATAATTATAATGAATGAATGACTGAATGAATAGAAGTTTATTGAAACCATGATTGCCAATTCATTACACATGAAAATAACATTCATCTGTTTAAATATGACTAACTAATAAAGTAAATCATTTAACTAAATACGAGAAGATGGACAACATGAGTTCCAAAGGGGATTAACCCCCGCTTGGAAGGAACCCCTAATTTCAACAAAAGACATAATCATTTTGGATGGCGGCTTATATTAAACGATTAAGCCTTATCGAAGTACTTGAGTAAGCAAAGTCTTAAGCCATTTATCAGATGATTCATGTATAATAGCCTAGGTTAACAATAATAATAGCCTAGGTTAACAATAATAATAGCCTAGGTTAACAATTATAATAGCCTAGGTTAACAAATATAATAGCCTAAGTTAACAATTATAATAGCATAGGTTGGTAATCAATCCACCTTTATCTACCAGGTTCTATACCTCAATGCGACCTAGAAGCCCTATACGAACTAATTTATTATTATTATCCCATCTGACTTGTACTATTGTTCCGTTACATCCTTAGTTGAAGGAAACCAGGTTCTCCTTTATGGAATTAGCATAACCCGTGAGGGCTGTATATGTGATCGTCGCATGTAGGGCTATATTCGACAGTAGAAACCCTAGCGTTCAACTTGTTCGTGTTAAACTCACGCAACCCGCGGACCGCATGATTTTAAGTGACCAGCCAGAGGTCGAGAAAATTATGCAATTTGTCACTGACCTACTTGCATAGCAATTCGTTCGTCCTCTGACTCATCGTCTGACAAGGTGAACACATAGTATCTTATCGTAAAGGGCCTATCGCATCATCAGATTTATATAGCGCCTCTAACAAATTGACTAGTCTTAGGCGCCCTCAGCGCGGAAACCTCAAGGAAAAGAAATTCCTTTGAGTAGTGAAAAGCCGATGGAGAGAAGCCAGTCATCAGATGAGCCCTTAGTGATGGAGGAAGGTCATTCCAGGTAAATGGACCTCAAACAGCAAACACCCATGTTGGGCCAACCAGCAGTCTTAGTCCTATGGATAATGGGTCAGAGAGAGATATTCCGAGGCGCTGCTTAGTCGGGACATACGTATACGTGCGCTTGTTCATTATGATTATTCCATAACAAAATGTGAATACTGTTAATAATTCTTAATAAAATTTAGTAGTTGCTTATGAGTTTACTGGGACGGCCCGCGGCTTCAAAAATAATTTACTCAGTGACCTTTGATGTGAATAGGGTTTGCCAGCACTGGTGTAGACCAATGTAGCTCTTATGCAAAATACCGAAATCACTTTCACCGATCAAACACGACCGACAGAATAAGTTTATCATCGTCTTATGTTTTTTCGCTAAATAGAAAGGTCTCAAACCTCTCCGTAACCTTTGAAAATGAGTCTAGGAGTCGACAAGAATGGCTGTGATTAAAGAACGCTTTTGACAAACAGACGAAATTATAAATAAATAATTATTTCTGATAAATCAGCAGATTTATGCGTCGAAAGGCCACTTCGTCTTGAAGTAGACGGGGTACAATCGGCGATCGCTATTACCTTGGTAACCAGTCCATTATTATCCAGCTATGCCCTTGACAGGTTTTAAAATACTGCATCATTTTTTTATTGCGATTACCCAATATAATTACCGTTAATTAGGTCCTGTAACTTAAAATTATTTTCGTCTCATATTATAGCGACACTTTGTCATTAACCCTGAGGTAGCCTGCAATTAATCAGTTTATAATAAATTCCAACAATTAAATTAATTAATATTATTATTTTAATTTTGGCTTCAATTAGGATTAGTTTCTTAGTTAAAAAGATCAATACATTTGGTTACTCTGACTTCAAGGCATATTACCTTGATCAATTGATTCGATGATTGATTGTTTGAATGATTGATTTACTGATTGACTGATTCGATGATTGATTCATTGATAGATTCATTGTTTCATTGACGGATTAATTGATTCAATTATTGATTCATTTAGTGATTCATTGTTTCATTGATGTGGTTCGCTTTAGACCATGGTCGTGATCGACAGCGGACTTCGTCTGTTGCTCAGTGTCGTTCAGGTCCTGAAGCAGGCGGAATTCGATCGCGAGTGCCAATTGACGACCAAAGGATTCTACCGAGACCTGGAGCATCTCGAAGGCACACCGGACGGAGACGGTCTTTTCCACATCCTCTGTCACCTGCGCCTTCTACTCCCAATTTCCGCCGTCGATGACACCTCCTCGGCCACCTGCTCCAAACCGTGTCTTGAAGTCACAAATGCTAAGTTGTCTCGAATATTCCGGTCTGTGTCACTAAAGAAAACGTTGGACTTGGTGCTGATTACTCGCGTTTGTCTACTCGATACGATCAAGTTTCTTTTCTTTTTGTTGAGGCTCGTTAGGAGCGTATGAACCAAGACTGTTTCATGTCAGGCACGCCTTGAATTTCGGGTTCATCTTCTGACAGGAGGTAAGTAGGATCATAGAAGCATTGAGGAAGCGTGTTGAGGATTCCTGATCATCAATTGAACGTCAGTTGAGCATCATCTTAGAGAGAGAGAGGGGGAGAGAGAAAGAGACAGAGACAGAGCGAGAGCAAGAGAGAGAGAGACAGAGAGGGACAGAGAGAGAGGCGGAGGGAGAGAGAGAGCAAGAGAGAAAGAGAGAAAGAGAGAGAGAGAGAAAGAGGGAGAGAGAGATAGAGGGAGAGCATGCTCTATGCTCTTTGTTTTCACTCATATTAAACCCGTGCATTCACCAAGTGACTTACAAGGGTAAACCATCTCAAAGTGTCTAATTTCATGAAACGATAACGTTGATGATCACAAGTCTATATTATACTAGTAGGCCTATTATAGTAACACTGATTGCATAAATCGATATTATTATATCTTTGCTAATAGTATCAAAGTCTGTTAGATATATTAATTACAATGGCACTCGACAATTTCAGTGAACAATACTTCACGATTTTTTAACTATTATAAGTTCTATGTTCATTATTTCAAGATAGACGACGCTTACTAGGCTATTACTATTACCATTGATATTTTATTACTAGTATTTATATTATAGTTACATTAACTATTGCTGTTGTTATTATCATCACTATTACTACGGTATTATATGCTAAATAAACTTTATTTGTGTTACTATCGCTAATGCTATTATTTATCTATGCTAGTATTGTTACAATTATTACTTTCTCGATGATGTAGCTCCTCTGTTAAGGCCTGAGGTTGCTGACGGTGTTATGCCTGGCCTGACGGTCAAAATGCAGAGAACGGAAGAGACCTGAGAGCTTCTGGATGATATCGACGCCATCCAATATAAATTAGAGGAGAGTTTTCTTTGGGTGGGATTATTAGATCGTGTGCTATGGGTCTTAATTTGTGAATGCAGAGCCTGGAGGGGGGCCGTAGTGGAGGTAGGCGCGTGTATGCTGTAGTAGGCCCATGCATACACGTGGACGTGCATGCGAACATTCAAACGTACATGCAATGCCAGGCATACATGCAAAGCATACATACATACAGATAAAGAAACATATGGATGGGAACACGCTTACATATGATGTAAATAATTGAGCTTTAATTATGTAACATTATTGCAATACTATTGCTGAACTCGCTAGTGTGAATGTTCTGTTGCGTCCAGATCGATTTGTGGCGGTTGATCGGTTGATAAACAAAGCCATAAAACTGGTCTGCTGGCAGAGGTCACATACACAGCTTCGTGCAGTCTATTCAGTAAAATGACATCATTTTATTTTATTGGCCTCCGCAGTAAACGTCCAGGGAAAACATTAAAAATGTGACTGCAGTTGCATAGGGGTTGGCTGCAATGCTCAAGAATCTGCCAGGAATCTTTTAAAGAAGAATTAGGGCCTACAAGTTCAAATTTTAGTAATCTGAGTTAAGTGCGTTGAAACAGAGAAATTATTGTTTTTGGCCAAAGTAATAAGCACTTGACCATCTTAATATTTTGTGAAATTAAATTTTGAGAATTGCGTGCTTGACATCTTGTTCTATGTTAATTCGTTTGAATGTGTATAAATGCTTTGAGTGTGTAAATTTCGAAATACTTTTCTTATTTGTTCCAACATTTTTGGATGTTGGATTGCTCTGTCGTTAGTTTACTTGCATACATTTAGTTTACTCATTTCGGCAACTAGTGGCGGCGATCCCAGGAGGTCACGAGGGGGAAAAGTCCCCCTACCGTTTACAGTGTAGCTTTAATTTTATACATGTGTCCCCCACATTTCTGGCCTCTCTCATTGGGTGTTCCCCACCTGTCTTAAAAAATCGCCACCTCTATCTGCAACTGTTACATGCGTGTTGCAAGAAAGACTGTAAGACAGTTTATACGCTGGCTCGATTGTAGAGTAATATAGACCCAAAAAATATTGTCAGAAAGTAGGTCTTTGCCCTTGACAGGTTTTAAAATACTGCTTCATTTTTTTATATCGAAACCGTTTCCTGCCTTTCATTTTAAGTTGTGTAAATCACGTCTGCGATGTTTAAGCTCGAACTTTTGAAATGAACTTATGAAATAGATTTCATTTAAAGCTTTTCAAAGCGCTAATGCATGATTTAATCTACATGTTTTTTTCATTTTTCTTTTGGACCTTAATACCACCATTCTGTCAAAAGTTTCGCAGCTAGTTACAGGCTAAGTTTCGGTCTTGACAATCGATCTAGGCCTACTTCTAATAAAAATTTCAGTTTATACTATCAGACCTTTTTCCCATAATGCTGGTGACTTTTCAAGTGTTGACTTTTATAGTATATAGGCCTTATCAGTACGATGATTAAGATAATCGACCAAATAAGCTAAATAATAAATGCCAACTATTTCGACATTTGTAGTGACCACAAACATTATTAGCATCCATGATTAAGTGACGTGTTTCACTGGGATATTCTGACGTCCTAAATGAGTGCAGCGCAGTTACGAAGCAGACCCATCAAAGCATCCACCTCTTCCAAGTTTTCTTCTCTCTGAGCTTATAGAAAGCCAGTGCAGAGAACAACGCGGAGCAGATATATAAGGTTATGTGGCCATCCATACTTTCCCATTTGCTCAGATGGAGAGACATTTCCATTTCTGATATCATTCCAGTTATCATTAGTTGGATGATTGCATTGTAAATTATACAGCTCGCATCTATGAACATTCAGTAGCGCTCGGAATCAGCGAATCCTGAGAGTAGAAGGCTATTTAATGGACGGAAAATGATGTGGGAAGAAACTCAGAAAGATTGATAACATTAAGAGACTTCTACATCTTTGTATTCTCCGGTTCGCCTTCCTGTTTCCTCGTTCCCTTCGAATACCTGTTTCTGGTAGATTGGTACGATGCTGTTCCGCCTTTGCGCAACAGGTCAGTCAATCAATTTCACATACTCGCTAATAAATCAATCTGACGTCGACGCAACTTGCTGCATTATCCCGTCGGTATGTTAATTGATAGGCAACTGGCGTTAATGGCTAACGGCTGACTGTTAAAATTGAGTTCATAATTGGAGGGAAGATTATCTCATGACGCGTTTTTAAATAGTACTCTGAAAATAAAGCTACAGTTATCTTTGGCTAGGAACGGCGTGTGAGGGAATATTATTCGATGTAATTCTTGGTTTAACTGCATATGGTGTTTGTTTAGACGAGTGACGGATAATAAGCAGTCGTACACTTTGGCTGCAATGGCTGCTCCCCTAGGTTCTAATTAAGGGTCTAGGTCATCTCTGTGTGGCACGGTGGCTGATTGGTTCGAGCGGTAGGCCCGTAACGTAGCTGACACTGAGGGATCGGGTTCGACCCTCGTCCGAGGCGCCAATCACTGTGTAGGGACCTTGAGCAAGTCCTTCGCAAACAATTGCTCTGCAGTACAACTGCAGATGCGCCCTCGAGGCGTGTGTATGCTCTTCTGAACTAAACTGTAAGAAGGGCGATATCACATAACAGTTATATTGTATTGTATTGTATTGTATTGTATCTCTGCGCTTCATCCCACTCAGCTTCTGAACAAGAAACCGCAGTAGGATAAGCTTATATCACGCGTGATGTGTAAAAAGAATTCATATTACATTTACAACTACACTACAGCAATTATGATATATATATATATGCGTGCGTGCGTGTGTATGCGTGTGTGTGTGTGTGTTCAATTAATTGAAGCGATTTTTCTTATTTTGAAAGCGTAATGTGCAAAGTTTAAAATCACAGAGTAGTCGTTAAAGTCTCATAAAGTCGAAAGTAGAACGATATGGTCGCATTAATCGGCCATTATAGACCTAATCAACTAAATGTCAGCAGTATAGATCAACTCCGACTTCACGTTCGCTGAAGTTTCGAATGTACGGAGTGTTTGCAAGCGAGGATCTTTACCTTTAACGAATAGCGTGTACTAAAATGTATGGGAAAACATATGCAGCTGGTCGTTAAAGGTTAAAAGTAGAAGCGTCGGTGAAACATCGCGAAATGCGCTAGAAAAGTAAGAAGATGCCGTCAGTGCAAACTACAAATAGCGGAAATTAAACCTGAACTAAGAGGCTAGAAATAAATAAGCGAATCCCATAAAAACAATCGAATCGTTAAGACTTCTGTAAAATCCAGTTAAGCTAATAAGGGGAAATGAACTCTTTCTTTGTCTTCATCGGCTTCGTCTATCCCTCTCTCGTATCCTAGGCGTGCATGAGGAATGCGACGAACTCGCTGTACTGCAGTTCTCCATCTTTGTTGGCGTCGTACTTTTCGATGAGGGCCTCGATGTCAGCGTCCGAGATACCAAACCGACTGAGCATCAGTTTGGCTTCGTCCGTCGAGATCGATCCACTGTTGTCCTTGTCAAACTCATGGAACATCTTCTGGATTTTGTCAGCTCTGTAATATAAAGTAATCCAGATGCAATTGTATTGCAGAGTAACTGTGCCCACTTGCTCACGGTTCCAACACACTAGCCACCTTGGACGAGAATCGAACCAGTAATCCACGCGTAATAAGTCTTCCAATCTAACCAATCTGTGTAGGCCTCTAAAGTAAAGCGAAACTTCCGAAAACGAAAAGATGAGGCTTAGAGCCTATAGGTGTAACGCTGTTGACACGATCCAAGTTTCCCGTGCAATAATATAATGTCACACGATTAAGGATTTTGAAATGTAAGATAGACTATCTTGGATAGTCAGATATATATATCTGCAGTACTTTAAGTTTAAAAGGCACAATATAGAGATTCAGTTACACACAAACATAACTAGCCTATATTCAAATTATTCATAAAAAATAATGTTCGTCCCTTGTGCGAGGACGAACATTAGGTTATCATTTATAAAATGCACAGGGCATAGGGTTTAGAATGCCATCCCGCTTCCATCGCTTCTCATTCCAAATGTGTGTCAATTCAGGTTTAATTAACATACATACATTTCGACTGTTGTCATTGATTCAACTAAACACCTTGCAGCTCTTGAAAGTTGCTTGGAGTAATGGTCGTCAATTGCGGTTTACGTTACTTCATTAAAAATAGAGCTTATAGTTATAGGTAGCCTAATGTAGTCGAGTGTCGTAGGCCTACAGTCAAGTGTAGTCAAATGGTTCTCAGTACTCTTGACCTTGAGCTTTACTCGCCTTGCCTTGACCTTGCTGTAGAAGGTGACGAACTCTTCGAAGCTGAGCTGCCCGTCTCCGTTCTGATCGTAGCGAGCCACCAGTTCCGCCGACTGGGCCGAGGTGAAGGCCAACTCTTTCTCCAGGATCTGATGAGCCTCGGCCGCAGACACTGATCCACTTCCATCCTGATCGAACTCACCGAATTTGCGCCTAATCTCAGCCATCCTTCCATTCAGCATAACAGCAGAATTCATTACTACTCGAAATATTTATTAAATCGCCCTAACATTTCTGTGCATTTACTCAAGTCCAATACACGGTCACATTTAGCTGTCGTTCGCGTGACAGTATTCATGACCACTAGAGAAATGAATTACCTTTATTTAATTAAATTAAGTTTTATTACATACAGTTAATTGACTTATTTGTCATATTTTGCTATCGTTCATGCGACAATATGATAACTCGGTGCAGGGCTGAGCATGGTAAAATGGGCATTATATGCGTTATATTTGGTGAATAAACGCAGTCCTTTTAACTGGAAATATTGCATCGAGTTAAGAAAGCAACCTGTATTTATAGCCTCTACCTGCATGTTCTGAACTTCCGGCCAATCAATCAGTCAATCAATCAATTAGTCAAGCAGTCAATCAGGCAATCAGTCAATTAGCCAATCAGTCACTCAGTCAGTGAATCAAACGCATATATAGTCAGCCAATCAATTAATCAATCAAGCAAGGAATTAACAAGCCAACCAGCCAATCAATCAGTCAGTCAATCAGTCAATCAATCAACTAGCTAACTAACCAACCAATCAGTTAATCAATCAATCAAGTAACAAGACATAACATAGCACCCTTAAAGAGATCTACTCAGAGGCGTTCCGTTATGCTTTAGTATCTATATATTCGTTCTTGCATATGCATTGATATTAAAGAATAAGTCATCAGTGGTGCCATTGGTTGTCGTACGGAGGAGAGATTGCCCATCAATAGTTGCACTGAAAAAAAGTGATTTAAATCTCATATTCATCTATCACCAAAGAGTTAGACCCATCTCAACAGAACGGCGCGCTTTGTAGTAGCTATTCGCTAAGCTAATATTATCTTACCTTTGCCTTACTTAAAACTTAGTTTTACTTACACTTCCCTAATTGCCTTGCCATTATGAACTAAATCTATATATTTGTCATTAGATGTAGAATATGCATCTGGGCATTTCCATCGCCTAGATCACAATGCGAATTGCGGACAGGCCTACGTGTCGCAAAGTACACTTGCTTATTCTGAACAAAGAAATCCACAGCCGCAGAACTGAAAGTGCCGCATCATTAATTAAAGTTGCCACTTGGATGAATATTAAACTTATGTGTAACAAGCGATATTTCGCTCAGCTCTCCCTTAGAAAGATACATTTCGCTAGTGAGCAAATAGGTGAAAGTTCTTCTTCAAGAGACCGATAGGCCTACCTATAGCAGATCGCTGAAGCTCTGCTAAAGACATTCTCGATTGCACTAGATTTAAGTAACTTAGGCCTTTGTGTCAGATCCGAGGAAAAATACACGTTCTATATCTAAAAGATAGTTTATGTTATGGCGCAATCCGACTGCATATTCGTAGTCATAGGCTAATAATTACAATTATCGAAATCGTATACTTAAGACTTGCATTAATCGAGAAAAAGCGCTCGGCACCAGCCTATTATCTACGTGCGCTATAGCTGCGCTTTGATCTACCTTCTAAAGCAACAAGCCTTTACATGAAAGGCATATTAAAAACGCATCTAACAGATGCGTTTTTAATATGCTAATTTTTAACAACACACACATGTACACACACGCGCGCACATACACACCTGTGTTCCTCTTCGCTAATTGCCTGCGTATTGGCTGGCATGGCCTGTAGGAATTCTTCGAAGTTCAGCGATCCATCGCAGTCTAGGTCATTGGCTCGCATGATGCCCTAGAAAACAACAACAACCATTTGTACATGAGCGATTCGATCACCAAATCGCAATGCTGATATACAGTAGATTTACAGTCGTAACTACTGTTCAAAGCACTGATTTCTGAATCAATAGTTAGTTTTAATATCTGTGTGGCAAGTGATGATTGTATGTGAAAGGTTCTTAGATGGAGCAGCAGTATCAATGCCTAGGTTGAAATGAATGGCAGTATTAAAGAAGGTATGAATTCAAACATGCCAAATAAATAGGCTTACTGCTAGCAAATTAACTTTAATTGCTTCAATCATCAATTATTTATGATGTAGGCCTAACAGCAAGATTATACTTAGCGCAGGAATCGATCGAGACTTCATGAGGAGCTTATGATGTGAAATTATCGCCGAAGACTGGCTTATGATCGAAAGTTACAATATTCGTGCCTTTTACATTTGTGACCCTAATGCAGTACGATTATTAGTTTTGGCAGTTAGAGACCTTAACTTTGCAGCACGCAGGTTTGTGTGAACCGTTAAGATCCCATACAGCAGGAAGATTAGTTTGAAGGTTTCACGGTAAAAGACCAACAATTGCAACAGCACTGTCCTATGGATTGTCACGCACGTGTCGTCTATAATTTCAGTTGAAGTTCTATAATATGGGGCCTCTACTAACGCCGACATTTGAACTTTATAACAAGCGGAAGTTGTGAATGGCCATTTTTATTCGCCTTGGTAGGATCTATGTAAGTCAGCCATTTGCAGAATCAACTCTAAAATTGTCATTTTGTTCAGATGATTAACATATCCGATTATGCTCTGCGGCTTTATTTCTTAATTTCTCTTTAAATTTCATGCATACTTAATGGCAATTAGAAAGCCTTCAAACGGTTATGTCCAACAACCGTCCGTCATGCTTGATCGACAACAGAAGCAAATGGACTGTCAATTTTTGACATGGATCTGGCTTGTCACCGTATAGCTGACCCAACAACATGGTTCTTGCAGGTATATGCCGATAAGTAAGATGGTCTCCTGAATCAGTTCCGTATGGCTCCGAGAAATTTCTTATTATTTTCATTACATTTCACTTTCTTCAGTTTACCCCCAGCTGCATCGATTTGCATTCGTAGCTTTCAGAGTATCGAGCACAAGGGTAAGACTAGAGCATTTGCAGCTGAAACCGTCGATCAATGCCCAGTAATTAATCATCAGTTATCAAAAGAAATTATGCTTCTGTTATTCTTCTGCCTCAGGATCGACATCGCTCTTTTTAAATACCCGTCCGACTGGTTAGTTCAGCTGCAGGACCAGGGCACAGGTGGTCGACGATGCTACAGCTGCACTGGAGCATCACAATCCTCAGGAGGCCCAAGATACACACAACACTGACCTCCTATATACAATGTATATGTAAATTGTTATCGGTTGATCCTGTCTTGAGACTTCATGCAGACGCTTGACTGTGGATCCGCCGCCGTCTTTGATACTCGAGGGTCCAGCATTGTTTACAAAATATTAATCGCTGATGGTCGAATTCACTCCAAGAAAACAGTATCGCCTGAGAAATAACGTAGCATCTGTTCATCTGCTCATATCTGATGCGATGTGTGTCTCATACAATATATGCCTTATGTTATGTGTGTCAGATGTGATGTGTGTCTTGTGTGATGCGTGTATGGTGTGATGTGTGCTTGATACAATATGTGTCTGATACAATATATGTCTGATGTGATGTGTGTCTTGTGTGATGTGTGTCTGATGCAATGTTTGATGCCCTCAAACCGGCACTCTATAAATCTGTTAAGATTCAATTGATCTGATTTCTTATACCCATCAGCAACTCCTTAAGCTTCAACCTTCTCAACTAGCTTCATGTTTAACCATTTCGTCCAGTGTCCGTGACCTGGGACTGCTCCTTGACAGCACTCTTGCCTTCTCCGAACACATCAATTATCTCACCCGCTACTGCTATTATCATCTGAGGCAGCTCAAAGTCATCACAAGATTTGTCTTATACTCGAACGATCTCGACCATTATCATGTAGTCAGCGACAGCAGAAGCCAGAAACTAAAGTACATTCATGCCAAACTCTATTTTCATGCCTCCGTAAGTATACGACGCTTCTTATTATGTTCACTCACATGTACACAACATGTGTTTTATTGATTGATTGATTGATTGATTGGATGGTTGATTGATTGATTGCTTGGTTGATTGATTGGATGGGTGGATGAGTGGATGGCTGGGATTGTAACGCGGAGACTTCTGGTTCAAGTCTGCACTGAGAGGGTCATTGTGTAGTGGCATCGATCAAGGCCTTCAATCTCAATTACTCAGTGCGTGAAGCTATGAATGCCTCCCTCTGTCGTTAGGTCGTATATGCGATCATGCACTTTGATTGGAGATCAATATCGATCGCAGCTGCATTGTATTGTATATTGTTGTCTAAAGTTCAAAATAGGTTTAATTATTTCTCCCAGCATTCGATGTGTGGTATTCAAACTCTCGTCATTAAATGTTGTTTTGACTTCCGTGTTGTATTTTTATATTCGCAATGACTATTGGTATTCCATTCTCGCCGGTAACAAAGCGTACATTGTCACATCACATCACATAAGTCACATCAGACAAATATTGCATCAGACACACATCACATCAGCCACATCAAACAAACATTGCATCAGACACATTATGACTAATACGAACTAGGAACCGCCATTGCAATTGTAATTTTGTAATTGTAGGCTTAGTTATGTGGCATGTGATCGAAATTGTTACGCTTAATAAACTTGAAATGCAGTGAATTAGTAAGGCATCACCTGCAGAGGACCATGGTACAAAGTCTGGGAGATGAAGAAGAAAAAGTGGTTAGCTGTGACGATATTGAACACGAACCTCACAAGAAAGATTTATTGATTTATTAAGCCACGAAACGAAGGGAAACTTTGATAATAATCCTATTGAATATTGCATGAAGTCTGACTAATGGCGAACCATTACATTTTTGCAAAAATTATAGAGAAAAATAAGGTAATAAAAACTAGTAATTCTATCACGCACAAAAACGTTTACAAACTAGATGGCCGTTTGAGCAAAAGCAAAAAAGACAAAGATCGGATTGTATAAAATTTTCTGCTGGTCCAACTCTAAATCTTCTTCTATCATATCTTCGTCATTCTTTGCTATTGTTCAATCGTGTCATCTAGGATCTAACGTCTGACACTTATGTGTGCACCGTTTGTATGATATCGGAGCATTTGTACAGCTATCCTAGTAGGGTGAACCCTTCATAAGCGCTACCAGTGCGAAAGGCCCCACGCGATGAATCAGCGTATGAGAAAAGCGAAAGAAATAGAGGGATTGTCGGATAGAAGGAGAGAGGGCATTCCAGAGAGAGGGAAAAATTGACCCAAGTCTGCTTACGTCTGGGTCTCTGCCTCGTTGTCTTTCTGTGAGCATGTCACAGTGACTGTTTGTCCGTCTGCCTCAGTGTCTGTCTTTGAGAAATTAGACTTAGGAGGAACATCAAACGGAAGTAGCTGCTCTTGTCATCCTCGATATCGACGATTCGCGGCTTGTTTGAAACTTTAAACGTGTTTACATAGATTGATAGACAAAGAGGAACGCATAGACGCACATAGGCAGACGAATAGATAGCCATCGAAAGACGGAGACTGAGTAAAAGAAAAACAAAGACGTATTGATAGAAATGGCAAACTCGAATGCTAAGTATGTGTGCATTGGACTAAATATGCGTGTATGTCCGTGCGTGAGTCGATAACGATATGCATATAATATATATACATATATATACATATATATATACATATATATATATGCATATACATACATAGGCATGAGTTAAGTCCACATAATACATACAGAACATAAATATGAATGGCGGCGTTTAATTGACGTGAACGTCTTGCGCATGCGTGTAAGTACGTCTGCACCGAATGTCGATGTCGGCAGATGCTGCTGGTGCCGTTGTTGACAGCGACGCTGAGGGGATCGGAAGGATCAAGAAGGGAGGGGTAGCAGCAGCAGCAGCAGCAGCAGCGTGGATGCTGCGTGTATCGGAAGCGACTGTCGTCGTCAAATAAATGATGGAGTCTCCGGAGAATTGAAAAAGATTAAGTCGATGGAGAGGAGCGTGGAAGAATTAGAGTTAAGTACAGTTGATGACAGGAGCTTCACGGTGATGATGACGATTATGATTACGATGATCGCGATGATCATGAGGATGACGGTGATGGTGACTGGAGCCGCTGATTATCTGCTGTCAACGCTTAAGACGCTGCTGTTGATGATGATAACGATGATGACGATGACGATGACGACGACAATGACGATAATGATGATGACGACGACAATGACGATGATGATGATGACGACGACAATGACGATGATGATGATGACGACCTCGACAATGCATGTTGATGGTGATGTCGCTGGACGGTGATAATGATAACAATGATTTCAATGCGTTGATGCTGCACTCGTGAATAAGCTGGTGCCCTGCGCTTGGCTTTCAAGGGGTGCATTAGAAGCTTGGACATTACGATTACGAATACGATGAAGGTTGTTTGCGTTGCTCCACGGTGACAACATTGTGATGACACGACGCCAATTACGACAACAATGATGACAGCGACTCAATGACTACGACGACGATGATAATAGATGATCACGAAGTGACAATTCAGACGACGCCCCTCGTTACACAGTTGCAATTGAAGCAGACAATTAGGAGATTTCGGTATAATGTAAGACGGAAAACATAATTAAAGTCCGCCTTGGAGAGGTCAAGCCAAGGTCACACGTGTGTCAAGTGTAACACGAAATGTTGACTTGTTGCAAGATAGTGACAGACGTCAAATATGAACTGGTGGGATAGTCAACGCGAATTTCTTGCTGAGAACTGTTTATGATTATTGTACGGTTTTCATTAGTTGTATTCTTCGTTTGATGGAATTATAATTGACTCTGATAATAACAACGATAACGGCAATTTCTATGACGCCGTATCGCGTGGATATCGGTGCAACGGAGTTTCACAAACAACTACAAGCAAGATATATGTAAGCTTCAGCGAACAGATAAGTTTTGAGCTTGCACTTGAAGGAGTCTACTGAGTCGACTAATCTGATGGCGGGTGGAAGGTTATTTTTGCATCTATAGGACCGGCGGCCGAGAAGGCACGATCGCCGAAGCGCACCCTCATTCTACGTACGCAGCGATCGATCTTCTTAAGCGATCTACATGTAAGTCGCAAGCCAGAGGCAGAGGATTGAATCTGGGTGCACAGTCACTCAAATACTCAGTGAAGTGTTTTGAATACAAGCAAACAAGGCTTGAACTTGACGGGGAATGGGACAAACAGCCAATGGAGGAGCTGCGTCACTTGACCCTATTTCCTTCATTTGCAGATGAGTCATGCCACGGCGTCAAGCACTGACTGGAGACCGTACAAGAGACATCCAGTCGCGCCAGCGAGCGATCAGTTACAGTGGTAACTTGCCGGTCCATGCATGCCTTCAATTGGTCCCACAACCATCCATCAACAGAGTAAAGAGATCAACCAAACTCAAGATACTAGGTGTGACAGTCGTGGAGAAGTTGACCTTATCAGAGCACGAGAATTATATCCTGCGATTCTGCTCATCATCCATATATGGCCAACGCTTTAAAGACTCCGTTGGCGCGGAATGCCAGAGAAGGATCTTAAGCAAGTTACAAGAGCAACAACAATTGCCCGTCTGATGCAGGCGTCCCCAGCCTGGTGGGGGTATATGATTGGCCTGACCATCTGGACTTGGCTCCCCATAGAGATACGCCGATAAATTCCTCGCATGCATTTTACTGTTCATTGAAAACCGTTTTTTCAGCCGTGGTCAGACAGGGAGAGCCTCTGAGTAGATACCTTGAAGGGGCGCTATATCAAATTGACATTGATTGATTGGTTGGTTGATTGATTGATATAAATAGTGGGGACCGCGAACGCTTGGAGCGCCTCAACGCGCAGATGAAATGAGAGGGATTCCTGCCGGCGGAAGCTCTGTCGGAAGAAATGAGGGCTAAACAGGCCGACACTACTCTTTTCTAGGCCATCATCAGGGATCGGAGACACGATCTGCACCCGCTGTGCCATGAGAGACCGGACACAAAATACAACCTGCGTGCAAGACCTCACCCATTTGATCTCTAAGATAGGAACAAAAAGAACTTTATACCCAGATTACTGTATAAAAAACATCTATCTATTAGGCACCTTCATGTCCCCTAAGCTGTTCCCATGTACTGAACCTTTCACGAAGTTAGGCCTAGTAAGCTCAATGACTGAGTGACTGTTTGATGCCTATGTAATATCATGAATCTGTATGTCGCTGCGTCTCGACAGCGATATTTCCTTTCCAATAAATGAAAATACAATACAATACAGACGAAGAGACTTTCGCAGACAGCGTTAGAATGTTTCCCAGCCTGAGTGCGGCGACATACACTCAGGCTGAGGCAATTGTCAATTGAACGCATGATGGCAAAGTCGATGCAACCGCAAGGACCTGATGTAGACTTTGAGAAAAGCAGCCTATTTGCAACTGAAATTAATGCATCAATAGTCGTAACGCTGCAGTTGAATACAAGAAACAGTGCTCTCAATTGATATAAATGTAACTGAATACAAATGAATTGAAAAACAGTAGCTTAAATGTCGTGGATTGGATATCTTCGAATAAGGATGTCTTTAACTCTCTTGCTCTGAAAATGGTTGGGATCAACAGTTAACTATATACCATAATATCTTCCTTACTGCGTATTCTTTGTATCGCCATAAACGACTGACTGTTGGCAGGAATTACACAACCACTGACCAGCATTATTGTGATTGGAATTAGCCAGAAAACTATCCTTGTCACTGTTTCTCCCATTCAGAAGAGAGTTTCTTCTCAGATTTTGCTCCATTCCATGTATTTGCGGTCAACTAACACACTGCACCCATTCGGGAACACAGCATCCCAAATCAGACACATTTACCTCTTTCCTAACCTTCGGTCCTATTCAGTCCATAGCGTGCAATGCAGGCAGAGACGTTCTGCGTCAAAACAAGCCTCACTCATGTCATAAGGCTACCCCCGCAGGGCCGGATGTCATAGGTGCCCATCAACAGTAAGACTGTCAAAACATGTTGAAATGACGACCCGGGTACCGATCGACCCGCGCGATCGGGTACTGTGGTACCCGACCGCGCGGAAACTTTGTTAGGAAATGTGGAAAATTGTGCATTTTTACGGAATGTCGGGCACCCGAGAATCGATTTAATTGCCCGGGCAGTCAGCCGATATGACCAACGGAATATTTCTGGCAAATGTTCGGGTAAGATCGCACATTTTTACGAAATGACGTTACCCGAGAAACGATTTTCATTGCCCGGGCACTCAGCCAATATGACCAAGAGATTATTTCTGGCAGATGTTCAAGTGAAATCGCGGATTTTTTAACGGAATTTCGGGTACCCGAAACCCGATTTCATTACCCGGGTAGTCAGCTTCGGTCGGGTACCCGGGTACCCGTTGACAGCCTTAATCAGCAGGACTAGGCAGAGACGTTCTGAGACAAACAAACCTCACTCAGATCATAAGGCTACCACCGCAAGCCCGGATGCCATAGGTGTCCATCAGCGGGACTAGGCGTACCTCGATCTGTTGGTCGCTGAGTCTGTATCCAAGGCGACGGGACGCTGTTCGCAGTTCCTTGGTGCTGATCGATCCATCTCCGTTGAGGTCGAACATCTTGAAGTGTTCCTTGTAGAAACGAAGCTCCTCCTCCGACAGTTGTTTTGTCTTTCTTGTTGCCATGTCTTTCGATTCCCAAACACTAACCACTGTTCTTTGTCGCACTACAATATTATGCACTGTCCGCATTCAAAGCGCTCTTCGTGAAAATGACCACGACGAGAAGCGAAAAGAATGGAAAATCTAGGTCTAGACTCTGGAAGAAAACGAAGGAAAGGAAGGAGAAAAGAGGATGGATAAGAAAGAAGAAATGAAGGAGAAACGAACAAATGAATGCATTCGTATCAAATACAATCAAATCAAATCAAGGCTATAAATTATATCTTGATACATGATAAAAACGCATATATACGTTGTAATTCGGATCTAATCTATTCTTTTGATTTCCATGGTGTTGTTAAGCTTGTGTCAGGGACACCAGTCGATGGTATTTAAGTTAGAATGATATTTAATTTGAAAATCGTATTAAAATCAAATCCCATTTGAGAAAACAAGTCGAAACTGATATGAACTTATATAGATTGCATGTAGTTGTAAACTAACTTCCCGTTTTGACAGCTTGGTGTTCTCATTAAACGAAATTGGAATTGAAGTGAATTGAAGTGAATTGGAGTAGCGACGATAATTGAAACATGCAGATGGGAGAGCAAAGAGAGTAGGAGGGACAAAAGAGGGAGTGGTGGTGGTGCTTATGTGTTGGTGGTCATGAAGGTGTGATGATGATGATGGTGGCGGCGATGTTGCTGGTTACGACAATAATGATCATGACATCAAGTGCTGTTAAAAGGAGATGTAGAATAAGAACAAAGAAAGGAGTGAAAATCCTGGATATATTGCGCTCTTCTTTATTTTGAAGAGGTGACTCGATTTGCACTGGAGAGATCCTTATTGCGAAAGAAATGGCTGAACGATTAAATGCTATCACCATGAACAGAAGGATTCGCATTCGATAGCCACTATCCCAAAAGATTTACTAACCCTTTCATTAGCTAGGTGGCGTTGGCAAATGAGTAATAGAGCAGGAGGGCGCAGTGCAGGCTGCCATACAGTTAAACGCGACTCTTGTTAAACTTGTTATTGTCTGTTACTACCATATCACGTGACCATTCAGCGATTAGTCAGTTTGATTTGAGTGAACGAAAATAGATTATTATTGATAATAACACTATGAAATATGTACACTTTAAACCTAATAATCATTATCTTTTCTTTGTCGTTCTAGTCATTGTAGTCGTCGTCGTCTGTCTGTCTTTGGCGTTTCAATTGCTCGCATGCTTTTCTCTTGTCTTTACAAGAATTGTTATCATCGCCATCTGCATGTCGTCATCATTGCTATCATAGTAATCGTCGTTGTCATCATAACAGCCGTCGTCGTCGCGGATCGCCGTCATCATCGTCGTCATCGTCATCGCCATCGTCATTGTCACCGTCATTGTGATCATCGTCGTCGTTGTCATCATCATCATCATCAACTTCATCATCATCATCTTCTTCTTCTTCTTCATCATCATCATCGCATCGACCATCTGATAATCATCTGCATAATCCATACCTTGACTGAACCTTGTGCAGTGGCGTAGGACACAATCGGTCGATTTCAGTCTTCAGTCCTCCTCTTCCTCGTCGTCGTCCTCCTCTTTTGCTCCGTCTCTCGCTGATGCTCAGCGCAAATCGAACTGGCAAACGGCAGCGGGCGACGGAGCCTCTTAAGCAGAAACTGTCCGCCCTCCCTTCCCTCCCCTTCCTTCGTCCACTCCCTGACCCACCCTCCCTCTCACCTCTGTTAGCCTTCCCCTTTCTCCTTCCCTCCAGCGGACCCGCTCCAGTAGCTTCAATGCGCGCTTGATTGGTCCATTAACGATTGTATCGCTGAGGCGGGCAACATATGCTCTGCTGACCCGACCCTAGCGCTCTCTCTGTCTCTCTCCCCAGTCTTTGCAGAAAAGTGTTTTGCCATTTGTCGATCAATTCCTCATCCAACTCTTTGTTATCCTTTTCTCCTTCCGTCGTATTTCCTCCTCAGTTGTCCAGTTGGCTTTTCCTTTCCTCTGTTATGTTCCTTGCCGGACTCTCCACGTCTTCCGTCTTTCAGCACAAGTGACCCTAACTTGTCGACATATAATTCTACGCTTCTCTATAAGTGAATTGCTCCTTATAGTCCTTCCCTTATTGTCGTTCACGCTCCATTTAACCTTCCTCGCTGTGTTTTAATCCTCTCCAGCAGCCAGCTACAGCGTGATCGTTCGCTTTGTCTGGATTTTCTTCTTTCTCCTCTGTTCAGACTTATTCATTGTTTTTCTCGTATTTTTCTTGTGCAATACCATTCTACACCCTCTTCCTTTTCTTCCTTCTGCTCGCCTTCATTTATTTATATTCATTTCCTCACTCATCTTCTTCATATTATTTTGATACTTTCTCTTATTCCTCTTCCTCTTCTTCTCTTACCCCTTCTGTTTTCTCTCCTCTTCGTTCTTCTTCTTCTTCGACTTTTCCTTATTCTCTTTCTATTCTTCCTCCTCCTCTTTTCTTTTCGTCGTCTGCTTCTTTTCCTTCCTCTGCTACCTAGTCTTTGTCATTTGTTTCCCTTCCTCTTCTCCAGGCGTTGTACTCTCTTCTTCCTATTGCCTCTCTTCTCAGCACCGTCTTTCATTCATTCATCGTTTGCTATCTGCTCTCCATCTTCATATCAAGATCTCTTTTTTCGATCGTCAGCGTTCCTCTTTCTCCCCGAGGCACTTACCGTCCAGTCCAGCCATTCCTCACTGGCTTCCAGATCCCAGAGCAACCATCATCCGTCTCATTAACATCTGTGGCTTCAGACGCAGGCTTGACCATCGCCCATCAGATAAGCATCTATATACAGTAGACTGTCTGTCAGTCGCTCCTCTTGCAGCCCAGCTTCTACTTGGTGGCATCCGAAACGGTGCAGTTTACCTTTCACCAAACACACTTACTAATCTGATGATTCTGATCCAATGAAATGACCTGAAAGAACTGATCATAGACGCACTATATTTTTTAACATGACTAAGTTGTATTTTAAATTTATTGCTGAAACATTATCTCATAGTAATGTGTGTCAGTCCATGTAGCGATCGATTAACATAACATAACATATTACAAGAGTTTAAAGTGTTCCAGAGGACGTCTAGGTTGTGTTTATTCTCTGTTCAAAGTCTTAAAATGCTTTTCTTCTTCATCGTGATGTCAAGAGGGGCTTTCTACTTTCACAGTTGAACAATAATTATGTCAAGCCCATTGCTCGATCCTTATCCACTGACATACCCCAGTGAGCTCATCTATAAAATGAACAATTACATTGACCGTAGGCGGAGACTAATTGGTCCTGAGTTTGGGGGGGGAGGTAGTTTGGAAGGAATTTCATGTCCCAAAAACGGATGTAGCAAAAAGGTCGAACAGTGGAAAGCACTATGAAATTCACAATAATAATATTAAGGAGATATTATGAGGATATAAGCATCCCTATTCCCTTTACCTGAGATTTTGGAGGGGACCGTCACCTTCTGTCCCCTTAAGTCACCTCCACTGAAATTGGCCGTGCATCGTCATTCGAAAGGTCGAAGCAAAAGAGGCGACTCACTTTCCAAGGTTATTGTAGTAAAACTAATGGCAGTCTTTTCTGAATTGGCTGCAATGAATGCTGCTGCTTGATGCCCTGCTTACTGTAAGGCTTTTGTATAACAGCTTTGACTCATCAATTGATGTCATTCATACAGGACATTGGCAGCGTATACAAGTTATTAATTAACTTGAAACTAATTAACTTCTCTTCCGTCTCAAGTGCGATTGTTGCATCATGCAACTCCGATTCTGTTGAGATAATTGAAGTGCTGCTGTAGGCTTTACACTTTACTAACTTCTGAACGCAAAAAAATGGCGGTTTTGTCGATAATCGCGTTTCTGCAATTAGTAATTTTCTGAAAAATCAGGATGCTGTAAGCTTGTCAAAAACAGAAAACTAGGCATCTGTTATATATATATATATATATATATATATATATATAGATATATGTGTGTGATTTTGGAGGTGAGGCAACCATTCTGTAACACACACAATATATATATATATATATATATATATATATATATATTGTGTGTTACAGAATGGTATATATATATAGGCTACTTTTGATGATTGGCGATGATTGCCTGCAGACTATTTCGATATTACACTCAGATCCAGCTCTTCTTCGTCAACACTATCTCCATTATTTTGTGTGTGATTACGACCATTAGTGTAAATTGCCGACGTGCAGCGACTCTCTGTAGCCAGTGCGTTTAATTGGCGATATAGGCCTAGTTGATTCCTGTTTGTGTGTTACAGAATGGCTGCCTCACTTCCAAAATCACGAAATTGACAGCAAGCGTGAAAGTAAACAATCCAAAAAATTAAGAATACAATTATCATAATTAGTGTTGCTAAATTGTGTAACAATTACTGCTGATGAAGCGGAACTTGTTCAATTGAGTGAAAGTTTTTTTTTTAAATTATGCATATTGATGATTGATGTGATGACGTGACGTCACATTTCGACGATCCCATCCCCTTGTCACACATCGTCACAAATGTGTGACCCCTCCCCTAGGCGCGTGATGTCATTTATGGACGGTTCCTTGCGCTGTTTCCAGTGGTACTCGCCCAGTTACTAATTAATTGAGTTTGAGTCTGCTTGGAAGTATTGTTGTGCCACGTGTTCTGATGAATATCAGAAACGAAATGTGGTCACACTTCAAGCAAATAGGGGGCCTAGTTCTACTAAATTTTATAGGCGAATAAGGTTGCATTGTCAGTGATGCGTAGGCCTGCAGCGTATACGTCCACGTATAGAAGTACATGTACTTGTATTGCCTCTCATCAACTTCATACAGCTGTAGACCTATATGAAAACGGTCAACATTGAGCCTGTAGCTAATTCAGTTCAGGAGTCATCACAACAGAGAGGTCTTTGAATTAGCACCAATCAGGGTAACTCGAGAAAATAGGTATAAATTATTTTATACAAAACAAAGGAACAATAGCTAGGGCAGAAATTCCTCAGTGCAAGAGATTGTAGACTTATGAAATGGTTTGAATGACAGCTTAGTACTGTCTCAGTGGATGCTATCACAGCTCTAAAGAGAAAGCTATAGGAAAATTGGGCTATTAAGCATGTTGTTCCGGGTCAATTTGCAGTATTTTAGCACAGACTATACGTCATCTAGCTGCAGCTGAACCCCTCAAGTTAAAACCTTTGCTAAGTTATTCACTTTTGAAAGACGAAAGATGAACATAGAATCAGCAGAATTTATTGTGGACCTACTGCGGTTGACTCGAACGATGGGTCTACAACAATATTGTAATGATTATTTATTGATCACCACTAGTTAATGAAGGTGGAGCCGAGCAATTGTAAGTGAACGGCTCACTCAATGGATATCGATAGAATAGGCATGTGAAATACAGTAGGGGAAGGTGGGGCAAAACGCCCATGGGAGGTGTGACGCCTTTGAGCATTTTTCAGTCATCTAATATCACTGGTCGTGATGATTTCTCTTCTTTAGAAATGTTGGGTGCTTAAGTATTATGTTACTTTGCTGCTGATTACGAAAATCACCTTGAAATTATCCTATCACGTACCATTTTTGAGAAATTTGCAATTAAAAAAATTTATTTCCACATATTCAGCTATGATATTTCGGTGGCAGCATAATATGCTCCGTTCAACTGGGACATGTCCAAGCATGCACTTAGGGCACATTGCATAATGTACGTGTTATAGTTGATACAAGTTGAGCATGCATAAGCATGAGAATGCTGGAAGAAAACTGTAAACAAAAGTTATAGCGCTATATAAGCCGCTTGCATACAGGCACATATGCAACTCAGGAAGTCTTTTATATGTATCTGTTGATATATACCAGTTGCTTTGTTTTTTACGTCACTTTTCAAGGCATATTATTGTTTTTCAAGCTACACATCAGCTATGCCAAATTCATTATTCTATTCTATTCTATTTACAGATTTATAAAGCGCCTCTCACAGTAGGCTACAACCTAATCAGAGGCGCTCTCATGCAGTGCGAAGGATAACTAGAGAAAAGAAAAGTCTTAAGAGAACGAGCAGAAACAGTTTTGCTATAAGATAAGATGGCAGCACGAGTCACAGCAGGAAGGTTGTTCCATAGCAAAGGGCCAACAGAGGCATAGGCACGATGTTGGGCTGTGGCAGTTCTAGACTGAGGTACTAGGAGATCGTGACAGTCTAAAGAGCGGAGCTAGAAGACGTGCCTAGGTAGCCGAGATAGGTTGCCTGATATAAACTTCCTCTTCAATATAATAGGTTTTACGACGGCTATTGGCAGCAGACATGTCTCGCCAGTGTCTCAACAGCCGTGATATTATGCTCTGCTAAGTCTCAGAGATGCTCCATGACTGCAGTGAACTTGTTAAAAAAGCATATGAGCTGTACATTGGTTGTAAAACGGGTGATCAAGACAAGGAATGGGCACCTCACATTTGTTGGGCAAGATGTGTTGTCGATCTTAGAGCTCCAAAGGCAATGTCATTTGCGGTCGAAATGGTCTGGCGAGAACAGAAGGATTCATGTTACTGATTGTTATTATTATCTCACTAATGGTTCTGGTTTCTCTTGTAAGAATAAGAAAGCGATTCAGTACCAAAATCTGCCATCAGCTTTGCAACAAGTGCCACCCGAGGAGTACCGAATCCACCCACTGAATGGCGCTTAGATGTAAGCCTAGAAGATGAAGTTGCTGGAATGAACCAGCCGGACAAGTATACATCCAATGACAGTTATCCGGCTTTTGAATAAGGCAGGTCCTGTGAGCCTCATCTCATCGCACATTCATAATTGAACGACCAGGTCAGGGACTTAGGTTTGTCAAAAGCTTATTTGAAGGTCCACAGATCAGACAGTGACAAGCAGTTCAGACGTCTGTTGATGGGACTAGAGAAAATCGCCTGGAAAGCATTCAAAGATGAGATTTTTCTTACCAACTACAGAGCAATAAACTGTATTCGCCTAGTTGACAAACTTCTTGCGGCTTACAAAAATATAAAATGCAACATGTCACTTAAGATCCACTTCCTACACTCACACTTGGATTTCTTCCTCGAGAATTTAGGTGCAATCAGTGACGAACACGAAGAAAGATTTCACCAGGACATTGCCATGATGGAATGACGGCATCAGAGAAACTGAAATTCATTCATGTTGACTGACTATTGTTGGACACTGCAATGAGATGCTGCAGACACGGATTACAAGCGAAAATCAACGTCAGAACATTTTAAACCTGTGGAACTGATGATGCATCTCAAATAAATTGTTACAAAACCTGGAATTTTTGCCTAGGAAGTAGTTTTGGTCATCAGTTAAAGTTACGGGTGGGGCAAAACGCCCATGGGATGTATGACATTTATGAGCATTTTTCATTAATATAAAATAACGCATCTAAATTTTAATTTTAACTACTTTGTTAATTGCATTTCTGGCTGAAAGACAGTGTTCTTTCGTGTTCCCTATGAACAAATCACTCGTTATCAACAAAAGTCCAATTTTGCGAAAGCTGATGTAGGCATAAGCATATACTGTTTTTATTTTTTAATGTAAATTATATGGTCTCACAGTTCTCCAAAGATTTGGCCTATATATGTTTTCTTCGATAACTTAGCATTAGGGAATGCCACAGTGCGATTGAACCTGTCATTAAAGTAGTCGTAGGGCATACTAGCGAATAATATGGAATATAACTGCACCTATTGAGGAGATAAGATGGCCACGGGCGTTTTGTACACTGATCGAGCGTCTTGCCCCATGTGCATGGACGTCTTGCCTCATGTGACTGGGCATCTTGCCTCATGCGCATGGACGTCTTGCCTCATGTGATTGGGCATCTTGCTTCATGTGCATGGGCGTCTTACTTCGTGTGACTGGGCGTCTTACCTCGTCTGATCGATTCGCGTGTACAGTTTTACCCCAATTTCAACGTTATAAAATTGAAAAGGCAGCAACAGTTTATAGGTTTTGCGTAGTCAGGCCCCTAAAGGTAGAGTCTACTCAGATGATAAGACTGTTTATGAAACCTAGTTGACATGTGCACATATATAAATTCTTAATTTCAAAAATTGCTTTCTCTTGTTTTTGGTAATGCAACAAACTATTTTATCTAGACTTTAGCTGTTAAATGCATAACGCTAATCCGACTATGATTACTTTTTACAATGGTCTAGTATGTAATATTTTCTAAGGGGCAAAATATGCCCATATTAACCAACAAATTTCAAGCCCCAATTTTAATCTATAGTTTTACTTTTTTTATTTAACGATTTTGTAGCATCAGATGATTCAGAGCAGATCTCGATCGATACCTGTTGATGATGATCATAAATGTTTATCAGCTGTAATTATGGTTTGCTCTCTGAAATGTTTTCCTTAAGGTGGGCGTCTTGCCCCATATTCCCCTAACCGTCTCAGAGTAGGCTCGAAGCTATAGGCCTACTTTTCTTTTAGCAAGGTGAGAACTAGCTCACTCAGAATAAATAAACAAATAATCTAGGCTACTGGAAATGAATTAATTAGCCGAAAATAGTCGTCTTGGCCTAGTCATGGAAATAATCTACGACTTTCACAAAATGTAGCCTGCGATGAGATAATTTACACATGGCACGTACAGATCAATAATAGGCCTACAACAATAGCTAGGCCTACAGCGATATTACAACGTGCCACTATCAAGCAATCCATCATTCAATTTGGATTATTTGCAGCCACAACAAGCAGTTTGCTCAAGGCAACATAAAGAACACTGATTGTAAAATCAGTAGCTACAAAGGAAGCCCCGAAAGCGATCGAAATCCGGTCTATTATAGGCCTGGTTTGAAGGGACACCCCGAATAGCAGGATTACCAACAAAAAAGATAAACCGTCGTTTGCTTTTGTTCTAGGCGGACTGGGATAAATCAATCAATTCCCAGAAACTAAGAGAATTCTTAATTAGTTAACTAACTTTGTGGAGGTGTGCACGGGCCATATACGAGTTGGGACCAAATACTAAAGTGAAACCATCTGCCCTGATGTAGATCGATTCCTGTGGGGATCTGACATGGTCCTCCGGTTATTCCATTTATTACATCTCCTTGCGTTTTCTATGCTACATTATTAGTAATAAATCAACCACCTGTGTACATTAACTATGCATAATTATCAAAATAGTATATTCTTCAGGTACTATCCTGCAATACAGTTTTCACGTTACATACTTATCAACAGTTCTGACGCAGCGGCTATTGGTTGAGCTTATGAATTTGCCTGTGTCTTTGGAGGACATCGTTCAAAGATGGCTGACATTCGAAGAAGCAGTATATGAGTGTTATGCTGAATTCGGCCTCATTATGCCCCTCAAAGGACTGATTGAAGGTTTTGGAAGCATCTATCTTTTCAGAAGACACGTTACGAGCGCTTGTAGGAAGAAGGCTTCGAAGAAATTTGAGGCTTTCGTTGTTATTTGAATTGACATTATGAATCTGGACTCGTTGTCATTTGCCTTGTCCCAGATCAGTTATTCGGTCGCCAACTTAACAAAGAAGAATTTCAAATCGAATATCTCCGAAATTTCGAATGTAAGTGAACGCAAAATGAGCTCGAAGGCATTCGTTTTATGTAGGAAAAAGAGTTACCACTTCGCTTACACAAATGGGGTGACAAAGCTATTATAAAGCGTATTTAGGCTTCCGGTGTTTCCACTTCCGGCCCAGTGCGAACAAAAGTTTGGCCCATCCGATGCATTACAAGTTTGGTGCGTGATTTTGATCTTTCGTTCGTGGCTGAAAGCTTTTGATGCACCTAAGCAGTTTAAAAAAGTGTGAATCTGTTGCATCAGCCAGTTGGAAAAGTCAGAAGGCTGAAATGCCATATGGATTTTGCTTATTTTAAAGATATTGCTATGCATGAATAACAGTGGTTGCTTCCTCAGTTGCCATGTTAAATTCATGTACATTATTTTTGCTAACTGCTAGTGTCTTTATTAGAACATGGTCTTTATAATATCAAAACTGTTTTGAGGCTGTATCAGCACCAACATAGCATCATGATCTGACTTGCCATCAGGTCTATTTCACTTTCACAATCACAATATCAATATTTTGGTTAAATATTCTTGTTTATTGAGCTGTTATTTTTAGTCTGGTTACAAGATATATGCTGAACAAGTATCTTATAAGAAAGTAAGACGTTAATGCAATCAATACATGAGCAGTTTTTGAGAACCTATGAAATTTTCAGCATGTAAAGATTTTCATTGCTTTCAGTTTCGTATGAATAGTTTGAATTTGATTTGGCGAAAGCATGATCCCATGGCCATTTGGAGGACTAGAATTTTCTAAACCCTGAAATTCAAACTTTCGCGATGAAGGTAGATGAAGTATCAGTAATCACGAAGGATACGTTCCCCTACAGTTTACAATATGGCCACCCCAGAATATACTCAAATGGAGTACTGATGCCTAGCAACATCTCATGATGATTTTTTATTTTATATTTTAACATACCATATGTTACATTTCAACATGGCTTATAAGGAAATAAGAGTTGGAGTTTTTTAAGATATTATTCAATCTGTCTTTGGCAGATGTGTTGAAAGAATTTGAAATCTGTATGTCTCAACAGATCGTCGCTTGAGAATTATTTTATTGTATCTCACCATTTGTCGGAAAGTGATTTAGAGTTGATCTGTAGCAGACATTTTTTATCTTTGTTCCATTTCAATGACTAAGACATATTACAGGTAATTTTAAAGATAATCAATGAAAACTACCTGTCATATGTCCTGCTTTCAGAAAACTTTCATTGTATTCCTCCGGAAATTTATTTAGCGTCCCAGGCATCCCTTCGAGGTTACTACTCAGTAGCATGCATTAGAATAGTTGTGTGGAAATGTGAAAAATGGATTCACGGCATTGCAGCGTCTGTCCTGTATGTCCTGAGAAAGCTCATCGTTGATTACAGCAGGACATCCAACAGCGATTGGCAGGATTATAGTCCTGTATGTCCAGACAATTATATATGTTTTAGGACTTGAAAAATCCATACTATGTCCATTAGATTATTAACAAAAAACACTTGTTCATAATTATTCGTAGCTTAATTTTTTTCATTTCTTGTTTAATATTGTTTTATAGAGAATAATTTATAATCTTTTAAATTTTATTTTATTAAATCAATTTAAAGGATTCTCCAGAGCAGCTATATATGTTAATTTTCTTGATGCAGTATCTTTATATAAATTGATGTTTTAATATTAATGTAATAGAACATGTATATAGACTTAGACTGTGTTACGTTTTCTTGCATTGAGTTTGTTATTTTTACGTCCATTCCCACCAAAACTTCTTACTCGTTTTGTCGGAATTTTTTAAACTGAGCACTCACTAGAAAATAATTTTCATGTGACGAGGTGGTTGCTTAACTTAGCCTTGCATGAGTTTGGTGAGATGAAATTACTTATGTGGACCAGATGTAATGTATAATTACCTTTTAGGTATGCACTCATCTGGTCTTTTTATCATAGAGTTACATATTTGAATCTGCTGGCGAGATGTGTGATGAGGTTGAACTGACTTATTTAGTGTCTGAGGTTGTTGTTGAACGATTGTCTCTGTACAGGCTGAATTCTAATGAAGTGTTTTGTCTGGCTTCAGTTTCATAATGCATCAATTGATATTTGTTTCAAGTTAAGCTGTTGTCACAAGTTTTTCGTTTAGAATGCTGAGTTGAAATGGTAAATGCTTTTGAAAATGCTGTTAAATGTCATCTTTAAGTAGGTGGCTGTCAGCCATTGTTTTGACTTCTCTAGTTCCCTGAACATCATTTTCTAATTTTAATGTCTTGTATTATGTCAGTGTGAATGCCTTTTGCCACTGTTCTATTTCACTCCTCCAAACTGAACTTCTCTATTATCTCAGCTATGTTCAGCATCCACTTATGGCCACTGAGTGTCACCCTCCTCCTTTATCTATTCTTGGGACTGACACTTCCAAGAGTACAGGCAGAAGTTAACCAGTTGGGCCTATTAGTTTTTATCTGTCCTGTCTATTATGCTGTTGACAGTATGCCTTATTTAAGTGCCTTCACATGATGAGTTACATGGTAATTAACTATGCTGATGTTGAGAAGTAGTTTTAAAATAACCCTTAATTAATCATCACTGATTGACTGTTGCACTACCAGTCATTCTGAAGATAACCATGTAGAGACCTGTGGTTAAATATATCTTGCTTGGAGAGCTTCCGTATTTAATCCGTTAAACAATGACTTCCTGAGACATAACAAAATTACTTTTACATGCATACAAAAGGAAGATACAACATGTTTTGTGGGTTTACATAAGACTAAGAATGTGATTATGTTGAATATGGTGAACTTGAAAAAAATCTGACTTGCTCAATTTTGAAATTATGGGCAAAATTATTTCACATGGGATGCAGCATAGTTGCATTATTCATCTTCGTATTTTATAGAGATGTGAACACTGGATATATAATTTATGTGGTTTAACCATTTCCACAAACAGTTAATTCCCATGGTTCTGATATTTTTGGAAAAATGTTTGTTTGGAAATTATTCTGTATTATTTTGATGACCTTTTAAAAAGAATTTAAGCATGTGTTCGTGTAATTTTTAATAATTCAATGTCATTTATCAGTGACTAAAGGTTTTGGAATGGCACACTAGTAACATCTTTGCTTTTGTAAAGCTGTGCTTGATATTAATGTTCGGTTGAAGTAATTAAAGTTTTGTTTGTTTTTCTACAGCTTGTAGCCCAGTATAAGTCAGAAGCATACAGGCATCTTATAAGGTGCCTCTTTTCTCATGTAGATTTTAGTGGCGACAACAGAACCAGTGGCAAAGATTTACATCAGGTACGATCTTTTCCTTCTCTTCTTTTCAAGTGCGGGCATTAATAACCGTTATGAGGGGACACCATGTAAATTACCAGGGCATTCTTTGTTTTATTGTATTGGGCTGGCAAATTCACAACTATTGAAGTTGTAAATGGTGAGTTAGTTGAGGTCTAAAAGTCTTGGGTGATGATCCAGAATTCATTTGTATTTCATGATGCTGTTTTGTGTTTTTTTTATGAGAGACGTATTGGAGGTATTTTGTAAATTTCTGCGCTGTACAGATGTGCAGTGTTAAAACTGCTGCATGGTTGGTCTGTAACCCAGGGATTGTCAGTGTGAGAATAATCCTTGCTTATCACTCTTGTCTATGTCATAAAGCTGCACGATTTGGCAATGATATTAGCGTGGAGCTAAACGGTTGACCCTGCGTATATATATATTATAGGTTACAGGCTACCCAAGCAGCAAATTAAGTATATTATTGCTGCCTTTGTCTAGTGCTGCCTACTATGCATCACTCCTGCTTTCCTTGTCCAGCTCTTTAGCTGGACGTGCTCATGCTCCCTCTGCTCAACTGAGCATGATCTCTATTCCTCTTGATCGCACCTCTATCAGGAATCTGGTGATAGGCCCTCGATTTGCAATGACTCCCCTCGTGCTCCACTCACTTCCTATGACCATTCCACTCTCTTCTTAAGATTGTTTTTGGCTGCACTAGGTTTGGGAGTGCCTCTGTACAGATCCACTCGAAGAGGTGCTATACAAATTCCATTGATAATTTCTCATAACTACTTTTTCATTGGGTTAATCTGTTAATGGCTGAAATGTTTAAGAGGAGGAAATGAATATCTGGTTGTTATTCTTGTATTATATGGGCTCTTAACTTTCCTCATTAAATCAAGTTTGCTTTGTGACACCATGCTTCAAAGCTGAATTTGAGATTACGTCTTCAACCATCTATAAGATTCTAGTAATAATGGCACATTTTCAGAGGTTTGTTGTTTTAATATATATCTTATAGGTATTATTTATTTTAAAAGTTTGGTCCTACTGTTTCTCAGTTTTTGTTTTGATTTTATTGATTGCAGACACAGTATTTAATACAGGAGTGTGAGAAATTGATCGGGAAACCGAATTTTGTTTCCATCTTTTGCTACGCCATTGAAAACCCTCTGCATCAGCAAAAGGTAAGGAAATATATAATTGTGTCGATGAAGATTATTCATTGATATTAAGCATACCGATTGCAATGGATTCAGCAAACAGCATGAATGAATAGAAGTCACTCACTTGCTGTCAAGTGCATGGCAACAGGATCTGGTTGCGGTGTGTTTAGTGGTTGTGGGGACTTGGTGATAGTTGATGTGGTCATGGATGTGTGGGTATGGTGTTTTTTGTGACATCAAGGAATGTGGTTGTGTCTGTTAACCTGGAGGGTCATTAGTATCTGCTCTTTCCACTATTTACAGGCATTCATGTGGCCAAAATTCTTGTCAGATGTTCAATTGATCTTTAGTTTAGGGTTTTTCTTTGCCTTACCTTTCCAGTTTAGGTAGTCTGAATTTGGATAACTGGTTGAATTTCCCCTATTCATAAAATTCACGTTTGCTTGTTTTGTGTCTGAATGCTTGTTTCAGAGCATACATATAATACATACATACATATTTGGGAACTTCTAAAAGGCAATAATTATGTTAGGTTATATCATAGGGTATATCAAACATGTTTCTTAAACTTTTAATGACAGCTGCATTGGTTTCACAGTTGATTTGACTATGTACTCTCATTGTTAAGGCGTTAGGCTGTTTCTTTTTCTTGGGGATGTGATGACGATATTGAATCATTGTTTGTTGTAACAGAGTCTCCGAGCTTCACCCCACCTATTCAGTCAGCTGAGCAAGGTACTGAAGTTCACCTGCATCCAGGAGGTGGCTTTTGCTCTTGCTGCAGTGAAATCCGAAAGCCAGGACATTCGAAAGTACGCCACTCAGTTCGCCAAACAGAAGCTGCCGCAACTGCTGAGTTCCTACACAGAGCCAGGTAGTTCCTTCTGCTCAGTGGATACTCAAAACAGCTATTAGCACTTCCAGTTCTATAATCGGAATTTGTGTTTAGTTTTTTGTATATAAATAGTACACACTCATTTATATGTTACTGAGTAATAGATTTTTTATTTAACCCTTTAAAGACCAGGGTTATTGATTGTGCCTTTCGTTTTACTATGCACTGGTCGTTTTAAAGTATAACAGGGTACAATATAGTGAATGTGATTGATTCTTGGCAATTCATGCTTTGTATGAATTCATCTATTGACTTTTTTGATAAGCTATATGAATTATGAATTCTGTTATATATTAATAATGATAGATTGGCATAGATTGTATTTTGACATAAGCAAATGTAGACATAGCCAATAAAATATTAAAATCAAATGCATTTGAAAGTCGGTAAATTGGACTAATTAGTGATATTTGAAATCAGTAGATTGTCACTCCAGTTTGTCTCTAAAAATATTTACTGGGATGTTCAATATTTAGTTTGAGAATCAGGTAAAGTTGTAAGAGATTGTATGTATTAGCTAATAAATATGTCAAACTTTAGGAATTAATTAAAGTTTGTTTTGCTATTTTAAATGTATTGATAAGTCTGAGGAAGAGGGTTTTGTTCAGAGTCCCACTAGGAACATGTTCAATTTTGGGACAGTAGTTTATTGACTGGTTCTTTTTGAAGTTGAAGTATCAATGTAATCAGTAAGTTTCACATCCTGTTGTGGAAAGATATTTTTTCATTTAAGGGATTATTGTAACGTGAATTGAAGAGTATGCATTCAGTTGATGAATTCACATTGTTTTTTATCTACTTTGAAAATAATCTGTTAATGCTTATAAGATCTTGTGATTCCTTGACCTTACGTGTGCTTTGTGATGTTGACAGGAACTAGCGCTAGTGAAGTAGGGCTACGTGACAGTCCGATTGAATTGATTCATCTGATTCTGTCAAGATTGGCACTGAACAGTGATTGTGAAGCTTTTGGTGTTCCGGTCGAACTGAAAGAGAAATTTGTGAAAACTCTAAGTCGAGGTAAAAACTACTTGGTGAAACCACAGAGCTCATAGCAAGTCGTAAAACAACTGATTAAATGTTCAAAAACTGTTGTAGATGAGATTCTAATACCTTTGCCTAACATTCTTTTCGTTTCTCAAGGCTTGATCTAGAGCAGTCCTGTTATTTCCTTCATGAGAGTTCATTTTTTGCAATTTATTCTTGGTAGTCCATTTTCATATTTTTTTATTCTTGTTACCTCATGTCGTTTGACACTTAAGCATTGAATTAGCTGTGTTTTATATAAGCATATGCACTTGAAAAACATGCAGGTTACCTCAGATGTGCAAGGACTCCATTACTGTTAACTTAAGAAACAGCATCTCTGCAAGTGGTTGTGCCAGTTATTTTCTGTGATAGTCATGTGTTTAGCGAGTATTGGTTACATTAGCATCATGGACAATGACACTGTAAGCCTTTGTCTAATGTTAATTACTAGTTTGAAGACCTTAGGGAAATAAACTGCTCAGAGGCACTATTTTGAAGACCATGAGGATAAAAAGAATAATTTCAGTGTTGTTTTCCAAAAAAAATTAATTACGGTGATTTCTGATGACTGTATTTGTACACATTGTAGGCTAAACAGCATATTGTGACCATTTCAGATTAATACAATGTGTAATTTTCATGTTTATAATTAGATTTTCCAAAGGAGGTTGTTCCTGTGGTGCTCGCTTCACTAATCTACCCTGAGACATCTGACTTTCCGTTGAACAAACTCATCCAAGAGAGCGATATCATGTCAGCTAACATGGTAGCTACTGCTGATATGTTTGAATGTCTGTTTATTTGCAGATAGGTCTATGGGTTTATGTTCCTCTGTAAAAGCTTGACATTTAAAAAAATGCTTTCAGCCAGTAAAACGCTGTTGACGTTTGTATTTCCAATCTATTTAATCCAAGTGACTTGTGGATATGTAAAAATAATTCTGTGTTGATCTGCATTTATAATAATTAGCGTGAATTCTGTAGTTTACTTATTCAATGACATGGGATAGTGTGACCTTAGATACTGATTAAACTGTGAAGTAAGTCATGGATGGCCTTTACTTTCATCGTGTGGTCCTTAATTAGGTGCTATGAAGACATCTGACTAAAATAGAGACCATTCTAAGTAACATAAAACTTGCCAATAAATTATTCATTGTATTTGATGTACCATGTTTCACACCAAGCATATGAAGATGAATGTTAACCCCTTTTGGTTAAAATAAGAAACTTTGTAATCATTGTAATTCTTTTTGCTGTAGATGGCACCATCATTGGCTGACATGGTTATGGAGATGGGTTGTGGATTTACAAAAGGGTAAACCTTATTTATTAAGTGATGTTTTATGGGTGACAACTGGTCTTTCATGTTTTTGAGTAAGTCATTTTCCTCAGAATCTGCTCACAGGGTTTCTCGTTTCCCCAAATTCCGGACATTAGGTGTGGTTGACGTATAGTGCAACTTTCATGTATTCTGCTTCTCTGCTGCCCTTATGTCCTTGCAACCTTTTGTAAGTGGATTGTCCTCTTTGGGCATGCATAGGAAGATTTCCATTTTAACTGCACAGTTCTAAGGCAGTACCTTGGTCTCAGTTCAAAGCAGTGCATAATACACATCCTGGGCACAGATTAGGCTTCACTGTCCGTATCCACTATCCAGGTTTGGTCTCTACATAAGTTTGCAACATGCAGAGAACTTGTTCAGCCATTGCTTGTTTGATCTGTAGACATTAAGTCTCTTTCCTTTGATCTTCCTCACCATGCATCAATAGGTGTTCTAATGATATGTGGTGCACTGGTGTAGCTCGATGTATGTATGTTGACATCCTTGGGTTTGTGTGTTTCTAGGGTTGAACAGTGTCGCAGTACACTGATTCAGGTTGGCACCAAGGCATTGACGCCTACATCTGTTGCCAGAGTGATTGGCATGATGATCCGATGCCCCACCGTTTTCTCAGAACATGTTCCACTTCAGGTAAAGTGATAGTGAATATTTGATTGTAGAATTTGTCTATTGAAGCCATATTTCATAAAAAAATTATTTGTGCTTTAAATTTAAACTATACAACATGGTCTAAGTTTTAATCTATCGTGCCAGAGATAAGAAGTAATTTTTCAGCAAGTTTTTTCAATTCCTTAATGACTCAGCTTGTAGTCTAATATGTGTTGCAAACCAAAGTAGCTGGTCACTAAATGATTTAAAGGTCAATTTTTCCACTATAGTGTTGCAATTCCAGCAGTCCCTTACCAGCTAATTATTTTGTATTTCCTTGCTTAAGGCAGCGCTGTCTAGGTGTTTTATTGTTGTTTCTGTTTCAGCTGATTTACTAATAATAAAATTGAATTGAAATATCTTTCAGCCTGTTGGGACCTCGCATGAGAGGATGAGCGATAGTTGTTCAATATATGCGCTCTTACTTTGCATTACCTGAGGTTATGTTTTATCATAATGGCTTCGCTACTGGTTAAGTTGTTTGCTTTTGATATGGACGCCCACATAGTCGTGACTGCTTTTAAAACACGAACTAAGATTCTTGTTTTGTTCTGCAGAATCCATCTAGTGGATGGGTTGACCTAAAGGATTCCTCAGAGTCAGGCAAACCAGGCAGCTGGAACCCAGAGGTGTTTGTGAAGGTGGTAAAGGAAATGGTGAGCTGAACTTTTGTGATGTCTCCTATAGTCTTAATATTGAAGTTTTAACTAAACAACAAAGAGGCCAAGTCACACAATTGTGAAAAATCAATAACATTATGACCGTTAGTGATTAATAAGCATTTAATGAGGACTTCTCTTTGCTGAGTTCAAAGTCTGCAGCACAATGCTATTGCTTAAGGTTAGGAACATACAGATCACACATTTTCAATCGAATCAGTGGTTGCCTGGTTGATATTCATGTGGTTTGTCCTTGTTAACACAGGCATACCACAATAAACAGTTCTCAATTAGCCAATGCAGACCTGATAACTTTTCTGCAGTTTAAACTCAATTAAGCTAAATGCTAAATTAATTAACAGAATAAAAATATCACACTTTAAAGGAAAATTAATGCTGACTGTTCTGTTCTTGTTCATTAAATTTGTGCCTGAATCACATGTTTACTAATTCTCTAGCCCTCGAGGCTGTACAATGTCAGAATAACAAATCTATGTTATGTTTTCTCTAAATCAGAGTTTCAGCATTTATGTTCTATTTATATTTGCAAACATATTAATTTTATATTTAAAGCTAAATCTGTTATCGCTTGTCCTTGAACTGAATTAACTCTCTCTGATGAACAGGTTGCTTTCTGAATAGCAAGTTAATCAAGCACTACTTCCAACAACAGTGGGATCATTTTTATTTCCTTCCATATTTTATCCAGTTGCTTGTCTAACCAGTGCCCACTAGACGTCGGCTTTTCATATTTCTTAAATATTTAGAATCATGTCTAATAACTTATCTATCAACAATATTCTGCTTGTTTTTTTCTTGTGATGACAGTTGATGTTTTCTCTCTAAAATGCCATTAGGGATGAAGGAATACCTGCAACTTAAATATTTAGTGAGCTTGGAATATAAAAATGAAGAATGGAAAGTTCTTGTACTGATAATACGTATGTTAATTTTTCATTCTATTTATTGTTTGAGCACTTGTAATTGAACATTTGTGAAAGCACTCAATGGTTCAGAGATGCTTTTACCCAAGGTCTATGACGAACAAATAAAGCTGGCGTCAGGCAGTTCTGTAAAAGGGGAGGAGAAAGGTTGACAATGACACTAGTTAATGGATAGACAAAACGGATGTTGCAGGTGCCGAATCTTTCCTGGACAGAAGTTGTTAAGGAGTTGGACCACCCTGCATTCCTTGTCAGCGGCAAGCAGAGTCTCGAATTGTTGATGCAGTCTTTGATTCTGGGTCTTGGAGGAAGTAGCAACTTTCCAATCGAAGTCCTGTTTAAGCTCTGGAAAAACAAGGAAGGACAGGTAGGGAAACCTTGGTGTAATGTTACTCATTTGTGGTGTAGTACATCCTGGTTTAATTAAACATTTATTGCTTTCATTTTGTACGTGGGTGCCTTTAAGAACTCTTTAGGGGTGTCTTAACCCTTGAACGACCAGCATTATTGATTATGCCTTACACTTTAGTACACGTTGGTCGTTAAAGGATTAAGGTAAGTTAGTAAATGAACTTGTGATGATACGTGTATAATGCCATTGAAAAGCCTGTCAAAAGCATGGCACTCCTGACCACCTGATGTATTCAAAGGGATAGAGTGTGATGTACTGACTGTTGGGCCTGTCAATCAATGTAGAACGATATTGTGGTATGAGGAACATCTGGCTGACTGGCTGTTCTTCCTTCCTGACTTGTAGGCCAATGATGACTAACTGAATCAGGCTTTATTGCGAATATTTAATAGCATATGTCCTTTTGGATTTTCCATTATGAGATTATTTACTTAATTGGTCCTTTGTGATTTTGAAAGATGTCGTTATTTGCCGCCATTACGTAGAGTGTTTGTAAATAGCTAGCTAGCATGGTTGCAACTCTATAACTTTATTTATTTTTAAGATTGAGAACACTAATACATGATTGCTACTAGGGTTACATATTTATTTATTTTTTTAATGAATAACAATTTTTTTATATAAACATTAAGTATATGCTATATTCTTTTAAATCTCTAAGTAGAAAATGAATAATTTTCTTTGACACTGTAGGTACATGCACACTGGTATGTTCTACTTAAGTAACTTGAACTATATAATGTTTGTATGAGGGGCTTTGAGTTGAGGGCCAATTAAAACCGATTATCAGTTGTAAATTGGATTTTGTTAATATTAGCAGCCATAACTCGATGTAGGAGGAATTGCTAATGTTAATGAAAGCTGCCTGGAGACTGGGGCACCTATGTTTCTGCTGTTACAATACCAAAACTTCCTTTGTGATAGCATAACTAGAGCAGGCCATTTTGATTAAAACATTAGAGCAATGAGCAAGTACTATTTTAAATGATTTCAGCCATGTTGTGTGGCTCAGAAATTGCATGGACGTGAAAGATGCTCGGCAATCAGGTGGTCACTTGATAAATTGTTGTATATGTTCAGCTGTCATGGATTACCTGTGCTGTGAAGAATAATGACGTCTTTTGTCTGGCCGATTATCCCTATCGAGCGACCACACTTGACAGTCTCAAAAGTCTTCCCGACGATGAAAATCGAGATATTGCTATTTGGTTAGTTTTTTTCTTTTCTTGCATATTGGTAATGGCCACGAATGTATGAGTGGCATTTTGGACACAAAGGCCATTGGTCTACGCCATCCTAAAAAGTAGTGCTTAAATTAACTACTCCTGTCAGCTACATTTCAGCAATGACAATCTGTCACTGTGATGTTGTATACTATGCAGTAAATGCCTACATTTACAACCCTGGTTTGAGGCCAATCAGCCCTAGTAATTTCATGTATAAATTTGTATCTTAATAAACAAGTCTAAATCTGCCAATTCATTTAGATACAATTATTGCAAATTATTCCATTAACTTCATATCATCACATGAGAGCTTCTGTTGGTGTATGAGTACGGGTGTCATGTGCGTGTACAAATTTCTTTCGATTTTGAATTTGCTGTGAAGTTTTAATGCAGTACCGATGAGTATTCGAAATACACCCGATTTAAGAGTCAGTTGAGGAGCTACTAGAAGGACTGTTGAAAGATTAACCATGCTTTATTGCAGTAGCACTTCAATGATTTGCTTATATATTTCTTGTTTTGATAGTTTAAACGTTATCTGTTAATCTGTGTAGTGATGTTAATTGAGGTGAGAAGCTTCACTTTCCTTTCAAATGATTATGACTGACCAGTGATCGTCGAATTTAGTTACATTGGATGACCTGTTTGAAGCTGGACTTGTTCCGGTTTTGTGCTTCCATGGTCAATGCGCAGAAATCCAAATTGTTATATGCATTGTGCTTTTGGGAACAATAAACATCTGTCAGTAAAAATAGAAAACTGGCTTCTAGTTTCCGTTTTGGGTTATTCCAGGCAGTGAGGGTTTTAGGTTGGTGCAGGGTGAAGTGATGTCACTTCTGGCTGACATATAGTTTGCTCTGATCTGATTAGTCATCTGATTCATGTGGAGATGAATCATGGGATTGGGTAATCATTTATAACACCTTCAAATTCTGATTTAGCATTCCTCTGGCTGAAATGGCAACACCTTTGCAGAGGTCGAAATTGATGAGCTTGCACGGAGGACAGAATGATTTTACATCACATCAAACATTGAAATCTGAATGGGTGTGTTTGAAGAAAATCTAGCATGTGATGCATATAATATTAGTTATGATCATATTAATTATTGTCTCTGATATTTTGGATTTCAGGAAGTCCTTGGATTTGATAGAAATCCTTCTTCAGCTGTCGGACGAGGGTCCCTACTCGAATGTTATGGAGCTCTTTACATTTCATCCTGTTGCACACTGTCCTGATCTGCTGCTGCTTGGGTTGCTGCAACTGGTTAGTCTCTAAAATATCTTTTTGTCAAATTTTTGGTCTGTTGGTGGCATGTATGGCATGCATTTGATAACAACTGATTTGTAGTCGTTAAAATTGTTTAATCATGCTGTGTCATAACAAAGAGGATTACCTTCCTCCTGCTTCCAGGATTGGGACAGTCCCCACCCAAAATGGCTGTGGTAGACTAGTTGATTTGGTGTCAGATGCTCGTCAAAAAATGATGGAGAGTGAGATCAGCTTATCTAATTTAAACCGTTGCACTAGCTTAATCATGTTGTCCATGTCTAGTAATCAACTGATTTGATTTTCATATAGTTGAGTTACTTAATGACAGCACTATTACACTGGTATAACTGAATGTTGTGTGATAATCTAGATTTGCATTTGCCTCTAACTGTATGACCCTGCTGTGCATGTTTTTTTCGTATAGCAAAATCGACATCAACTTCAAGTTTAATTTGTTTAATTAAGCAAGGGTCAAGTAGCACTGTTTGAATGTATGCATTGTGTCAAGAAGTGACTGAATTTCTGGTTTTAGCCTCGTTGGAACATTGTCAAGCGTGAATTGGTGTTATCGCTGATCCCCGTCTTCCTAGGCAACCATCCGAATTCCGTTGCTGTTCTGCAGTTCGCCTGGCACTGTCAGACTCAATCAACTCCAATTCGCACTCTGATGTTGCAGGCGATGGCTGACTGGTACATGAGAGAAGTTCACGAACAGACACGACTTTCAAGGGTCTTAGATGTTGCGCAAGATTTGAAGGTCAGCATTCTGTAAAGGAAAATTTTATAACTAGTCAACATTTATTTTATTTTAGCTTATTAAATTGCTTCTGCCTGTCTTGAAACAACTGTTAGGCTTGAGTCGGAGTTTTGCTAGTACTCTAGTTCAGTTTTCTTCTGAAAATGGATTCAAGAAATCCTTATGCAATATTTTTACCAGTTTAAACTAAACTAATTTATGTAACTGAAAGTCTTGTTTCAAAGAGTTTAAAAATAATAAGCTGTAAGGCATTATAGTTGTTTTGCAATTGATCTTTGTTACTTTACTAACTTCAGTTTGCACTGTGTTTTGTACAGGCACTCTCAATTCTCTTGAATGGATCACCGTTTGCATTTGTCATTGATCTTGCTTGTCTGGCTTCGAGACGAGAGTATCTTAAGCTAGACAAGTGGCTCACAGATAAAATCCGAGAACACAGAGTGAGTCTTTTTTATTAGGATGCTAATGATGATGCTTGCAAGTGACTCATCTCAAACTGCATGTAACAGATTAATTGTTGCTGCCACGAATATTCTGACTTTGTGTTGAGCATCGTTTTCTTAAGAGGTGTGTACAATAGCATGTCTTCAGTAACTATGTAGAATCAGTGCTTGACCCTTTAATGCCCAGCTGTATTAAAATGTAAGGCATAAACAATAATGTTGGTCGTTACAGGGTTAAACTATCCTAGCTGTAGTAAAGTATTGTGGAGATGCGGTGGTGATGAAAAGACAGTTTCGAATCTACCTCAAGCCATTGTGATAAATAAGTTGCTCGCCCTTAGTTGTCTTTGGGAAGTCAGTGGGTATCCTCCTAACTCATCTCTGGGTGGCATATAGGCCAATGGAACTGCCTTTGGGCCGAGAAATCATCATCATCAAAGTTTTGTGATTGGAAATTAATTCTAAAAGTTTTCTTCTGCTTTCTAATGTTGTATGGAATTTTATAGTTCAGTTTATAAGTGCATTGCTTTTGTGATTCGTTCATATGTATTGTGTCTGTCATCAGGAGCCGTTTGTTCAAGCGTGCGTTGATTTCCTCGTCAGTCGCTGTCCACAGCTGGTTGGAAAAGATGAGCAGATTGTATCGCAGAATAAGAGCCAGCAACTGCAAGCTGAAACAGTCACCATCATGCTGAGCTGCCTTCAGAACTGTGTTCAAACGGGTGTTATGTAAGAAATTAAATATTTGAAAAATTACTGTGTTCGAACTTATTCTGCTAATTGTTACAGGCATCACAATTCTCTGGTGCATAATGTAATGGTTAGGCCTTCTCTCTGTAATGATGCCCATTCTTTTTAATGAATGATTTTTTTTATGTGGTACAACAAGTATTCTAATTGAAATGCAATGTGATATTTGAAGTCAATTTGGTAATTGCTACATGTTTTGGCTGTTCATCTTCCTTGGTGATTTCATCGCCATGGGGTGCACAGTCTTTTTAAGACTTTCTCTCTTTTGTATATCTTACAATTGTTGGGTCTACTGAGTTTTTTATTTGTATGTTGGTCTTTTTGTGTGTTTCCCTGTTTTTCTATGCTTTTATATACATGCATCCCATCTTTCTTCACTTTTTTCAAATTTTGCTTGCTATCTCTGTTCTGTAGGATGACAGATCGATGCCCTCTGTATTGTAGCATAGTAGTTACTGATTGATTGATTGATTTATTTTATTTATTTATTTATTGAGTTCTACTGCACCTCTGTGAGGTTTTGATTAGGCCTTTCATGCAAGTCTATGTTAGTGATATAATAAGCAGGTTTCTTCTTGGTGTTGACTTGTGGCTATTGTTTGTTTGTAGGAGCATTTCTCCTGAGTTGCAAGAGAATATTCATAGTTTGACCAACAATGCAGCGATCTTAATGAACACGAAGAAGCCAGCCATGCCAGGGGTTGGGGCCATTTCTGGAATTGTTCCCAGAGGTGGAATATCTGCAACGCTTCCAGGACTTCAAGGCACCATGGGCAACCCTGTAAGTAATTTTCTGGTACAGTTTTTTTCAGCATTATATATATATGATTATTGGGTAAAATAACCTTCCTAATTGAGATAGCAACTCTGGAAGCTACAGGTGCAAAATACAACATTAGGCTATATAACAAATGTTTGGACCTATATTAGTTAGGGCAACAAATTAACAACAATTTTCCCAGTATGGCAGTGGTTTTTGTAAGAAGTGCTGTATTCAGTTATAATACTTATTATAGTCTAGTAGGGCCAAATGTATTATTTTATTTATCAGATAATTTCTGATCTATTGTAAACTGCTGCAGTGTGTCAGCTGTAAAATGAACGAAAATATAGATATATTAATGAAATTTGTGTTTCTGCCTATATGTAATTAATTAGACAATTGATACTGTATTTAATGTGTTGTATGTGTTTTTTTCATCCAGATGGATCCACTTGCCAGTGCGGTTGCTATGGCAGCAGCCAATCCAGGCGTCAATGTCAGTGCAATGAATTCACAGTATCCAGCTGGTCTCTCAGGTCTTGGTGGACCACCTGGATCTCCAGCCAAGAACTTTAGCCAGCTGGGCCAGAGTCTCGGCCCAGTTGCTCAGGCACAGAATGCTGGCTACAGCTCCATGCAAGCTTTAACTTCCCAGCTCCAAGGTAATTTTGCAAGTCATTGTATTTGCTGAAACCTTTTCTGGTCATTTAACTGTATTTCACGAGTGGCATTAATTTCAAGTCGGTCATGTTGCTACAAATATCTTACATGACTTGTTTTATTTCTTTGTAAGAAAATGATCTAAACTCAATTGTGTTTTTTAGTTTCGTTCTAAGAATGTAATTAACTAGGAATTGTTTTTTGAACAAGTCTTAGCAGCTTTTACTTAGAATAGTTTGATGCACATCTTAAAGTGAATTTCGGTTTTTGTAACTTGGCAGATATGTCTGATGACATGTGAGTCTCTTTTGAGACAGTAGGTGGGGAGGAATGATTTTGGAACATTCCTTCAAAACAACCATGTTCTGGGGCACCCTACAATGGTATGAGAAAATGGTTTGCCTCAGACATGTCCTCTCTCAATGGCTCCAATGGGCAAATGCTAATATATATACCAAGTAGACAATTGTTATACACGCATATCATCCTTGTTATGGATGCGTCAATCAATAAATGCATATCAGTAAGTCAGTGTTTAATGTCTTTGGCATACTGGTATGCATTCCAAAAACAGTGATGATCCAGCATACATGTAAGATGCTTGGAAGTGGCTGGGGTATCCATCCAGTCCAGAAGTTACCACAAATTCAGCACGTTTGATCATGGCTTATGCTTCTCTTACTGTTTTGTACTGTTTTTGCAGGTCTCAATCTGCAGTCAGCACTGAATAGCAACCTAGTTGCAAGTCTTGGCAGTGGCATTGGGACTGGTCTTGGTACTGGCTTTGGACCAGGCCTTGGTGGCACTGGGTTAGCTATGGTTAGTCGTGGAGCGCCTAGTCTGAGCGCACTCAGCACACAGGTGGCACTTAGCCAGCAGCAGCAACAGGGACTTGGTAGGCCAGGTAAGTCCTGAAACAATGCTTCAAGAAATTCATGTCATTCAAATTTAGTACCAAGGACACAAATTTTAAGTCAGTTTCTGTATTTAATAATGGAGTCAAAATTCTTTAATTGCTGCATCTATTTGACTAAAGAGAGTTATGATGTAGGTCTTTTATAAACAAGATATCAGCATCTGTGTGCTTTTTAAGCAACATCTACTGTTTTATAATATATAAAGATATAGACTCATTTTTTGCAGCCTTTAATGACTCTTAACGTTCTTAGTAGTTCTTATGACAGAACATTTTTCATAATGAAACTGCTAATTTCTGTTTAGATGTATTTTGTATTGTTAAGCTTTATGGCATGATTGTTTACATGATAAAATGGACTAGCCCACTGATTTTACTATTGATATGTCTTCCAGTGCCTCAGACAAGTGACCTTGCAACCATGTTTCCTAACCAAACTCCCACTCAACAGTTCACCAAAGAGGTGGAAGATGAGGCTAACTCGTATTTCCAGCGGATCTACAACAATGCCCCTAATTCTGCTCTTCCGCCAATGAGCGTTGAACAGGCTCTAGAGCTGCTGAAGAGTTTTCGTGATTCACCAAATGATAGAGAAAAGGTCTGTATTTGCAACTGAATGTTTAAACATTATTTATGTGGTTTTACACCCCAAATATTTTTTTGTGTTCACTGTTTTATTTCGGCCATCTCAAACAAGTATGAAAATTAAAAGAAATGGTTTTGTTGTTTTGAGCAGGAGGTTTTCCAGTGTATGCTGCGTAATCTCTTTGAAGAGTACCGCTTCTTCTCGCAGTATCCTGATAAAGAATTGCAGACAACGGCTGTTCTGTTTGGAGGAATCATAGAGCAAGGACTCGTGACGTAAGTTTTATGCTTTCTGAGTTTGAATTTACTTAGTGTCATCTAATTGGTTGGACTTTCAGTCGAGAGGTCAGAGGTTAAAATCCCTGCCAGCTCAGAATATATTATTGCGATTTGGCTTCACTTGCACCGTGTTACTAACTCGGGTATGAATACACTGTCTGTGGGAATATTAGACTAGGAGGGGAGGACCAAGGCTAAGAGTAACGAAGTGCTTTTGCATAAGATAGTTTATGTGTTGAGACTTCTAGCCACATTTAGACTTGTATTAATCTTGCACTACTTGTGACAAACATTTAGTTTGTAATAATTTACCAGATGATACTGAATTTGATTTAGATCAGCCTTTTATATTCATGTTTTCAGCTCTGCTCTGCTGGTTATTTTTAGAAGTGCATATGTTGCCCTTTCAATAAGAGGCACTCTTAGAAGTTCATGTAAACAACCCCAAGTTGTAGTCCAGAGATACGGTATCTGTTTCACGCCCTGGGTTATATCAAGAACTGTTGCAGTCAATGGCTTGGCATATCATGTGCAGATTAAATTAGGATGAGTGTCTGTTATAGTGATTTACCCTGCAATTGAGCACTGTCTGTTATTCTGTGTTTAGCTATATGGCTTTGGGTATGGCTTTGCGATCTGTTCTTGAAGCACTGAGGAAACCACAAGGGAGCAAGATGTTTCTCTTTGGCCTAACTGCCCTTGATCGCTTCAAAACAAGGTAAAGTTTTAAACAGTTCCAATCGGCTGCTTTTTTACTAGTCTATGCTAAACCAATTCCAAGAATATACCTTGACTGCATTTCTTGACTGGGATTAGTTGGTAATGGGCTTGCTTGCATTCCATGCCTCTGCCCCCAAATTGCAATCAACTGCCCCTCTCTTTCTCTTTACAGCTCAAAACTCAAAAATTCTCAAATTCCCTTCTTTCTTTCAAACAGTGGCTCAAGGCTAACGATTTCTCCTTTGCTTTCAAACACTTAAGCTACGTCTTCTTCTATTGGATTCACATTTCAGTATGACTATGCAATATGCATGCTTTACACATGTAAGTTATTATAATAATGATTAGAATTAAGGAAATTATAGTCTTAGTTTTGAGCATCTAAGGATTAGATGTTACATAAGATTTTTGTAAGCAAAGTGAAAGATTTCATAGAAAGGAAAACTCAAAAGCTAGGCACAAATCTGAACACTCCTCTAAACTTCAAAAATGACAACAGCTTTTGAGGATCGTCATATTTTATTAATTTTATTTTGTGCCTAAAATAAATACATTCATGTTATGCTGCATTTTATTTGCTGGGTTGGACCTGTGATCCCTTTCTTGACTGAAAGTGTAGGATCTCCAACATTGTCCATGTCTGAATCTGGTCTGATCTCGGATTTGTTTTCATAAAAGGCCTCGCCTAACTCTCATTGAAAATGAGCACTTGCTCGCTATATAAAACCCAATTTGCCTTTGAGCAGCTCCACACATTGTGTCTTTTAAATTTATCCCTAAATATCTAGTATTTCATATAGGGTGAAATTGTTGCCTTACTAATAGAATAATTATCTAGATATGGAGTTGCTTTATTGAATATCTGGTGCTTGAGAGATTCTTCAGAAACATTTATTTTTCTAATTCAATAAATTTTCATATGTTTTTGAATGTCTGCTATATATTTGAATTGTTCTTCTAAATTTTTGATTGCTAGAAAATCTACTAAGTAAGTTCGTATTTGTAGTATTCTTTAAATTTTCGGGACTTGCAGTTACAAAAATGTTGCATTTGACTGACAATGAGTGATAGTCTTGGGTTGACTTACCTGCTAAATTCATAGTCTTTGTTTTGTTCTTTTAAATTTGTAGTCTTTGAAGTGCTCTTTAAGACAAATAGTCTTTGTACACATGGTCTCTTGAAAATCTTTCAATCATCCAATGTGGAGATTACACTTAAATATTGCTGGTGTTGTTATTGTTTGCACTGTGTGTTACTTCAAGTACTCATGGTTTTATTTTGCCTTGTGCTATTTGAGAACAAAGGGTTTACTCAAAATCTGAACCCAGTATGAGCTGCTATTAATGTTGATGAATGAATTTGTTAGGGTATTGTATTCAGAAGACCTGTGGTTCATGTAAAATCATGAATTTTTTTACTATCCTGTATGTTAGCAATGCACTGTAGTTTCCTGAATTGTCGGGGTCGTATTTTCATTTGAGAATTCAGGTTGCAACAGTAAGACAAGCTGATAGATTGCAGAAGGTTGTAGAGGAATGGTCATCTGTGTAATCAGATGATGTCATTCCGGAAATTCAGTACAACTCTGAACATGATTCAATAGTTGTGATCTAAAGGTGCAGAATCATCAGTGGTTGATTGTTCTGAAATTCATAGTGCTCTATGAATTTCAGAACAACTTATCCCTATTATCATCTATATGGCAAGGAAAGGTTGTATAAAAACAGTGAGTGCTACATGCTGCCCAAGCTTGTTTTCATTATTAAATAATTGAGCAATATCATCTGGTGATGAAATGTGTCGCACCATAATATTATAAGAATTTGCTGTGTTTTCTTGAGCATCATATTACTTCCATCTTCTCTGTCTTCTAGAGATAAATCACTGACCTGTGAGATTGGTTTAAATAATATTTGGATATTATATTAGGCATGAGCATTTCATTCCTTTTTGCTATCTCTTTGAAGAACTTTTCTTTTGTTATGTTGATTACTTATTTAATGGACAATACTGCTTGGGTGTGTAGTGCTGTATTTTGTCACAATCTGGAGTTACCATTTTGTTGGTGTTTGGTAGGGATAAAGCTACTGATTACCTGGAATGCATTAGGGTATCCCATCTTTATGCTCAGCCTCTCAACATAATCTCTGTACCTTTGCTCACACAGCCACGTCACAGTCCAACATGGAACGGCCTCTCTTCTGTAATTCACTCCCTTCTAGGGTAATCTCTGATGCTTTTCATTGACACATTGAGTCTATTCTTTTTGCACAGACCAGGATCATGAGCACCTCTGAGTAGTCGTCTTGAAGGGGCACAATATTTAATTGATAGATAGATAGATGTACCCTGTTTTAACAGTTTTTTTCAGTATGACTAGTGTCTGACTGCAATAGTCAACTCATTAATGCTTTTATGCACTCCCAGTTTATGCAACATTCTGCTTAGCATCATAGGATGTTATGCCTCCAAAGTTATTAACTTAATTTGCCATATTTATTAAGAGACCATACAATACCTGTAGGTTGGGGCTAACTATAAATTTGATTTTTCAAAATTGTCCTGTTTTACATGTGGCCTGGTATACACACTGCATTGTAAGATATGTCCCTCTAACAACTTGTGTTTAATGAGTCCACTCTGTTTAGTGGTGGTAAGCTGATGAGTTTGGCCATCATGCAGGTATTTCATAAATTAGTGTGACTCTGACACGTGTTTAATGTATGATGATGCAAGACCAGCATATGGCTAATGGTGGAGCTGTCATAAATAGCTTAAATAGAGAACTGTGGACAAAACAATCAGTGCCTTTGCTCCTTATGAGCACCTCTTTAATTTCACATAGGTATATGCAGCCTGCAAATTGTAGGCTAGAGATCGATCTAAATTTTATAGTCAACGGTTACATAGAATTGTTTGTAGACATATCACATATGTAAGGCCAGGGGTCAGAACCCACTGCTTGTCACTTCCTATTTATTAAGATAAAGGCTGAAATAGGTGCCACGGGTCAAAAACACAGAAAATTGTTTTATGGTATGTTATTATATTATATATTATATTATTATATACTGCTTTTGATATCTGGAAAAATGTTGAATTCAAATAATAAGTTGGATAAAACTGACTTTTAATGCATATTTGTCAAGATTTGCATTGCAGGAATGGCTAACTAATACTATACTTGCTAATTTCACGGTGAATGGCCTAGATTTCATATGCCGACCTGCCATAATTTACAAAGTAATAACCAGATTTTGATGCTCTGTGCTTTATTTCATACATCATATAGCCCTTCATTGCCCAGCAAAATTGTAGAGCATTCAAGTAATGGTCGCTGAGAACTTTGATGACATGAATATTCTGAAACTTTGACTTTGATTTTCTCAGTTGTACTAATGCGATAGTCAAACGATTATAACTGTAACTATAAAAGGTATTTGGAAGCAGATGCTCATAGTCAAAAACCGACAAGTGACGTTTTTTGACCTCTGGCCTCACATATGGTGTTTAAATGGTGTAGCTTGGGATGAAGTAAGTGGCAAATCATGTAGCTGAAAAACAGTTGTGTAATTATGATATAAGTCTTCATCGCAGTTCTTTGGTATTTCCTGTATAGTTAGAATTCTGATTTTGTTAAATGTCTTCTGTGCTCCATGTATCAATTAGAGCAATTCAGTTATGGTTAACTGTTGGTTTTGTGTGTTTTAGTTTCTGGTTGTATAGCAGGATGTTTTTAATTTTAGATTGAGGGAATATCCTCAGTACTGTCAGTTTTTGGTATCCATTCCGCATTTTACGGACTTTCCACCAATTCTCAAAGAGGTACATAATTGTAATAATTATGATTATTAATTTTCCTAGCACCACATCAAGGAAGCCATATCCGAGTCATCTTCTATTCTAGCCTAAGCAATGATAAATGTCATCTTGAAGAACAGACAGTTCATCAGAAATTAATCAAACAGCGCTCAGAGTTCTAAAGACGTCTCCAGTGGTTGGCTCTCTTGTGCATTGTCTGGAAGGCCATTGGAATGTGTGCGAGAATATTGGTTGTGTCTTGCAATAGCTGTAGACCTGACTAGGCCTAGTTATTAGTTGCACGCATTAGCCATGCATTGTGGGTTATGAATCTTGTTGTAATAATAACGATGATGATCATTCTGTTTGCGTTCATTTGATGTTTTTTGACTGTTCAAGTACATCGAATACGGGGCTCGTTCAATGGACCCTCCACATGCCTCGGTGGCTGCTGCCGTTGTCATTTCCTCAGCAGCCTCCGTTCAGAATGTGATAGCTCCTGCTGCTCCTCCTGCCATTGCCACGCCTGCTCCGGGAGCAGTTGTGCCAACGACACAAACCACTACTCAGTCTGCACATGGAATCATTTCACGTCCAACAACATCTGCAGCTCCTTCACGGGTAAGCTTATGGTAGCTGCATAGTGAGATCTTGAGTCACATCGGCATACAGAATCTCATTACAGGTTAATTTTGAATGAAGCATATGTGTTGGAATATTTTTTTTTTGATTATTTTACTTTTGCAAAATGTCTTATGTGTTTGGTTATTATTAATTTTTATAGTTTATTATATTTCTTTTTGTGCCTTCGAATAAAATATTAATTTTATGAACTTTTTATTTGATGTGACTTGTTCAATGTTCATATCACCAGTTAATGTAACATTTATTTCAAAAGTATATTTATGGTATTTTGGGTTAGTACAGGAAGATGATGGATATTTTATAATAGCAATCTTCATATTTTATATGGAACAGTGGTGATATTACTTTGAGGGCTTGTTATAAGACAATATTTCAATGTCACTATGTCATCATCATCGGGATCCATGGGCTGAAAACCCATTGGTGTCCACTGCACATTTGACGATTGTTCTCCATTGCTCCTCTGTTTTGGGTTAGCTGTAATAAGTTATGTATATCAGTTCCACACCAGTCTTCAATGTCATCTAGCCATATCATTGTAAATGTCTTTCATCACTATGTGCATAGATATATATTCGATATGTGCATACATACGCATGGCACAGTGGCCGATCGGTTAGAGCGGTCAACTCGTAACATTCAGTGTGCACTGAGTGAGCGGGTTCGACCCTCGTTTGGTGAGTCACTGTGTAGGGACCTTGAGCAAGTCCTTCGTGCGCAATTGCCCTGCGGTACAGCTGCAATTGCGCCGTCGAGGCGTATGTGTGCACTTCTGAGCAAAGAATGTTGGAAGAAGGGTGGTGTCAAATTTTTTTAATAAATAGTAACATACATATGTTTATATGTTGACCATTTTATGTTGCAAATCTTAAAATTATTTACACATCATGCAGAAATGTTGAGTGGTCTTAGAAAGTGTTACACATAACATTGAACCATTACCTGCACAGTTTTTCTAGCACCTGCAGTTAAATGGGCATTGATGTAGTTTCTGTCTTACATTGTGTGTGTGTGTATAAATATTCTATATTATGCTGAAATTGACTAATAATAATTTTTCCTTATTCCAGACTTCGATTGCATCGGCCACGAATATTGATACTCTTCTGGCAAACAAAGAAGGAATTGATGGTATTGATGTTCCTCCAGAAATCCTACAAGATAAAGTCTTCTTCATCTTCAATAACCTTTCGCAGTCAAACATGGATCAGAAAGTAAGTAGGCAGATATCTTAGCTATTTTCACATGATACACCACCACGTCACCCATTATTTGTTTCATATTTTACATATTACATTACATATTGCTTACATATTTCATGATCTTACTGGTCTATCACATACATTCCCGAGACAATCCGTTTATTCTGTAGCATCTTTGAAGAGTTTGTCTGTGAAGCGGCACTGCATAAATGTATCTGACAAATTTGCGAATAAAGTTCTTTATAATAATTACAGAATGATTTCATTTAGTTTATTTATTCAACCTCAGTTTAATTTAGTTACACATGACTTCGTGTTTATCAGGCTGCCGAATTGAGGGAAGCTGTTGGAGATGAGTTCTTGCCATGGGTGGCTCAGTATCTTGTCATGAAGCGAGCCAGTATTGAGCACAACTTTCATGTTCTTTATGGCATGTTCATCGACCAGTTGAAAAAACCAGAATTCCTGAAATTGGTCATTAGAGAGACTTACAGAAACATCAAGGTTAGTTTTTTAATTGCAATCAATTAAGAATGAAAATCTAAATGATTTTGGGATTAAGAGTTTTATAATAGAGCTGTACCGATATCACTTTTTGTCGATTATTTTGCCAATTATTTCATTGTGTTTCCCAAGATTTCCAGTTCCGAGAGATAGACCATTGCTACTGCCTATTGTTGTGATACAAGCAAACACATGCTCCGTAGGAGACGTATGCATGTAGTTGGGGACTAATCCTAGGCAGGCAATAAAGATTAGACACACCGCCCGCTGTCGAACTGTGCCCAGGGTAATTAAAGACGAAGCAACGGCTGGCCTATTCACAGCCACCCATCTAGTCTCAGCCTCTCAGGCGATTGGCAGCTATCATGTATTCATTAAGCATGCCTCCACGATGTACATTCATTGGTTTCTCTGTTGAATTGGCCAGCCGTTCCTTGGCTTGAATTGGCCAGCCATTCCTTGGCCCATAAGCAAGCACTATGATTCACTCTGCACAAGACCTATGTTGACACATTCCCATGATCTATACTAGCACAGTGGGTGGTCTCACCACTGGTCTGAAGAAGCCATTGGCTCGACACGATATGGGAACGGAACGAAATGCCGTCCTTCACAGACCCAGTGGTGTTGCTGTCGTCATTTTGCTGTTATAGACTGAAAATAATATTATAAAATAAAAAGTAATTTATAATATCGGCGCCGATTATCTTGCCGATATCTCTATCGGCCGGCCGATTAATTAGTACAGCTCTATTGTATAATGTAAGTAATATTTGGCAACACGTTTCCACATAAAATTGAAAAACATTACATTGGTGCATTATAAATGATTCTCGTTTTAGCTTTACAATGCTGGTGTTATTTTTTCATTAGTGACTTGGGGTTAATTTTTTGATTGTTTAGCAGAGCAAGGGCTAACAGTATCACTTGATTCAATTTACATTGTCTGTCATTTGTGCAGGTTTTACTACGAAGTGACAAAGTGGCAGCAAACTTTTCAGACCGAACCCTACTAAAGAACCTGGGTCACTGGCTGGGAATGTTGACCCTGGCAAAAAACAAACCTGTCTTGTACATTGACATTGACTTGAAATCTCTCCTATATGAGGCATATCACATGGGATCACCAGAACTCCTTTATGTAGTCCCATTTGTGGCAAAGATTATCGAGTCTGCACAAAGAAGTCGAGTAAGATATTTTGGATTTGTAAACAACAGTTTTACAATTTTTTTTTATTAGATTAGTAATGATGCACAATGTGTCAGAAGCAATCTGGCAACTTGACAAGCTTGCATTGCATTTGATTTTGTTCTTGTTTAGAATGTACTTCTTTGTTGAGCAACAAGCTGTCTTACTGACTTGCGCATCAACTAATGCAACCAGAAAAGACTATCTTCAGATCGCTTACTCTGGCCAATTTTTTTTCAATTTAATGAATGGAACATCAGTTTTACTTTTTTTACATGCTGATCCTCTTCTCTGGAATCAATTTTACCACCTGGTTTTGTGTTGGAACATGCTTCATTTACTTGTCTTGTGTTGCAAACAATTAAAGACTTTACCTGCACATTTGAGGTAATGTCATAAATTAGTATGATTTAGTTTTCTGGATGGTAATAATACATTTGCGGGATCCACAGTTAATAATCAATTGTTTTGTACTCATGGCCACTTTTAACCCAATGCTATACAGTGAAGAATTTTTAGTGATCAGCAAACTATAATTGGACAGCCTTGCTGGATTTTAGATGTGATAAAGAACCATAAATCCAAGTGATTCTTTCATGCCATTTGCTCTAAAAGTTAATTACATAATGTAGCTATGTTTATTTAAATGTCTTCATTATTTACATGTATAATAAATTACATGCACATAATGTTTTTTGTGTATCTAGGTTTTTAAGCCACCCAACCCATGGACTATGGCAATTATGAATGTCCTTGGTGAACTTCACGTAGAACATGATCTCAGACTGAATCTGAAATTTGAGATCGAGGTTCTCTGCAAAAATCTGTCCCTTGATGTCAATGTAAGTTGTCATTGGAACATTTCCTCTTGTTATTATTATGAGCTGGTTATCGTTTATGTATTTCATCTGCCTTCTTTAAATCTAGATATGAATATTGGCTTGTTGATGCATTGCTGATTTGTAGGGTGATATAATGGTATCAGATCTTTTTTAAGAGAAGAAAGACTCTATTGTTTAACTAGAGTTTAAGTTTATGATTTCACTGATAGATATATCAGTTTGTCATCTATACACATGACAAATATTTTGAACATGAGTTTACTGAATTTTCTGTTCATCTGGTGTATTACATCACAGAATCTTAGAGGTTTGTTTTTAAGTTCTGCAAGTACGTTGCTCACAAATGTTTGTTACGCCGCAGGACTTGGTCCCCGGAAACTATCTGAAGGACTTGTCACGGTTGAACAAGTTGGAGCACCAGTTGTCACCTCCTAGTAGCAAGCCAAAGGATTCTTCGACACCCCAACCAGATGAACCATTGCAGATCAACATGCCAACACCCACCACAACCATGATGACCCAGGTTATATCTAATCCAGCTGCTATATCAAATGCTGCTGCTGCTGCTCTTTCGACAGCTGCACCTCTTCAGCCACAGTATGGATACAATGAAATCAACCTCAACTTCTCCAATCTGTCAAATCACATTATTATTAACGACCAGGTACTTGTTTCAGTTATATTCTCGTATTACTTTTACTATTTTTAACGGTGTATTAGAACTGTGGCTCGTGTATATGTTACTGCAATTCCATGGACAGATGGGTTGCATGTCATTGCGTGGGAATTTGTGTCACAGTATCTCAGAAAACATGACCGTTGGCTTAGCTGTTGCTCATTCAAATTCTTTCTGTGTTTTCATGGTGGTTATGGAGCACCTTGGGAAATATTTTTTACTAAGAGCATTAAAGTTGTTTTCATTTGAAGTTTTGTGAATGAAATCTGTGAATCTATAGTATTACATTACATGGTCATTCCAAATGAGAAACATTGCAGCTTACATTGAAATCACTTGTGCTAAGATTAATTGGTAAAATCTCTAGATATGGTTTTGTGAAAATTGACTTCCCAGATCATGTCAGTTGTGACTCAGTGACTTGAATGCAGCAACAATAAACCATTAGGCAGCCTACAGTTATGCAGATGACGATAAATAACCTATGCAGACAAACCAGGTTTTAGTGACAATGTTGAACAATGGACATGCTACTATCTCTGTGGGTTTCAATTAGCCTTCAGTGGAAGTTTGTAGGACAATATAATTTTAAAAAATTTAAAAGAAAAGTTGCCAATATAAGCTGGAAATGAACCATGTTATGATTTGATTTGATATGTATATAAAGTAAAACATGATTGCAGCAAGTTGACTTGTGGCCTGCTTACTTGCAATGATACTTGTTTACAAAGCATGATAAGGTCAAAAGCCAAGTTCGACCAGTCAGCCTGGTTACAATAGCTGTCTGCCTGTTATAACGACCTGTTGCTCAAAGAAGTAACTGAACGTGTTCTTGCATTTTCAGATTACGTTGTTTCAAGCACACCCACAGTTGAAGCAATATGTTCGGCCGGCAATTGAGAGAGCCGTACAAGAGATGATGGTTCCAGCTGTGGAACGTGCTATTAAGATTGCTTTGACCACTTCAGAACAAATAGTCAAAAAGGTTCGTCTGTCTGCAGTGCAGTACTAAGTTAGTGCTATGGAAATTGCATTTCAGAGAATGCGTGCAGATGTATAATCCAGCTTTGATGTAAATGCAGAATTATAATTGGTACTATTGCATTGGAGGATAATGCACGGGACATCAACTGATAATGTGAATGAGGCTGGACCTGCATTGTGAAACAGTAAGTTGGGTGCTGCAGCTTGCTTACGTGCACGTCTGCCTCAGATCCCACTTAACCCTTTAACAACCAGCTAAATTAGTTTCTCATATACTATAATGCTGGTCCTTTAAGTGTTTAACATTCCAGTATTTACTAGATTTTTGATTTAAGTGCATCTTTTTAATTATGTGTTGCTTTCCTAGTCACTGCAAGTCATCTCTGTTTAACGCACTGACCGTGTGCTGCAGCAACTTAAAAGTTTCTTATCTCTGAATATGTTGCTTCATTTTGGTGCATTATATACTTAATTAACTGATTGTAATAATGTGTGCTGCAGGACTTTGCTCTTGATCCGGACGAGAATCATTTGCGAACCGCAGCTCACAATCTGGCGCGATTCATGACTGCAGGAATGGCGCTGATCATGTGTCACGAACCTGTTCATGTTAGCATTTGTACGCAGCTGAAAACGGTTTTCTTGACAGCTCTCAGGGTATGTTCAGCTTTTTCTGAGCATTATGTATTGTTTCGAATATTTGCTTTCATATTATCACTTTATTTTAGTCATTAGTATTACCACTAGGACTGTCTGCGACCAGAGACCCGTTCGAATGGTTACACTGGGCCCTTAAATCAATGCCTGATATCCGCCTCAGATCCCACTGACACTCCTGTCCATTGAGACATAATAAATACATTGAGCAGGTTTTGAAGGCTTTGTTATGTTGCGCTGTTCAATGACAGACGTTGTCACGTCTGAAGATGTATGCGCCGGGTACATTTGCACAGTTGGTTGCTGTTTGATTGCCGACCATCATAAGCCCTGCAGACCACCTGTAGCTGATGTGCAAACCAATGATGACTGAATTTGAACTAGGGCTTGGTGCATATATTTGAGTAACATACACATTTTGCACAACGTAATTTTCAATTTTGACAGCCCAAATTTCTACTGCTACTAATGTCATCTTAGTTGTTAATATGGTTTTGAAATTGAATAAGAACTTGTGCCTAGGAAGCGTTTGGAAGTGTGATTATTATTAAGAATTTTTACAAGATGTCAGTATTGATAATATATGCATTGCGCGGAAATATTGTTGTATTCAACTACATTTGAGAAATTACTTAGCCAAAACTGACATTCCCAATAGACTGTTTATTTAGCAATGGATCTAAATCAATGGACTGTTACATACAAGTTTTAGTTTATTCGTTTGTCTTAGGGGGCTTCACAACAGCAGAAGGACATGATAGAGCAGGCTGCATCGGTTGTGGCCGCTGACAACACAGAGCTTGCCACTGTCTTCCTGCAGAAAACTGCCGTGGAAAAGGCTCTGCCTGAGATGGACAAAAGGCTGAACCCCGTGAGTGTTGTCTTCCTTCCATTCTCCATAATCACCAGCTTTACTATTTGTTGCTCAAGTTTGTCCCGTTGACCATCATGGGTGAAATAATGTTTTTCTATTGTGAAACCACAGCATTGTTGTATGGTAAGTGATATGTAAAACGTATTGTGAGAACAATGATTTAAACAGTGGATTTAATTTATTTCTTGTCGCTTCAATCGAGTGACATATCTCTGATTGGACTGTGATTTATGTGACAGGACTATGAAGCAAGGAAAATGGCTCGAAATGAAGGGCGTCGTTACTATGACGCCGCTGTCTTGAAGTACCAGTTGGATCGAATGCCAGAGGAGATTCGCCTGAAGCAAGGTGGATTTGGTTCTCATCAGCTGACAATATATGACGAATTTGCCAGCAGCATACCTGGATTCCTCCCGACCACAACTGTTGACGGAAATTTACAGGCTTTACCTTACATGATGAAATCAGCTCAGGTGATAATTCTACTTGATTGGTTTTTTTATTAACATATTTTATAATAATTGTGATAAACTCTATGTTTGCATGGTCTTTTCACGCACGAGTTAAGAGGTCTGCCTTCTTGGGTGCACGCGCCACAATCCACTTGGATCAGATGCAACCCGTGCATAATTGGAATCATGTGTTCTTCTTCATTTAAAGCAGTTCGGAGCAGAAGAGATGGTACAGGTGTACGACAAGGTCGGCCGCGATATCGAACAGCACTTCGTACAGTTCGTCAACTCTCCTCTGATGAACTCGATGAGGACTCTTCTCGAATACATCCTTCTTGTACGAAACTCTGTGCGAGACATCAATGCTGCCCTTGCGCTCCTTCAGCGGGCTGTTGAAGGCATGCTGGAAGGGATGATGTTGACCCACGGGGATCCGGAGACGATGGCCCGCTATCGTGACAGTCATCTTGTTGTGCTGAAGACTCTGCAGGATCCACGCGTGTATGGTCCTCAGTGGACTAACAAACAAGTTACAAGGTATAAAAGAGGAACCTTCTTAGTTTCCTTGCTGTAGATAATTATATACGGTTCACACTTAATGATATAATGCAAGGGTTCCCAACCTTTTCTATGCCATGCAACCCTGGGAAATGTTTGACCAAACTCGCATCCCTACAGTAGTATTATCACATTTGAAGGTGCATGCATGAAATGGTTACTTTTGATCCACAGATGAAACTGAATACAATGCCGCACAGTGACATATACACTGCAGTCATACAGCACTGTGAGTGTACAAATTGGCTTATACTTGAAAGAAAATAAGCAGTAGTTATGATATTTGAGATAACTTGGTTCCAGATATCATCACTCAAATCACTGGATCGATTGCAAATGGTATTATACTAATGAAACTTGTGATTACAAGCCTCAGCGTTGCAGACTATGAACTTGAAAATAACTTCTAGTCTAATCTTGCCAGACATATTCTGCAACAGCTCAACAATTTCTAATGTGTTGTTAATGCATTCTTTTGATTCATACTCTCCCTCTTTGTCACACACTCTGAAATGTCTCATCCCCTGGGGTGCGTGCACTCCAGGTTGGGAATCCATGGTTTCCTGACTTAATTAATTATGTTATATATTCTTGTTTACAATAAGAGGTGGTGCTTGAAATAGAATTTATTACTTTAACACTGAAAAGTGCAATTTATCATAATAGAAGAGTTTTGGGCTACAAAGATAGGACGGGTATAAGACTTTAATTTGGGACTATAGCATGTTATTGCTAGTGTTTGCCGTATACTCGCTCGTCCATTCTAAGTTTGTTCTTGACTTTCGTTATGCGGTTCCCAATGCAGATTTTGTTAACGAGATATGTGCAGTTTATTAATCACCACTTTTATGACATTGTTTGAAAATGCTTCAATTTTCAGATGTTTGATTGAATGCCGGGATGAACTGCGCTACAGCATAGATGCAGTTGACTGCCTTATACGGAACCAACTCGTCGTTGTGCAACAGTATGATCTGCACCTAGCACAGCTGGTGGAGAATAATGTCAGTCAGATGTTGGTGGCGTTTGTCATGCAGCTGATCCAACGATTCTGCCTCGATACCGACAGAAGTGGACAGGGTGTGCAGGAGGTAGGTGTCATCCAGAAACCATTATCACAGCTTGTTTATGTGGATGGAGAATACTTCAACATGTTCATGTGGGCATGTATTGTATGGTGCAGGTATTGTGCTGTTTTTTCATTGTCTTGACATCCAGTCATCTACGAGGTTTTCATTTTCACACAAACATCAGATGTACTTGGAAGATTTTAGGAGTCTCTGTGATGTGCAAATTCTACCAGTTTATTTTTTATGCAGATTGTCAAAGTGAGCTTCCTGCATAAATAGCGATGCTGTCCCTGTGAAACACTAATGTATGAATTTGTAGCAGGTGGAAGACATCTAAACATTTTGCCTTCCAACTTCCTTACACCCTAATGACCAACTGCATTGATTTCCAGTAAATCTTTTTAGTACACCCTCATCATTAAGGTGCCAAGGTACCAGCTTTTGTAAGTATGTGATTCTTTAATCAGTCGTCTGGAAACGCACAACATGCACAGGGAAAATTTTACAACTACGAGCAAAAACATCGGTAATGTGTTTATAAATCAGTTCTTTTCGCGTCTAAGTACTATATCATTTTTAGAGATTGTTCTTGAGGCAATAAATTTTACACTACTGAGGCTACTGTTGTGATCATTGTATTGTATTTACGTATTTCTATGGCTCTTCTCCCAGTACAATCTAATCAGAGGTACTCTCAGTACGAAAAGCACCGTGGGAATAGAAAAGTCTTAAGAATGCGGGCAGAAGCACCTCGAGTTGAAATTAGAGAGCGAGTCACAGAGGGCATATTATTCCAAAGCAAAGAACCAACAGATGCATCACTGTTAAAAGCTATTCTTAAATCTGACTCATGTTTTCAAATAACTGTGATCTGCTACAGGGAATGTTTTATGTTATGTAGTGTTGGTATTAAACAGTTGTTGCTTTTCCTAAAGTTGACTATAAGAAAAAATGTTTTCTGTCTAATCTCTAAGGGTGAGTTCAACAGCACAGTGGAGGCATTGTCACGCCTTGCCCTTCACTCCAGACAACTTCCGGATGGGTAATTGTTATTTTGATATTGTTTCTTTGCTCTTTCTTAAGGATATGTTACATGGCACTACAACTTTGGCATTTATTTCTTACACAAAAATGAATGTTTTTCAGTAAAGACATTGAGATTCTGAGTACAGTTCAACTGGAATTGATAGCGACTAGTTCATAGATAGGGAGAGTTCTAGATACGGTTCATATTTGATAATTCTGGTTCAAATGTTAAGGGCGGCAGCAATTGCAATTACAACAAATTATAGGGCGTCATTGGTGGCAAGCTATTTCTACGGTGCATGGGAAGGTTACAGGTTGTAGGAGCCTATGTTTTCTTAAAGTTGTTGCAAACCCCACATTTGCTGGTTGCATCTCTGTCAACCTGGTATTAGAATAAATAGTTGAATATTGATTGATTGATTTGTGATGCTGTTCGTTTGCTTGCATAGGCTGACAAGTCTTCTTGATGCCGTTCGCCAGCGCAATGGAGATCTTGGCCTGCATGACCGTGCTTCTCTTGGACCGGCTTCAGTCATGCATTCAGGAATCAACCAGGCAAGGGAGTTTGACGATCCACCTGGCCTCCACGATAAGACGGAATTCCTGCTTCGCGAGTGGGTCAATCTTTACCATGCTCCAAGTGCAGGCCGTGACAGTGGAAAGGCATTCAACACATTTGTTGCCCAGGTAGATGATGCTCTTTATCTTGTTCTGTATTTAGTCATTTGTATAGCCCCGCTCACAGCTGTGGCCGTTCAGTGGCGCTCCAAGTGTGAGAACTCTGAGAGTAGAATGATATTAAGAAGTGAGAAGGATGTAGGAGGATACACAAAAAGAAGGGTAACATGTAGAGATGATGGAAAAACATTACTTACGGACAATCCAATGGTGGCATTAGATCTTGATGTAGGCCAATTTGTTAAGTCGTGTTTTTGTCTTTGTACTATTTGCTAGTAAGTACAGTTAGCACAGAGTCATTTGAAAGCAATTGTCGGATACTGCACATAAACAGCAATTCGTGGAAATAGACTATTATGTAATTAAATTTGTTAGTCAGACTGTACATCTGTCTGACCATATGTAATGTGATCAAGCATTTATATAGCGCCCCTTCAAGATATCTACTCGGAGATGCTCTCTGTCCTGGCGTATATTATGTTACATGTCATAGGGAATGAGTAGTAAGATACATCTGTTAACAAAGCTATGTACAGTAAGATGAAAATAATCACCAGTGGTGGGCCCAAGCGAAAGCGTGGAATCAGCCAAAAGTTTGCATGTGGGTGTTGGGTGTAGATGGATGTTGTTTTGTGTTTTTGTAGATGCACTTTCATGGTATCTTGAAGACAGATGATATGATCAGCAGATTCTTTCGTCTTTGCACTGAGATGTGTGTTGATCTGTGCTACCGGGCGCTGTCGGAGCAGACGCAGAGTGTCACACGTGTTCGTGTGCAGTGCTTTCACACACTGGACGCATTTGTTCGACTTACTGTACTTCTGTTGAAGCATTCTGGAGATGTGACCAATACACAAACTAAGATCAATCTACTGAACAAGGTTCATGCCTTTCTATTATATCATATTTTAGAGACTTTTTTATATTGTGGAAAATTACATATCATTTGAGGACAATGTCATTACACAATTATTATGACTAGTTCATAGAGTGCCAATATGTGTTTACTGTGATGACTTGTAAGGGGCAGTGAAAAAGATCTTGACTAGGACAAAAAATCCAGATCTCTTTTAGCCACTGATTAGAAGAGGGTGATCTGATTAACTTGACCTGAAGAAATCCTCTTTCTTTAGCCCAGGTAAAGGATCAGGATTGCTTAACTAGTTTGGCATAACTCCTATTCTATTCTATTTACGGATTTATAAAGCGCTTCTCACAGTACAACCTAATCAGAGGCACATACTTTGCGAGTGATTTTGCTTCTGTTGTTTAAAACCCGGATTGTAGTGGCAGAATAGAATATTCATTTTTGTTCTGTAGTAAAGGCTTAGACTAATAATTTAATATATGGAAAGTGTGTTTGTGCGGGTTCAGGTTCTGGGCATTGTCGCTGGGATCTTGCTGCAGGATCATGAGGTCAGGCGGGTCGAGTTTCAGCAGCTGCCGTACCATCGCATATTCATCATGCTCTTCATCGAGCTTAACAATCCTGAACCGATCCTTGAAAGCATCAACTTTGAAGTTTTGCAAGCATTCTGGTAAGATTTTTCAATTCTGGATTATCTTAGCGATTGATTGCGAGTTTAGTAGTTATAAGTATTTGAAGTGTTTGGACATGCATATTATGTTCATTATGTTACAGATGATATTTAGCATTTGCCCCTTAACAGTTAAAGTCTTATGTTATTTAGTTGTCTCATATTGGTTAATCTCTCACTAGATCATGCTTGAATGCTTTAATGATTTCATCAGTTAATGTTATCTTGTGCATAGTTCAAGTTGCTGTACATTATTGTTAGGATTTGAGTTTTTTGGGTTAGAAGTCGCTTATTGATTGTTTTGTGTTTTGCAGTAATATACTGCACTTGTTGCGTCCGACAAAGGCACCTGGCTTTGCATACGCCTGGTTGGAGCTGGTCTCTCATCGGGTGTTCATTGGCCGAATGCTGGCAGCAAATGCGCCTCATAGGGTAGGCTTTCATTCGTTGTTTCAGAGCTTTTACATTGAGTCTCTGCATGCAGATTGTAGTGATTGTTCCATGATCTGTGGCAATATTCTTGTAGTCTCTTGAGTGCATCTGCATTCTAGACTGATGCCAACCTGTTATAGTTGATAGGCAGTGATTCCAAACTAGTGTGACCTAAATCCAGACGATTGGTCGTGTAACCATTGGCGTCATCAGCATTACCTATTAAATTTTCTTGAAATCATCTTGGGTCTCCATGAATTAGGGAATTTTATTGGGTAGACATTTTCCACCAAGTACCGAATCCAAGTATTTGGATGTAGTATTTGCCGGATCTGGGTTCAAACTGAGCAGCATTTGTTTCAGATGCAAGACTTCACATTTTCGTGTAATAAATAATTATCTAAATAAATTTGTTTACTTATAATAACAAACTGATACTTGTTGTCAATTTCAATAAATTGACATCATTTCAAGAAAAATCAAACTCAATGGATGTTTATTTTTTAAGGCTGAACATTTATATATGTAAGTTATATAATAATAACAAATAAAGAGTACATTACCCAAAGCCATTGAATATACTTTCCACAGGCATGCCTAAAATGCTAGCTGATGATGTGGATGTACATTTTGTCTAGAAATATTTTAATTCAGAGCATGAAATCAGGAATCTCAAACCTCTGAATAAAATTTTTTTAAATATTTCTTTCATAGCTACTGGTTGCAGCATCTGAAATCTCATCACATATTCTAAATTTCATTCTCGGTATGGAATAACAAGAAAACCCCTTCAGACATTTGCCTTGGCCTAATGTCCTATTTTTCTGTACTTTTCAACTTGGCAAATATTTTAACACACAAATAGTTGAAATTATTAAATATGCAGTTAATTATTCTGGTCAGTTTATGATGTCCAACTTATCTGTATGAAGTGAGTTCGTGTTTTCTTCACATGAATGTTGTTGATTAATTACAGACATGGGGAATGTACGCTCAATTGCTTATTGACCTCTTCACGTTTCTTTCACCATTCTTGAGGAATGCTGACTTGACTAAATCTCTTCAGCTGCTGTACAAGGTAATGAATATTGAATCAACGATGTCTTCTAAATGGTTTTACTTTGTGAATGACATCAGTTTGTTTATTAACAATTAGTTTAACTTTATTATTGTTTGATGCCAACACTTTACAGCTTTTTTTGCATAAATAGGATTATTCAGTTTTGTATCTTGTGTAATATGAAACTGCAGTTGGCATATTTTTTTTAACTGATTTGATTTATGAAACTTTGATTTGATTTATGAATGGTTAGACCAATAGTTACTAATGAATATGTAAATGGTTGAATTAAATTGTGCATTAATTGATAAGTGTGGTTGAAAAGATGACTTTACCATTTGATCACATCATTGACAGATTTAAGAAATGGCACAATGCTCAACTGTTTGCACTGTCGTATGGGAAGCACACTATTATTTATAGCCTGAGTTTTCATTCCTGGTGAATCCTGTGTCTGTGAATTTTTTCTAATGGAAGAATTTTGGTGCTTTTCACAGGCAGAGTTAGAACTTGCTTGCCACATGCTCTTACGGTGGCATCATTCTGTGTGGCATTTTGTGTGGTGTAACTTTTACACCTGTTTGAAATGCAGGGCACTATGAGAGTTCTTCTTGTGATGCTTCACGATTTCCCGGACTTCCTGTGTGAGTACCATTATGCCTTCTGTGACATAATCCCACCCAACTGCATCCAAGTTCGAAATCTCATTCTGAGCGCTTTTCCACGAAGCATGCGCCTTCCGGATCCTTTCACTCCTAACCTGAAGGTGGACATACTGCCGGAGATTGCGATCGCACCACGCATTGTGACAAACTTCTCAAATATGATTCAGCCTCCGTCGCTTAAGAAGGTAAGAGACTCCTTTCATTATGTTTGAGCACTAAGCTGTTGGTATCTCTGATGTTGATGTTGGATCAGCTTAGCCAACTTTGTGTGATTTTGATATCAGGGTATCATCAGTTGAGTTTGAATGCATGATCTGAAATACTATTGGAATTGGTATTGTAAAGTTAATCTCATGAGAGGAAATGCCAGATTTACTTTTGGACCAGAGTTTCCTGCCAACTCTGTGGGATTTGAGTTTGCAGAGTTGTAGGGGAGAGCTGCACTGATACAGAGTCAATTGGTATTCAGACTCAACTGCAGCTTGATGGTCTTGCTGCTGGTAACTGTTTTGCATGCCTTGCCTTACATTTTGTAAAGCCTGTGTTTCTTACTTATTTGTAATAATGATAGGAATAGGAAAAGTACTCTGAGATCTTCTACTGTATGCTTTCAATGATGCTAAAGGAATGATTTGGTGTTGCTAAGCAGTTTGTCCTATTGTTGATGTAGTATGGAGTTCATCTGTAGTTGAATGACCTTTACATTGTTGCATGTGTGTCTATTATTGTCATTTTTATCAATTTCTTTCATTCTTTAGGACCTGGATTCTTACTTGCTAACAAGGTCACCTGTGACCTTCCTCTCAGAATTGAGGAGTAAACTCCAGGTGAGTGTTATTTCTACTTGTGTATCCTCCTAATTGTCATGTAACTTTGCCATTAATAAACATTAATAAACATGCTTTACTGAATTTAGAGAGCATTTTCGATGGATGACAATATCAATGTGAAATGAAGATTTTCACAAATTAAATTCCAGATTTTTCTCATATTGGTACTTGAGTTAACTTTTTATGGATTAGGGCCGTTAATTTTGTACATTTCTACTGCCGACAGTTGTTGGGTTAAGGGAGGGAGTGCCTCACTACTTCTGCTACAATTTTGACTATTGTTTGGGGCATATACATGCAAATTTAAGGCCATGAAACAGCTTTGCTCTGGAGCTTTACAAAGATCTTCATTTCTGAAGGGAGAATATATGATTTTGTGTATATATATATATATAATATATATATGTTTTGTCAAAAGGTGTCAAATATTGGTGGACTGAAGTACAATATCCCCCTGATGAACAGCATCGTACTACATGTTGGAACGCAGGCTATTCAACAGATTCAGAAGAAAGGCCACACTCCAAACATGAGTACCATTGCTCACTCGTCCCACATGGATATCTTCCAGAATCTAGCGGTGGATTTAGATACTGAAGGTGAGATTAGTGTGTGAATTCTGTATCTATTACTTTTAGAAAAGAACCTTACTGTGCTAAAGCTTCAGAAAGAGTGAAGTTGTTTACCATGTTGAAGTCTGTTAAACTTTCTAGTAATTAGGATTAGTCATGAAAATTCTATTTATATGAGTGGTAATTCTTTGCATAATGTAGGGGTCTATTTTTTGGCAATGTTTTAAACGGATTACTAATTTCCATTTGGGAATTAATTCCCATCCCTAATATCCATTCACTGTGGCGTGTTTCTATTCTTGCTCATAAAAACAATTCCAAATATCACTGTTTGGTATCTATGTATACCTCTTCTGAGGAGTTCTTAAGGACATTCACATGCTTAGCTCGTCATCTTGCAACCTTGCCTGTACATGAACTGGTATCGTGCATGCTACACACATATTTAATTCTTGCCCAGGTTCAAGTGTGTTTTATCTTTGTCATTGAGTATTTCTTTAGTTATATTCTTGATGATGCTTGTTTGTTTTTGTTTTCGAGTTTAACGATTTGTGTAATATTCCAGGTCGTTACTTGTTTCTGAATGCCATGGCGAACCAGCTTCGCTATCCCAACAGCCACACTCATTACTTCAGTTGTACTCTGCTGTACCTGTTTGCTGAGGCCAACACCGAAGCCATCCAGGAGCAGATAACGCGGGTTCTGCTTGAACGGCTCATAGTCAATCGCCCGCATCCTTGGGGTCTGCTTGTCACGTTCATTGAGCTCATCAAGAACCCGCAGTTCAAGTTCTGGAATCACGAGTTTGTTCGCTGCGCCCCTGAGATTGAAAAGTGAGTGCCACATTTTCTAAGCATAATTGTTCTGTGCCCTGCAACAGTCAAGTCGTCCTGTTTTAAATCGTTTCACGTCTGGCCAGTTTTTATGCTGACTTATGTTTGCAAACTCTGCATTACACCTGGTTGGGAAATTCTTGGAAAGAAGTGAAAACTTGCATTTAAATGTAGTTGTTTGACTAATATATATTCATAGCTAGCATTTTATATTTGCTGGAATGTGGCCCATTATTTTGGCAAAGTCAGTTATCAGATCATCTGAGTGAGATTGTTGTTAAGCTGAACTGTTGACATTAAGCACATGCAGTGATCTATGTGTGTGAATTCAACTGTGTGGACATTTTAAAGTAACTGCATGGACATTTTAAAGTAGCTGTATGGATATTTTAAAACTGCTGCTCAAAGAGTGGCTTCTTGTGTCAAGAGAAAGAGCAACAATAAATTTAAGTCTTGATTGGTCATTTCAGATTGAATGTAGTGATTCTTTAATAAATAACATGATGGAAAAATTTATAGTTCTTTATATGTGGTTTCATTGCTGATTAATTAGTTATGTCGTTTTGTAGGTTGTTAGAATCCGTTGCCAGATCTTGTATGCCACCAAAATCGACAATGCGTGACCAAGATGGTCAAGAACTAAGATAAGAACTCGATTCGTATCTGTGGAAAAACACTTTCGCTTTTAATGACTTCTACTGAAGATGGCGTTCGAAGACATTAGACTATTTTTGACCTCTGTATTGTATTCGTAGCATTTCCACTTTGCCTTGTTTGCGTGCTTACACACACTCGCGCACACACACACACTTTTTGAAATGTACGGCTGTATGCTGTTATTGCTATTGCGAAGTGACAATGAACGCTGTAGAAGACAAATGTTTTCTGACAGCATAAAACAGGCAGTGAACTTTGTGTATACTGTAATCTGCTAGTTTTTTGGTCTTGTATGTTGTATAGGGCAGGCTATTAGTTTATATGAATATTTTGGTGCAGTGCTTCTGTTATAATGTTATAATACAGTTAATTGTGAGTCAGATGTTCCTTTTGGATCCAGGAAATTGTTTTGGACGACTTGTAAGATAGTGATGTGGGACGATACTCGACTCTCGTTTGCTCCGTGACTTCACGTATTGCAATATGTTGTTTGAAATGGAGGCTTTACAGTTTATAGAAAATTTGAATTCTAGCTTAAGCTCGGCAACTTCAACAGTGATTTAAAAAAAAGTGGGCTTGTATTGCTTCTATGGTCATCAATCTTCATACTTGTATATGTTTTAGAATAGTGGTCTCAATAAACTTTAATGTTACCATTATAATATAAATAAAAATAGTGCCACTAGGACAAACATTGAGCCGACCAAAAGTATCCTCTGGTGAGTCATTTTGAACATTTTAAGCTGCTCCTAACTGGGTTTTTTATTCAGGTATGTAAATAGCATGGCTGTGTGGTGATCCAGCAGCCGACTTTGCAAATCGTATTGGTTTGCAAATAGCTTAAAGTGATGCGAGCTGTTTAGGTATTTAGTGTCAACCATGAAAAGCAGAGATTTGCCTGCTAGAGGAGGAGGATTTGGTTTTACTAGTTTTAATCATATTCTGTTATTTCTAATCCATGTATGTTTTTGATGTGTGTTTACCATATACAGAGGTTAAGAGACTGTGTGTGTATGTGTGTGTGTGCAGAAGGCATCTATTTGGAATTTGATTACGGACATTCTGCTGACTTGTGTATAAATTGCTTTTGGTTTGAGTTGCAGTTAGAAAACCTTGTTTCAAGTAAAAGGAATTGGCATTATGTCATGTTTTCTTTGTAGTTTGGGAACTTTGTTTAGGGCTAACTTGTGCGATCTGACTAGTGCTTCTCTGCGGAACTTAGCTTTTCTTAGCTAGCGTAAAATCCACTCGTGTGGGACCATCGACCGGGCTTTATGCGTGATCTGTGTCCCAGTTGCCAGCCAGTCGGGTGTTGTTTTCTGGATGATCGAGATGCATTTATTTTACATTTTTTTTAAGGTATCTTCGGTTAGCGCCTTTGCGAGTTTCTTGTAGGGCGCTCCATAAGTGTTCATACAAAGGCAAGATTATAAGGAATTGGAGGATGCTGAACAACTTGCCTTATTCATTTATTCCTAGTTAAGGATAACAACAACAGAAGGATAACAACAATGATAATACATAACACTTTGTACAATTCTCAAGTTGAATGGCTGCTTCAATTTTAAAACAAATGGTTTAAAAACAACAGTGAAAAGATAACACCAACAATTTAAAAACACCATAACATTACTGATTTCAATTTTAACCAAAGAAACCCTTGCATACACTGGTTAGCAAAGAACAAGCTTGTAAATAAAATGATTAGAAGGAACATCACATGTACTTTACCGCAGTTCAATATATTTTTTGTGTTGTTTAAAGTGAAGAACTGCTCAAAATGAATTATAGCCTACATTTCTTAATTTAACATTAGTTCAAAAGATAGGCACTGTAGCACCTCTTGGGATCTTGAGCAACTTCAGGGTTCCCATTATCAAAAGGCTGGTTAATCAACTGCCCCTTTCATTTTGATGCTTTATTATTCCAGCAAAGTTAACAATCAGATTGTGTAATAAAGCCTCCACTGATAGATTTACCTTTACAATTTTCTTACTTTAACTTAGTTCATTACTTCACACTGCTGGATATGAGCAAATTTACAAAACAAACTTGTACCATTAGCTTAAATATTTCTCAAATCAGCATTATTATAAAACAGTAATAGCAGGGTTCTACTAAAGGTAGTGTTAGAGAGGGTAAGCTTGATAAAATATATAAAAAACGACGTCTAACTAAATTTCCATCTGCAGGTGAGAGCCCCGAATCTAAGAACCCGGAAAACGCAACAACATCACATTTAGCCATCAACAATGTTACAGAGTAAGTTAACTGCATACAAACAACTAATTATAACAATTGGCTAATATATATATGAGAAATTACAATAAATTACTAACCAGCCCTTGCAAAGCTACTCAACAGCTTGGCAGACTGACGATGTATTAAGCTATGCACTATTAACAAAGTTTCTCAATAAACAACAGAAATTCGGTAACACATGAGACCAAAACACAATTTGAACCTATCAAGCCACAAACCTACTGCTAATAACAAAGTGGCCCACTGCTTCAGGTTTTGGAAATGACGTCCTTGTTTACGTGAAATTATTTGTATTAAGAAAACCTTTTGTCAAATGTTATAGCAACTGCAGCAAAGAAAAAAAGAATGAGGTAATGGCTCATTCTTGTGTGCTCTGAAAACAGAAATGATTCCCCAAATAGCTTTTCATAACTCCTCCTCAGTAAAGGATAATTTAAATGGCTGAAGCATGCCACACACTTCAGAAATCATGATGATGCATGCAAAGTGCAAATTAATAAAAAATTTGAAGTCTAAGACAGTTTAATACAAATACATGTTCTATCATCATCCCACATTCAATGTCAGGCTTCAAAGGAGACCATTAACAAAAGCTTAAGCTGACAGGTACCAAAGATTCAACCTTTGGATCGCTGCAAATGATAATAGTTGGGAATAGACAATTCAGGAACTCTGTAAATATCCTGAAAACAAGTCTGAAACCTATATATCATATTGTAGCTGGTTATTTATATAGCGCTTCTTACAGTACTAGCTATTCAGAAGCGCTCTCAGCATGACAGCCCCGAGGAAATAAGGAAGTCTTCAGGCAACGAAGGGAAGAGGATACCTCCTTCCCTTGTATGCTGCATATTTTATGCACATATTTATCATCAACAGAATATAAATATATACTTATATATACATATATGCACATACAAATATATTTATGTATGAAAGCATATATTTAATCAAACAAATGAAAGAAATATATATGTTTTATTTATATTAAATGTAATATGACCATACAAGCCAGTATATATCAAGTCTTGTAACACTGGTCATATACTTGTGTTCTGGTATGAAATTAATAATATACATTTACCTAAAACACCTGTTCCTAAAATCCATTAACAAGGAGTAAACATTTTTAACAAGGAGCTTCTATCAGTTTACAAAACTAAATGAGAAAGCAAAGCATTGCTAACATGATTTAATGACCGTTACTAACGAGCTATAATGAGCAACGACCTGCTTCGATAATGCCCTACGATCCTTTCTTTTTGTAACTGCAAACAAAACAATACCTGGGACAAAATGACAATGTGCACCACTGTGAAAACTTAAACATGTATATAAGCAATAACAATTCACCCTAAAGAGACAATCGGATATAAGTGGCTACAGTGTTTCAGCACAAGTAAATATTTTATTTACATTTCCTGGTCACCGGGAGTGTTTCATCCACACTCTGAACGTTACACAGACTTATAATTATAAACTACGACTGAAGCATCCAAATTCAGTTTGGATAGGCTACAGAAAAACAGGAGAAACAATCATTAGGTTAAAAGCATACACATCTCCTCAATGTATATAATAAATACATGTTTAAACATATTAAAAAAACATACCTTTACTATTATTAACTTGAACTGCTATCAAAGAAATCGAGCTTAATATGCAACACAAATGCAAAACAGTTGACACAATATTTGTGCTGCTTTTATAATTGATTAATATAATGAAGTTAGCTACAAGAAAGCAAAGTATTATACAATTGAAAGGAGTCTAAATAAACCATCATTATGTTTAGTAACTCAGTTCTTTGTGAGAAGCATATCTAACATCTAGCAATTGCCTTATCTTTATTTACTTACTTACCTAATAAATCAATTTACCTAAACAAGGCACAAAGCAACATGGAAATTGTTGCACAGTCATGATTGTCTGAGGATTATTTCCTAAATTCACAACAACAATAACAGCTGTTTCAGCACTAGCATGACATACTGAAAAAAAAACTGAATGGCAAAGATTTAGATACAATTATGTTACTATATAATCGAAATTTAGAACCATTTCCAACATAGACAAATGTCAAGACCGGTAATAAGTAACTTTACCAGAAGAAATTTAAAAGTGACATATTATTTTTTTCTACAGAATGTTGATTGTGTTTTTCATAAAGAAGTGAAAGGAGTTATTTTTCACTACAATGAAATTCATTCATATACTTGTAAAGAAACATTCACCTTTGTTACTCCCTAGGCTATGTTTTATGCAAAAGATTATGGAAACAATCAATTCAAAGAAATTATAGCTAATTAGATAAGTCATTTTCGGCTACCCTGGATAAGAAGTGCTTAAAACTTCATTTTCTTAACATGGGGAACTGAAAATGTCCAGTTTTATTCCTTTCCACTGAAAATCTACATAATATGTTGATGAACAAAAGGCTATGGCCACATCTTCTAGTGGAACAGAATTGTATCATTTTCATTCTGATCTGTAGAAGACTTTGGACATCTGAACTATAAATAAAGTTAATTCAGATACAGAATAACAGTATTTAAACAGTAGCCTGCAACATAAAGTTGGGTACATATGAAAAACATTTGCTGACCAGTACTTTAAAACTGTGAGTCAACAATAAATGAAGTATTACTTCTTCCTAATTTCCATTCCCAGGATATCTAATTCAGATAACCTTTCGCCCAAATCAAAATTTTCAGCATCCCAACACCATTTCCAGGTTTTCAGTTGAAAGTTGATCAACTGCCTCATCAACCATGATCCAGCAGACCTAAAATATTAATTACAATCTTAAATTAGTTGTTGGGGCACAGAGACAAGAAAGGAATTAAAATAAAGATTGTTAAAGTAGTCAGGGAAAACTAGAGCAACACTGATCGTAATCAGTAACTTCTATAGTGCCACTGTCTAATGCACAAGGCATCAGCCAAGCCACAGTGAAGTCCATGCAAGAAAGTTAGCTCATTAAGACAAAGCCACCCTATGACGGTTAATAATATTATTTGTCTTGTTGGACCAGGAGCAACTCTGAATAGATTTTTTGAAGAGGCGCTATATTAAGCTTCATTGCTTCACATCATGCAGTAGAGAGGCATTTGCACATTATTTTCTGATGCACCACTATTATGCCTACTCATTTTATCAAGGCTAAAAATGCCAATTGCATCGGCAGTATTACATTACCAGACTTCTTTCAGATAACTAAGGACGAAGCTATCTCCCCAAAACATTGATTAAGCAAATCCTTCACACACAGTTGCTATCTCCACTTATTCACAGATGATGACAATTTCCTTGAAGGATGCAATAATATGAATGGTCTATAAAAATCATCCACTGTCTGTAATACATTATGATATTTTTCTCAAATAACCATTAGTTATCTGTACATTCATATAAAATTATGTATCTTTTCGAAAGGTGCTATAATATTTATTTCAATTTCAACTCTATAGACGAGTAGGGACTATCAGTTCACAGGACCCTAAGAGTAAAAAACTTCCTCCTTTCTCAACTTAAAAAAAATTCTAATAAAAGCTCTACATGGCTACTATTGAGTAATATAATTATATCGAACATTTCGCTTATTGCTTACCTCTTTCATACAGTCACTCATTTGTATCCCAGCGTTTTCGTTGAAATGAGCATTTGCCTACCCCAAGTCCCACGTACACACCACCTCCAAGTCCCAAATTCCAAATGCCACTCGCAAGGCCCAGAGACAAATGTCTATTCAAAGCCCGGACGAGTCCTTGAACCGATACATGGCCAGATCGATCCGCGATAGGTGCGATATAGCGGCGGAAAGTGAGGGCGTTCAGGAGGGGAACGATATCCTTGACGTCAAGGGCTGCTTGGGCCAAGGCCGGTCGACTACAGCTATGGCCTTCGATTATGTATGCATGAGCTCGCTCGCTCCCAGGCACCTTATAAATCGTTCTCATCAAAACTCACCTCAATTTCGAAGTAGGGTGCAGTTCATCGGATACGATCCATAATCCCAGTTAAATCACAGCACGCATGCGACCTCTGGCAAAACCAAAGGGCACCTTTCATCCGCCGAAAGCTGGTAATACCGCCATCTAAGCTATCCAACTCCCATCATCCATCAATAGCCGTCATCAACACGCATTGCGCATGTGCGATGCCCTACTTTGCCATTGACCTACTCTACCGACGTAACATTGCGCATGTCTGTTGACATCGCTGGGAATAGGGACAATCGCACCATGTACAACCTGAGATGCTATGCTAATCGTAGGCTAATTAATTGTGAACTCGAAACTTCTACAGCGCCAATGAAAGCGAGGTCGCGGGAACCAGCTTATTCACAGGCGCTTAGCCAATATCTGATATCTGATATCGATAGTCAGATGGTCAAGGTTCAGAGAGTCATATGGATGGTGTTTACTGTTTAGACCGGGTTGAAGCGGCGAGGAGGCAGAGAAACGGTAGGAATCAGAACAGGATTAAAATGTGAAATAGACAGTAGGCCTACGTGTTGTCAGTTTGTAGTAGAAAACCTGTACGGAGAAAGCAAGAGGCGAAGCGTTCGTCAATTTGTCGAATGGATCAGATATTTTGTCGTGTGATGCAAAAATAAGTTTCTAATTATGATATCCGCCTTAGGCCCCCTATAGCCTTACATTTCAAATATATTGACTAATGCATGTGCTGTGGACGTCTTAATTAGATATTCTGTCTGCGTAAGCACTTTAAGCACACATTTCGTAGATACCTCTCGCCATACGCACTCGTACGCAAAACCTTTCTAATCCGAACATCCCTCATTGAGTATATGGACGGACTAACAAGCCCATTGAAAACTTGGGACAGAAGAGCGAAGAAGCCAATGGAAGCAATTACCATAACTTTTAAGTTCATTATTTTAGCCTACTTCTTGTGGCCTATAATAGGCCTACCCTACTTATGACCAAATTAGGAGTGAATTTACGCAAGTAGGCCTATACGGGCCGATTAGCCTAAGTGTATTCATAATTATTATGAGTCGCCACTAATAAACTTTATGCTGCCCTCATTGCTAATTTGCTCTGATCGAGCTAATAATAATAATAAAAAATATAATAATAATAATAATAATATAAAAATGTAATAATAAGAATAGTAATAATAGTGACAATAATAATAATTAGCTTATAGTAATATTAATATTACTAAAAGGCCAGATAATAATAATAATAATATATATAATAAGCTAGTTATTACAGGAGTATGATTTTACTGTGCGGTATCCGTGCAAGGGCTATTTCATAATTCTCTTTATTGGTCTTATTTAGTCACCGCCGCCTAGCGAATGGAGGACTCATACTATACTTGTAATTATTGTATGGCATGGTGACCGACTGGTTAGGCTGGTTGGCCCGTAACGTTCAGTGTGCGCTGAGTGAGCGGGTTTGACCCTCGTCCGGGTCGTCAGTCACTGTGCAGGGACCTTGAGCAAGTCCTTCGCGCACAATTGCTCTGCAGTACAACTGCAATATTATTGCCCTGTGTGCGTACTTCTGAGCAAAACATGTTGGAGGTGGGGCGGTATCAAATTTCGGTAATAAAAAAACTAAAATAAAATAGTCAACAGTGTCATCTCTGGAGTAGCGGGAATTGACATCACTTCCCGCTGCTCTTCTCGCCAGTGGCGTCCATTAGGCCTAGGGCTACGTATTCTGCCTCTCCGCAAGATCAAATGTCCATGAAACATCTGACTGGTGAGAATTTCTTTTCAAGCTAATGCAACCAAAGAGTATAATATAATATTATATGCCTAACATCATTGAAATAACCAATAGCAGAAAAGTAAAGGTAGGCGTATATATTATAGGCCAACTGTGCTTCATGTTTATGTTATTATTAGGCTTATGTGGAGAATAGGATATAAAACATTAAGGATCAACACTTTAAATTACCACTGCCCCTCGATCTGCAAGTTGTACGTGGTCCGTGACTTTACCTATACAAAGTTCCAACTCATGAAGCCTACAGCTAGCTCTCTGCGTGGCCCGAAATTGTAAAACAGACACCGCAACCTTTATAAACGGTAAACCACTAGCTGATCTAGGGGTTTACTGTTTATAAAGGTTGCGGTTTTAAAGTCGCAGAGATGGAACGACGTACGTAGGCTTACGAGCAATCAATCCGACATAGGCCCTATAGGCCTACTTCCTCGGCGGCTCTGTCTGACTCAAATAGCGAAGGTTAAAATTAAACATGTTTGAGGTATCCCTGGCGTGGCTTTGTGTGGCGCAGAGAATTTAGTACATTTACGTTACATCCCATTCCTCAGTAGGCCCGTAATTGTATCGCCTTCATGAAATATAATATTATTCTATAACTATAGGCACCTACGTACGTGTTGGTTAGTGGACCATGATCACCATGGCTACTATGAGTATGCGTGCGCTAAAGAACTTTAACATTTGTGTTCAAAGCTTATACTCGTTGAATTCTAAAAGCGGCGAAACTAAAACGCCTAAACTGTTACGTAGACCTATGTAAGATCAGACAATAGCGTTAATTGTCATAAAGAGAACTATGTAGGGGGTACAGGGTTTGAACAACTAATAAAACTATCAGTAGGCATATATACCCTATATATAGGCTATAATTGTAATCAATAATCTATAAATTTCAACAGCGCCCAAAATCAACTTCTTGCTCAACACGCATTAATCTAACTATTTCGTGCTACACTCACAAATTTCTTGCGTTGTTGTTGCTTATCACTGACCAAAATAAACGCTGCTGGCGTCCGTCTGCAGCTCTCCGCGCATGTCCGATGACCTAGTTTAGCGCAACGTGACGGTCAACGAACTGGCGATCCGCTTAACTGGCGCGGTCAACGACCTTTCTGCACTACAGTCGTCCGGTAAAGCTTGGACTACGATGCACATTTGGCCTATTCCATACACAACGGTGCAATTAAGGGAGGCATCAATAATTCAGACCAAGGTATCTGGGGCATGGCTTGCCCAATGGGTTCGTTATTATCCTTTACGTACCAAGAAATCTGTTTCCTTCCATTGTAATTGTCTGTAGTTCATTGATTAAATATTTTAAATGACTTTTATGCTGTATGATAAATTTTTAATAAATAATAATAAAGACATGTATTAATGGCAGAATCCGATGACACCGGGGCAAAAGACCACCAAGGATAATGCTGTGCAACAGTGCATCTCCATGTTCAATCATAAAGACCTGCACAGAACAACCAAGAGTATTACTTTCAAAAAACATTTCATGACATTTCATTACCTAAAGACCAGTCCAGATAAGTACCTGCATGACTTGTGGTCGGTTGACAGATCAATATAAACGAGACCTCTTAATGAAGTAATTGTTTCAAAACAGAGTGTTTGTGCTCCAGGAGCATTGCTGATACAAATGAATAGACATCCTATAACAGTACATATCACTTTTGGGTTGCAACCATTAGACTCTGAGAGAGTTTATGTGCTATACAAAACTTTCAGCTCTGCCAACGGTTGGTTATTCAAACTTCACTATAGCATTGCATGAAGAAGCCTCATCATCCAGCCACATGAAACCCATAAGGAAAGACTGTCCTGTGTTTGGCCAGGCAAATATTTCTAGTTGTGCAGTCCCAACAGTTTGGATTCAGCAAATGCTTTTGAAGCCAATCTCTCTTCTTAAAACATAACTGTCCAGGTGCAGTCAGTGATGTACCGATTGATACATCAATGATATCTGCCTGAAGACGAACCTACAGTCAAACACTTGAGCCAGTTGGTTGATGCGAGCCTATTTAAAGTGGTACTGAAGAACCCAAGTCACGTGCTGCACCGGTTCCCTCCTCCAATTAAAACAACCTCCTACACCCACAACCGCGTTATTCCACAGGCAGACAATCTAATGCGAAAATCATTTCTGATTAGAATGCTGTACTTTTAAATGTATCGTGCACCCGAGTGCAGATATGCAGTTGGCTATATACAGAATATACTTACTTACTTAAGAGATGAAACATTACCTTACATTACACCTAATTGTGGCAAGTTATCATGTAATATGACTACAATGGTTACCCTGCAGCGACTATTTCTGTAACACAAAAACTTTTGTAAGCATCAAGCAAAATTATTCCCATAAATCTATACAAATTCATTCAAGCAGCTATATCCACATTGGTGTAACCTGTAGAAACATATGGACCCACAAATTCATGGGAATTCTACTCAACTGGCATAAACAGTTCAGCAGCGTTATCAAATATAAATAATTATCATTTCCTGATACAATAATTTGTGTACATAAATTTGCTAAATAGAATGGAGTAACAGAAGATTAAATTCCACTAAATTCAACAGAATTGAAGGCCACTGTAACACAAATGCAATGTTTAAAAACTGTCCTGTCTTATAATTGAGACTCCTAAACAATTAAAGCTAACCCTGAAACATAGGAATTAATGCATAAGCAGGACTCCAGTATCAGAAAACAGAACAAAGGCAGTCCTTACATCCTACTATAGAATACAGACGAGGCAGGCAATGGTTTCCATTTTTCCAAGCCCCTCAACCAATAGAGGCAAATCCAAAGATATGCAAAGGCTAATGCAACACAGAACTCATCTCTGCTCAATGCTCATAACAAATTATACTGATTAGATGCATCTCAACGACCATATAATTTAAATAATCATGGACATTATGCAGATTTGACTAGTAGGCAGCTTACAATTTCAGACCAAGTGCATTGCCAAAGAGTAAACCAGGTTTTGCTTATGGACTCAGACTTCACGAGGAATCCATAAGAAAAATTTAAGGAGAGGAAAATCAAGAAACCAAAACCGCTTCACAGAAGGAAAACATTCAGACGACAACATGCATGACATCAGCAACACGTGGAGCTGCTGCTGGCATGGTTGTTTGTCAGAACAACAGTTCCGACTCTTGTATTTTTCGCGGCGTCTTGATGACTGTCCAACTCCTGCAGTCGTCGAGCCACGGCCTCAAATGCTATATCCACGTTGGTCGAATTTTTCGCACTCGTCTCGTAGTACGGCAACCCATGGGCTTGGCACCATTCTTGTGCTTCCTCTGTCGTAACTTGGCGTTCAGGCACGTCAATTTTATTTCCAAGAACAATGAAGGGAAACCGTTCCGCGTCTGCCTCGGATATATTCGCATAAAATAGGAACTCCTTCTGCCAGAGGTCAACATTCCGGAAACTCTTACGGTCAAGAACACTGAAAGTGAGCAGACAGCAGTCAGCTCCCCGGTAGAAAGGCGTTCGAAGACTCTTAAACCGTTCCTGACCCGCTGTGTCCCAGATCTGCAGCGTATACTGTTGACGATCGACGGTGACATCCTTGATCAAAAATTCAACACCAATGGTGTGGTATGCCTGGCTATCGAATTTGTTATTCACGTAAACATTCATCAGGGAACTTTTTCCCACTCCACCATCACCAAGGAGAATGACTTTGAGCATGTGATTAGTCTTCACACCCTTTGGACGACTGCTCGCCATGTTGTGGCACCGCTTTAATAAACCTGAAAATCAACACAGCCATAAAACAAATTATAAGTGAACATTTCAAGATGTACACAACAGTCTATAAAGAACAGGAAAGATGGAATGAACCTAGTCTAAGCTACCACTACTAACGATGACAAACGTCATCGTTATAAAGCACAATTTTATAAAGTAGACTATCGTAACTCACTCCTCGTCAGTCTCCCAAAGTTGCGTCTTTCCCAACTTCAGTCAGTCGTAAGCACTGCTGCTAGGCACATAGCACCAGGGACGTACCGAGAGAGGGCCAGCTGTGGAAAGGGCGCAAATTTTAGGATGGCATACTTATTATTTTGTAAAATGCACTATATTCAAAATGTGGGGGCACCATATTGATGCTAAGCAGAGGGCGCAATTATGGCTCGGTACGACTCTGCATAGCACGCCTTCCCCATTTTACCCACATATCCACTTAATTGGCTGAAGTCTTACACTGATTCCGATCAACTCACATATCCAACATAAGATCCTCCTCCTAGTCGGTCTCCAAATCCCAAATATCTCTAACTATGCCTAAGTCTGTCTCAGCAATATTTGCCTGCTCCTGCATTCTACCAACCATTTGGATATCTTTGTACCTCCAGTTAAAGTCTGCCCTTGCTCAATGCTGGGCATTTACTAATAAAGCCCCTCCACTTGGAATGGCCTCCAGCTCTGCTACGGGCTAAGCTCATGTCTGGCATTTCCCTCCCCGCATCCTTTTGATTTCTCTAGAGTCTAGACATCTTTCCCCTCCACCCCGGGGCTTTCTTGCTGAATAGTCTATATAGTGCTAGAGGCAACATGTACACTTTTAGACATGAGATATGACAATCAAAGAAACATCAATACAAAGACAAAATAATCAAACTTGTGAACACAGCAAGCAGCAAGCCCAACCCAGAAATAAAATATTCAGATCATACTCTGTATGTTAACATCTAAGGTGACAAAAAGTTTGTCAAGAATCACAAGAATTCTAGATTCTGATGTTAATGCCAAGCAAAGATGCCTACAGAGCTGACTTATGCCGTCTTGGACATGCTGAATTTTAACCAGGTGTCAGACATGATACGACGTGATTATTTCTATTTGAATGTTGGGGTTCCATATGAAGGAACTGTCAGTTGATTAGTCTGCAAACAGTTTTACATGTATACAGCACTGTGATCTGGTTTATTCTGACTCAGACCAATTCATTTTACCTGGTTCCTGTTGCTACTTTTTTCCACTCAGTCATATGTTCTGCTGCTTTGTTGTACCAGTAACATTCATTTCTATCTTAGAACTAGTCAATGCAAATAAATGTGGAACGTCCTCAGTTTTTGTATCCACCTGTGTTCCTTCTTTTGACTGGTGATATTGAAATAAATCCTCATTCACTTAGAACTCATGTGTCTGGTTATTGGTCATTATTTTAGTCTTCAAACCAAGGCTGCATTTTTACATACTGTAGCTTTCTCTGTGTATAATTCTTAAGCATCTGCTCTCAATGAAACCTCGGTTTGGCCTTAGAATACAGTACCCGTAATTAGCATTCATTTCTGATATGACCCATACAACCTTTACTAACCAGAATGAGCCTTGGTGCAATGGTACAGGTGAGAATTGCATTCACTTTTCATATTATACACTTTACCTATTGCACCGAATTCATTTCAAGTCCTCGCTCCTGCTGTCATTTCTAGTGACATTGCTAACTTCATGTCCTTAAATCAAACATAGTAAAACTCCAAAGAGCTCAGCATTCTGGTGAAAGCCATAACCAATAATGGCAATTTAGGAACAAATAATCCCTGTTCTTAAATCTTTGTGTTAGCTTCCTGGTCAGCAAAGGATATGCTTAAACTTGGGTTCATAGTTTACAAACATCGAATGCTTGCAAATGAGAGTATTTCAAAATAAAAACCTGATTCATTACAATCTGTGACAAACTACTTTTGGATCAGTGCACTGCGTTGGTGAATATATTGCCTTTATACTATGTGCTCACTCTCCATCTTCCTTCATCCTATAACAAGCGAATGCTAAAGCACAGTCAGGTATCAAGTAAAGTCTATCATCTAGTCTTCATTAGAGATGCTTCCATCTTGATGGATGGATGGATGGATCCAAGTTTAACAACCGCTTTTGACAACAGAGGTCGTTGCAGTCGCCAGAAATTTGCTTGGCATATTACAGCACCAACAGCTTGAATGATTAGCATTGCCTTAAAGTCGTGGCAGTATGGGGTGATTCATCAATGAATCCAATCCCTACACCCCTTCACAGCAGTGGTGTATACTGTATAATAAGACTTCTGCAGCCAACCTATCCACCACAGCCATCCCACCCAAAATGCAAATGACAGTACACTAATTTGTCATTCTACATGCTTCATTGATTGGCAATCACACACTTCCACCCCACAATTTCACAGATGGCTATCAACAACACACCATCAAGGGGAAACCTATGACTATATAATATATTCCTTCTGCCTCTTGCACAGTTTTATTTATGTGCATTCACAACTTGGGTGCCATCCTTCAGGTTGTGAGGCCTTTGGTGCTGGTCTGCATAATAGGCATCCATCCCCTATGCTTGATGCATTGAGAGTTTTGAGCTAAGGAAGCACATTCTGCAAGCAGAGTTTCTTATTTGAAAACAGTAGACTGGATTGAGTATTGTGTGGTTGACCTTGGAAGTCTAATTTGTGCACAGCATATTTTGTCAGGAGTAAAACTTTTGGCCGCATATTCTGTCAGCATGTTTCTTCAGGGCTTTAAGTATTTATCTTATTCACAATCTGATGGTTCTCTTTTTAGACACATCAACATCGAATGAGTCGTCAAATTTCCATGACAGATACATGCTCAATTGTTCCTTGGTTATATTATCTAATTTATTCAAGTTGGTCACCTCACCACTGTCATTGTTCACTTCTTTGAATAAGTTTATAATTTATCACATTACGAATGAGGTAATGCCACTTGAGATGAGGGGATGTGCAATATGATTGAACAGAACAACCAGATTAAAAAACAGAAATTGGGGTCTGGGTCTGGGTCCATAGGCAGCACAGTCAAAAACCTGGGCTACTGGCAAGGCAGGCATGGACCTATAAACTAACTTTAGGCCATGAGAAAATTGATTCCGGGCCTCTAAAAATTCACTGAACCCCTGGGTATTTCCCCTCTGCAGACCTGAAAACAACATGCTCTGGCCAATCATATTGCACAAAATTGGAGTGATCAGTCAGCAGTAAATAGGTCGTGGAATGTATTCACCACTGCCGGAAGTAAGTAAATTACAGTAAGGTAAACAAAATAATGGTCAGGCTACTGGTAGGCAATCAATATACTGCTCCACCAGACCTTTGTTAAGCAAAAGACCAAGGAGAGTGATCGCTCATCTCAAATGGAAAGCTCTGACTGGGATTTGCACATAGACCAGGAGAGGAGCTATCTCCATAGGCCATGATCTTTGCTCTTCCATTCAACTACCCTAGCTCTTCAGCCAACCCTCTGTTCATGGCATACGACAACCTTGACAACAAAGACCAACTAAAGGTTTCCACCTTCTTCCTTTCCACATAGATCACCCAATCTTCGAAGTTGGAAGCCTCACCTTTGAAGTAACAGGCAAAATCTTTAAAATGTGACCTTTCAATACAATTTTGGATTTTAATGATGATTTATTGCTACATCTGCATTTACTTTGTAACATCTCTCTGCAAAATGGTTCACTTCCTGCTTCTAATTTTCCTGAGACCCCATGTCGCATCAAGGGTTGGCTACTGCTTTCGTCAGCTCTGTCTCATCAGGAACTGCATGTGGTCGTTGCCTTTTGGAGAAGCGAGAGCAGCCGTTAGTTACTACCTTTGTCATCTCACACGTCAATCGTTGCAATAGAATTCTTGCCGACACGCCTCCTGGACTGCCTTCAGTAGATGCTAAACGCTGCCGCTTGGTTCATCTGTAACAGACGGATATATGACCACGTTACGCCGCTCCTTCGTGACGTTTGGAACTGGCTTCCTGTTCCGTACCACATCGACTTCAAGCTATACTTGCTCATCTACAGATTGATTCATAGATTAGCCCTAGGTATTTGCGCAGTTTCTGCTTCGGGATACACTCCTCCGCATCCAGTCTGCGACTGGTGAAGATCCTCTGTGAAGACCGAACTCCATGTGCAGAAGATGAGATCGCATTTCGGCGACCACGCTCTCTCGGCCACTGGTGCGCGGTGTTGGAACAGTCACCCACCTACCATTAGATTGGTCAAGTCAGTAGACTCCTTTAAAACTGAGTTGAAAGTGTTCCTGTTTTCCAAGGCTTACCCTGTCTGCTGACTTTCGTTTTAGGTTGTACGGCGCCCTTGTAATGGTTAGGGCTGCATTTACGGCACCTTATAAATCGGCATTGCTATTATTATTATTATTCTCAGAAATGGGCGGTGGCTATCCCATCTCTCAGGCACAAGGGTCTTGAGCCTTGACCCCAATGACATTCTGCCTCTCTATGCCTCTTGTTGTATGTTATTTCAACTTGTTGACTAACCTTATTCTAATTCTGTCCTGACACTCTCCAATCTGGATGTAGGAAGTTTCATTCTACTGAGTTGCTCATTGCATGTGATTTGGACGGTGTCTTTAGAGCTGCCTTTTGACTGCAGACAGATAGTGTCTCTTGGCCACTATAATGTATACGTTCTTGATGGCGATACTATTAATTTAGTTGAAACAAGTTAAAGTAAAAACATGGGTTTTTCAGGACCCTCTTTTATATGTTCCATTTCATCAATGATGATGTAAACTTGCCAGAGTGGGGCAAGGAGGACTCACTCTAATGGTTAAACAATATTTCATTTTTTCCTCAATTTTAGGTTATATCCATCAAAATTTAATACATTGCATTTTCATGCAAGCCTGAAATGTGTGCAAAATTGTAGCTCTTTAAGTCGACGGGAACATACCTGAAAAAGAGTTGAAAGATGTCCGATGATCCGTCGATGACAAACTTTACGCAAGCCAAGTTAAATATAAGAAGGTGGAAAAACAACAATTTAAAAAATTCCAGATCCTCCCCGTTTGATCTAATTCTTAGATTAAAAAATATCAATATTAGTCTAAATTGAGTATTCGATTTCCGACTTCAATTTAAGCAATAACGATACGATACCTTGAACTTCCGAATGAACAGATTAAAGTACTCAGTAGGAAATTGTAACAGGATCACATTCAACTCGTCAAAGTACTAACTAAAATGAAACTGACTACTTAAGATACTCATCTGATACTTTAAGAGCTCAAATTCAATCAGTTGAAAAAATACGCTGCATCCCGAATTTCTCACATGATCTTAAACCACCGGAAGTAAGTGTACACCTTGGGAAAATTGATGAAACAATACTCTATATTTTTGGCCATTTTAAAACTAGCCTTTATTCCGAAGACCAAAGTCAACAAGCGTCCTTGTTTTATTCCAAGCTGGAATTTGGTGCGCGTTTGAGTTGAGTCTCTGTATCATTTAGGCGGAGTCTGTATTAGTCGATGAAGCAATGTTTTGTAAGGAGAATCTCTCTCTCTCTAGAAATGGAGATCAAACAGACAATCGATGGAGCGAACTATAGGGAACGTTGACCAATAAAATATGTAGGCCTACGAAATTTCGTCTGGGTATCATCTGTATCTTATCATCACTGGAGGTATATGGTGAGTGAATGATGCGATATCCGGTGGATAAGTGTCTAGGCCGAAATTACTAAGAGAGTAGTTACAAGTATGTCTGTACGCTTGGTGTCCCCTTATTAGCGATAGTTCTGGAGTCACGGGATGTTGAATTGTATGACATCAGGTAGAGCGGGAGAAGAGGCTAGGAAGGTAGGCAAGACGAGTAAGACTTACTGCCGGTATGATTACAAATTCTGTTTTGAGTACGGCCATCCTCAGAACGTTGCCCATTCGGCGACCGCGGAATAGGCAGAGTCAGACCTCGTGACTAATTCGAACGTTGTTACCTTTCGTAGAGAAGAAGCCCATCCTTAATATTTCCTGGTGAGAGCGATCATCCTGGTAGATATAGAGAGCAACCATATAACATTGAGATTTGATAAGGAAGTGACTTGGGCGACTCCAGACGTGTCAGCGACCTGGAGACGACACCGTCCGAAAGCTGGGCAGGCACTGGGGCGGCAGAACGCCACAAACATACCCACTTGAGTCTTCTGTCTGCTTCTTCCGACCATCAGGAAAACTAATTAAGGTCTCCTTCGGATGTGCAACCCTTCAGACAACCCTCATGACTTGACGCAACAACACTTGTGAATAGGCCTAAACTGGTGTCATGCCTCAAGTTGCGCATGGCTTTGAAGTGGCGCTCTAGAAGCATTGAGTTTAGGCCTACTATATATATTACGATTATCGTCTTCCAATCGATTTGTCGAATAAGCGTACGTGTTCTGGCTGGTTCCCGCGACTTCGCTTTTGTAGGCGCTGTAGAAGGTCGCTGTTACGATTACGATTCCTTCAGGACGAATCAATTAACTGTAGCAAGAAGCTTAAGAAGAGATGCTAACGTGCTCACAATTAATAGGATTGCTCCTTTCCCGTGCGGGTGACTTCACACGCTGTATAGGATGATATATAAGAGTATGAATTGCTTAATTATGGTATTAATTTGTTGTCATTTACTCAACTATTCTACTACCAAGCCTTTGCTGTGTGCTCAGTTCGTGTGTGTTGAATATTTTACTTACTTACCTACTTATATCGTTCTGCTTACTTGTCACCGTTGCACATTAAAAAACGCATCTCGTGCCTCAATTTAAAATGGCGGACGAAGAAAAAGTTGTTGCTGCAGGAGATGAAAGTTCAGATGAACGGACATCCAGCTTTTGGTCGGAATTATTGACTAGTCCCCTTAATTTGATCCTTCTTGGACTGTGTTGCTTTCTGTTATATCAGATTGTTAAAAGTCGGCGGCGAGATGCTACGCCACATATCGCTGAACTGCCTCCCCTCAAGAAGCAAGACTTCACGCTTGAACAGCTGCGAAAATATGATGGGCGGGGCGAGGGTGGACGCATACTGATAGCTGTCAACGGGCGTGTATTCGACGTTACCAAGGGAAGAAAAAACTATGGACCTGGTTGGTTAAATAAAGAGTGCCCTTCCTTGATTTGATTCTATTGTAGCACATTTCACTTTTGTTCATTTTGTTTTAAATTATACAGGAAGGCGGCTTTTGATGTTTTTTTTGGAGAAATGTATTGATTTTCGGCTTAACTTTGAGTCAGTTCTTGTATGCGTTTTCATGTAATGAATAAACAGGCCTGTAAATAGATGCAAGTGTATATGTAAAGCTGCATTCTAACAGTGCCCATGTGTCAAGCGGACAGAAGAGATGAATGATACAGTCATCAGTAAGGCTGTCAAAAAGTGTTGAAATCACGACCTGTCGGTACCCGTCAGGTACCCGACCGCGTGGATATTTTGTTAGGAAATGTAGGGATTTGCGCATATTTACGAAATGTCGGGCACCCGAGAATCGATTTTTTAGCCCGGGCAGTTAGCCAATATGACCAACGGAATATTTCTGGCATATGTTCTAGTAAAATCACGCATTTATATGGAATTTCGTGTACTCAAAAACTGATTTTATTACCCGGGTAGTCAGCCTCGGGCGGGCATCTGAGTACACAATGACAGCGTTAACAGTCGTCAGGTGCAATTAGTTGAACTAGTTCGTTGGGATGAGGTTGACACTTGATTGTGAGTGTCCCATTTGGCGAGTGCTGTGAGGGAGACCATGATCTTATAATGAATGCACCGCCTTTAGGTGATGCGAATGCCACTGGCCGCTGTTAGTATATCAAATGTTGGTGAATTGTTCAATTCGAAACTAGCAATGTCCAAATATCGGAATTTATAGATTTATTGGTCTACAGTTCTTAATATTTGTTTTTCAAGAAATAAATTTGTGTGCGCACACTGAATTCTTATATGCGCTAAACGGCCTGTGTGTGCGTGCACATGTGCAGTTGCGCACAACTTAGAGGTAACACTGATCCTCAGAGAGTTACCTTTGTGAGCCTTTTTTTTAAAGCAAACAGAAATTGTCTGTTTACAGTTTAGATAATAGACATGTATGCTTAAGTTAGATTTAATTAATCGAATAAAGATGTCAATCAAACAAACAATCAATCTTGTGAAATTGGATGACCAATGATGGCAATAAACAGTTGTTATGCATGAAGTATGGATGAAACCTTGCCGCAGCCTATGCGACTGTTGTCTTTAGTCCACGTTTTGTCTTATCTGTAGGATTTTACATTGAGTTATATCCAATGGACCGAAATTCATCTTCATAATTTTATCTTTTCAGTTTAGTCCTAAAGCAAATAGTTTAACGTCAAAATGAATCTGACATGGTAATGAATCAGGCTTCCATTTCATATTGAACGATATTTCGTTTTGTTATCATATTGCCAAAACAGTTTTGCCCTTGAAATATTCTGTTAAAGCCACTCTTTTGTTGTTATGTTATATATATATATATCCTATTCCTAATGATAATTAGTAATTGGTGCCAGTGGTGCTGATTCATGCAGTGGTGCTTTGTCTTAGGTGGTCCATACGGAGTGTTTGCTGGAAGAGATGCCTCTCGCGGTCTGGGAACGTTTTCTGTAAAGGAAGATGCAATTAAAAACCACTATGATGACCTCAGTGATCTCACGTCAAATGAGATGGAGGGTATACGTGAGTGGGAATTGCAGTTTATGGGTTAGTAATTCTTCTTGTCTTTGGCTATGTTGCATGACTGCATGCTTTGTGTTGCTTAGCCTTCAGTCACTATCTAGATCTGTGCATAACTTATATAAGTTAAATAGAGACTTGAAACAATTCTTTCTAGTTGGAAAAATCTAATATATTTGCCTAAAATTTTAAAATCTTATTTGCTAGATTTCCTATTGTTTGTCAAAGAATGAATTAAATTACATCAGACTTAGCAGTAGCCTTCTGTTATTTCTTGTAGCTTTTTACAGCAGCTGAAAGTCAGATTTTATGACAAGACCTTCATCTCATAAATTGATATCTGCGGTAGCCTGTCATAGAGCTCCTACATTTTTCCACCAGCTTAATCATTTATATTTTCATTTGATGATAGTATCAATAATTAAACTATCTGCAAAGACTAGCCATTCCAGAACAATGTTTCATTAATTTTGTATTCCTTAGGCACTCATAGGTAAAATAATTAAGTTATGATATATAGTAATTGTAATGAAGGTAATGAAACCTTTCCCACTCCAATGAAAACAAGGGAGAAAAATGGAGATGAGATTTGTTTTAAATTGATAAAAGGAAGCAAAGTATTGTCTTTGACTTGTGCATTATTGGTGACAGGCAAAGTTTCTACTTTGTAAGGTATCTGGTGCAAAATGACCTCATGCCATAATACTGTGGTAACAGTTAACAATTATCGATGAACCAAAATTCGTAGTACTCAGCATTAATTGGACTCAGGACAAGTATAGGGTGCGAGTATTAATAAAAATCCACTCTGATTTTCTGTTTTGAAGACATACATTTATTTGGAGTTTAAGATAGTTTTTCTTCAGAAGCCAAAAGCCAGATTTTACCTTGTTTTCATCAAATGTGGCCAACAGTTTGTTTAACTTGCTTGAGTGCCTTCATGCAGCGTGCTTACCAGTCGTCAATAGGTGACCAAAGTTATAAAAATTGGGCAAACTGCCAAACAAAAAATCAAGAGAATGAGGCTTTTTCAATATTAAAAATTCAGACTCTGTGCAACTCACTTGAAAAACTCTGTTCTCTGCAGAAAATTGACAAGACAGTAGCAAGTTTTTATATCGCACGATCATCCTTAAGCCATTATAAACTGAAACTTAAGCGATCGGTTTTGTAGTTGGTTGTGTGAGTCATCTGTCCATTGGTCTGGTAGTTTTTCTTTTATGTATACAGGGGATTGGCACCCGTCCTCATTTGTTGGGTTATGTGTAAATGTATGCACAAACTGCACATCTTAATTAAGATCTGGTTGGCTGCGTGTTCAGTTGATGAATATATGGTAGACCTCTTGGCAAATTCAGATGTATTTGGGCACTTGCTCAGATTTCATTTATTTGAACAGTTACTCATAACAAAGGTGCCATTTAAAAAAAATTATTTAATGGTTGTGAGTGAAATTCATTTTCAGTAATAAATTATAACAACAGTTGAACAGTTATTGATGTGGGATCACGTGGTTGTTAGTATGCTGAAGGGTTTAAATCTTCATCATTCAGGATATTTATAATAATTTCTTGTTTCATTGGCGCCACCTAGCAGATTCTGTGTACATCAAGGACAAAAGTGCCTATAAGCAGATTTGTTGAATGTTTGGCTGAAATCGAGATTAGTCACTGTACACTGTAAGAAATTACATGACTTGTGAGCGAGAGTGGACAAGCGACTCAGGGCTAAGCAAATAAAGTTGATAATGTTTCATACTTATGGTTTCCTGTTGAAGTTTGCTAATGGGACTGCACTATTGGTTAGAAGGTATTATTGTATCAGAAGGAACATGATCTTTCGACTTGTGGGCATCAGCATCCTTTAAGGTGCTGCTTATGACAGCTGCCAAGTGTTGATCTTTACTGCTAATTGTTTGAAGTTTCTTAGTTCGTGAACTGTCTAGCATTCTGCCTGACAATTATAATCTCTTATAATAAATTTTTTATTGTTTTTTTTATTTGGTCACCTGCTGTTTGCGTTTTCAGAGAAGTACCAGTTGGTCGGGCGGCTACTGAAAGATGGCGAGGAGCCAACGGACTATACAGACACGGAAGAAGAAGTGACCACATCGGACAAAACCAAGGCAGAATAATTAACGAACATCTGTTGTAAGATCCCCTTCCATAAGTGCGGAATCATTGTTCTCCAGTGCTTCATATACCTAAATGTGTTATCTGATCGATAAATTAAAGTTACAGGCCTGCTTTCTAGTGACTTTATTGTTCAATTTCATAACGTCAAACCAAACTGTAATTGTTTGAATTTGACCAGTAATCTTGGCTATATTGTCTGTTTTTGTGTGAGATAGTCATTGATGTTAAGACGAAGTCCTCTGAACCGTATATGAAAATGTTATGATTTATTGTAGCTTTGCACTGCATTTGTGTTAGTTAAATGAAAGATAAGTGTTGTTTCTGCGATGAACATCTGGTTGGTGCTTTTTGCCTATGTTTCTACAGGGCATCTGTTTTATTTTAAAGCTGTTTAACCCATTAATGATGAGCGTGCACTAGAATTGAAAATGGGAAAGCAATGCAGCCCGTCATTTAAGTGTTGAGCGGTTTTGGTGGCGGCTACTGAATTTACTGGCTATTCGTGCTTTGACATTATGATTTCGTGTTCATATTGCTGTAAATATATGTGTCGTCTATTGTCTTGTGCATGTAATTAAATTAATTTAAGTGATTGAATTAGAATAGACTAACCAAAATTGTTGTTTTTCAGTTTTCAGTAGAAATTATTATTCTGATTGTTGTTTACTTTGGTTGCTGAAACTTTGTTGTCGCATTTTGCAAATGGCCAGAAGAGTTTATTTGGAATGAAGGAATGAATGATAATAATGCAGTTAACTTCTGGGTCTCATATTCCAAGTCGGACATTGTTAACTAGGCTGGCAACTTCTGGTTGTGTACTTTAGTTTTCAGAGTGTATTATTTTACAATTACGGTTATTACTTGCCTAATGTGATTATCTTATTGATTTTATTGCAGTGAAAGCTATGGGTTTTGCTGTTAGTTTTGGTTATAGTGGAACTTAAAATGTCACCTTCAGTTGATATGAAGCTAGGTGATGTGGAAGACTGCCAAACATATAGAATGTGTTTCCTATGACTCAATGTGGTTTCTAGATTTACTTGTTTCTCAGTCAGTTTTAGACAGTCCTTGACATTCAGCTTGAGTAGCTGCAATGGGTTGTCATGGTGATGTGATTTGAAGCCCTGTTGATGTTAAGTTTGGGCTTGCTGTTAGATAAATATTTGCTTAGGATGTGATGAGTTGTAGTTTCAGATATGTGCATTTCAAAACCTTCCATGGAAACAGCAGTGTTCCAAATGTTTTTGGCATATGTTTAGATTAAATGATTGAATTGTCTTGTGAATTGGTGCATATTTCAATTTGATAATGTTTTGTTATCAACATTTCTATGGTTATTATTATTTCGTGCATTGTTCGTAACTTAAGTTAGAACTGATAGTTGGGAAGAGAAAATTAAGTTAGTGCTGGAATGATAAACTATAACTTTTTTATTTTTTAAAGGCCTAATTGATCACAGAAATTATTGTTACATTTGTCTTCTTATTATTATTAATATTATTATTGCTATTAATATGTTTTCGTAATATCTTATTATTGTTATTCAGTTACTGTTGCTTGTTATATGTTTATATCTTGAGAATACATTGATATGTGTCTGGTAGTAGGATTGGCGAATGAATATAATTTCTTATCTTGTCGATTGTCATGTACACAGGAAGAAAGAGGAGTTGTGGTTTTTGTCGTGTGAGGAGACTGCAAATGGAGATTTTTCCTTTAGGGAGTTGGTGACTAGGTGTTGGAGTGTGGTTTTGCCTAGAAGGACCTGTTGATCGACCGATGCCTTGTGTACTGTGCCACTCGAGCTCTGCTTTAGAGAAACTCGATAGTGAGTGATCAGTTGTTTGAAATGTTTATCTTAAGTTCAACATCTACTGCACACGTAAGTGAGGAGAATCGTTCTAGAAAATGCTCAAATTGTTTGTTGGACGTCGCATGTCACCCGGCTAACCGGGTGACCTGTTTGCCAATTGTATTCACTGATATTTTCTGTGTGAGTTTTGGTGTTTGATTTCACGAGAGGACGAGGTCACCTGGTCATTTGGGTTGCTGTTGCCATAGGCCGTTCAACGCCATTTTCAATGCCTTTTCAGATACGAGGATGATTACCTTTTTCAACTTTGCTGTAGAAATGCTTTTATATGGTGAAGAAATTGTAAAAGAGTTAATATTCTAGTATGATCCTATTTATTTAGCATTGTTCGAAAGTGATCAATTGTGGGATACGGCTTGTTCCGAATTTATTTCCTCATATAACAGGGTAAGTGAGGTAGGCTTCTACATATCTGTCCTTGCCAATGGGAATGGACTTGTTAGCATTTCCGTTAGCTTGTTCTTTATGGAAGTCAGACAAAATACTTTTGTGTGGGAAATGGCACAGCCAATGCATTGATAACAGATGTTCGTTTAAACATAGTATGTGGCATAATGTAATTGGTTGACAAGTGGAACTGAGATACATTTACACGAATCAGATGAAGGAGATCAATATTCTTCATCTTGTAAGAAGCAAAAACCACGCTCTGATTGATCTCTTCAGTGACAAAAGTTCGATTCCATCTTCTCTGCTGAGGTCACATGTAGACGAAAGGGAACCAGTTAGTTACCTGCAAGTTGGACCACGGAAGAATCGATTTCTTTTCCGACAAATTTACTGAGGGATGCGAGGGTTGCTCCCGGCTTTATGTGATACCTGGTTCATTATTAAATTCTTAAATCCTCTGCAGTCGATTTCTCCTGGATTTCTATGGTATCTAGGCTAAAGCCTGGATATGACAACCACTTAATAGCCACGTTTTCTGCCTACGCGTGATATATGGTGCATTCCGGACTAAAACACCCTCAGATCTGACGTTAAACGATTTCTGTTGTATATCCCTGTTTATGATAAGGGTCTAGGCCCTGTGTAGGATCTCTGAGTTATCATCAGATGTTATGTGCAGTGATGTCTATAGTCTGCAGTTACAATTACTTTGAGTATTGGATGTTTGCATGTGTTTGACCAGAGGTATGTTTAGAAGGCTCGTTTGTTTACTTTGAGTTTCGTTACAACTGAGCTTAAAGAAACCTAAAATAGAGAAATGAATACAATTAAACATGTTCATATTAATGGCACTGGTAATCGTGTTGATACTTTGTGGAAGTTGAAACCCTGTGTCTGAACAAGCGATATGTGTCGATTGTACTCTATAGAACTGAAGTGGATCTTAGACATTTATAATAGTATTTTCGCCCATGAAAATTTTAATCAACTATGTTTCTATGGCATTTGAGGCAAATTCGGAAAAACTTTGAATAAACACAAGGCTTTGCATTTCTTTTTAAGCTGTCTGAATCTGGTGATTATGAGACAAGTTAACTGTTTGCAGCTGCTTTTGGCACTGGCTCTTCTTTGGCCTCTGAAATCTAATCGAATCAAATGTTACGCTGTCATCTTAATGAACACAGCTTTAACTGATGATAACATCTGGTGACTTCATTATCAGAAATTCAGAATCATATTCCTTGTCAGAATCCTTGGTTACTCTAGCAACCATTTGAATCTGTTTAAACACAGAAGTAGTAAAGTATCAACTACTGATGATGTTTGACTACTTTTAACTGGATGGTGTGTGTGTGTAGTGATAGTGTAATAATATTAATATTGTTTTAAATGAGTGGTTCGTCCTTTTGTAGGCTGTGACTGGGTGCCTTAGTTTCACTGATAGCGTCGGTTTGACTACTATTGAGGACATCATCATTTGATTTCTTTGTTTACTAGCACAAAACAAATACCCATCTGCAACAAAGCAGAAAGGATTTAGGAAAATCTTGGTGCTTAGGTAACATTTATAATCATGACTAAACAGATTATCATTAATTGCTTGTGCTGCATCTGTTTGTATATCTATATATGTATATATATATATATGTGTGTGTGTGTCTGTCTGTCTGTCTGTCTGTCTATATATGTAGGCTATGTATGTACTTGTATGTGTAATTTGTATAATGTAGATTACAGCGGTGGGTTCTGTAATATCTGGCCCTATTGATAGAGTAACGCGATGTCAGCCCAAGACCAAAATGACAACACCTTGAAATGAAAGTCAATTTAATCGGACTATCCTGATTTTGTTGGCTTTGTTAAGGTATGTCTTATGTACGATTCTCATTGCTACAAATACAACAAAACAGGCTTAATGAACAGCGGATGTTTCTCACAGTGTGTGCAGAGACAGGCGACGAAGTGTAAGAGGGCAGTCGCGGGAAAGATGAATCCGGTGGTGAAGCAGCAGGCAAGCGTCTGGGCACAGATGGCGCACAGGATCTATGCTCTGGCCACCCAACTGAACATCGCCTCTGCACCAGCAACACACTTGCACACGCTCCACAGTTAATGGTCATCACTGTCGTAATCATTCATTCATTCATTGCAAAAATTTATATAGCGCCCCTTCAAGGTTACTACTCAGGAGCGCTCCCGACTCAATCCCGGCTGAAAAAAACCTCTTAAGTTTACTGTAAAATGCATCTGAATGAACCTTAGGCATTATGGTAGCGCATTCCATGCCATTGGGCCAACAACAGAGAAAGCGAGATGGTGTGTAAGAGTGGTGTAAGAACCGACATAATTATTCGTGATCGTAATCTCAACATTTCTACAGTACCCACAAGCGAAGTCGCAGGTACAAAGCAGGTCACAGAGAGGAAAACTCATAAGACTGTTTCACTTGTCTCCTAAATTACGTAGAAACGAAGTCACACTGGAGAGCCATAATACGTCGGTTGAGGCTTTTATCATAATGTTGCAAAGCATTTATTTTTTAATCAATTACATCTTTCACAATTAACGTGAGAAGTGTAATGTAAGGATTTCTCGGTGAAGCCAGCTGTCTGCAGCTAATCTTCGTTACATATAGCATCCGCACAGAGCTTCTGATAAGATACAGTTTTCATATTGTAACCTACTTTGTAAGAATGATTCCTATTCAGCAGAGTCTGTTCGTTTCCTTTGGCCATCGAATACATGTAGTGGCCGTTTTAAAGAAAAGGCATTGCACAGTTAGGCCTATTACTAAAAACAAACAACATACACTACTCAACTACCGAAAATAAGTGTGGTGCCATGTTTTTAGCATTGCCTGCCGGACAGAGGGCATGTCATCTTTTTGCCAAGGGTTGCCAGACGTCCGGCAACAAGAGCACACGATGGCCTATTGGCCTGATGTCCTCTGTTGGGCAGGCAATGCTAAAACCCTTGTCCTAATTGGCTGAAATGCACTGTCAATCAGTGATAGTGGAGGAACCGAAAACGTACGGAATTCATGAGACAGATCGTTCCAGAGGCGTGGTGTGGCGTTGGATATGGCTCGGTTGGAGAAGTTGAAAAGTCGAGTAGGCTGTAAGAGTGAGAAAAGAACATGATCGGGTAGAGCGGGTTAGCTGGATGGTGAAGAGTTCACGAAGATATTTATGAGCTGGGAGTATTGTATGGAGTTGTATGCTAGCGAGATAGGACTTTTAAGCGGATGTATAGAGTACTCTAAGATTTTTAGCCAATGGAGTGATTTGAGTATTGGAGTTATGTGATGATAATTGGGTCCACTGGTGACGACTCTGGCTAGTGGGTTTTGCCACTGGACAAGTTGTAGACGCTTGAGTTGCGTTCGTAGCTTCAAGGTTGAGGAAAATGGGATTGCAGTAATCGAGTTTTGAGTGTACATGTCAATGGAGCTATTTTTGAGGTATATGGTGCAGGCAGTTTTGAAGTCGAGTATAGGTTCCGATGACGGTCACGGTCCAGCCGAGCGGCGCATTCATCTTGAACAGCGTCACAGAACGCCGTGGTCCATGCCAGGAAGGTTGTGCAGAAAGATCACACTGACTACCGTGGTAGTTTCAGCTTTCCGTGAGTCATCTAACTGTCTTACTTTCTCAGGACTTTGATCGCAATCTGCATATTCATTAGGACTCGAAACCAGCCTCTGTTGCTTTTCCTCCTAACATTTCCGGGTATACCTCCATCTTCATCTTTCTTTTTTCCATCAACTGGTCGACGTGAAAGGAGGGCAACATAATGGACTATCATGTTGCCCTCCTTTCATGTCGACCAGTTCTCTTCTTCCTCTCCTCTCTCCATCTCTCTCTGCCTCATCAGCCTCCGCATCCGATTCCAAGAGTATGATTCTGTCTCCGATATCTTGACCTCCTGCTTCTTTGTCGCTCATAAGTGCCCTTCCGTTATCGTCTACTCCCCTATCTTCTGTTCCTATTTCGTCTCTTTCTTTCCCGTCGCTTCCTCTCTCATCTATTGTTTTCGTGTTCCTCACCTTGCCACCTCTTCAGCTCCTCTTCCATTCTTTGATCGTCGCGCACCGGTGTCTGACAAGAAGGCGAAAGAGTTGAGGACGTTTCCCAAGAGGATACCCAGAACTTCAATCACGACCATAGGGATAGGGACCAAGAAGCCGGCAGAGCCGAGAACAGAAGTCACCATGACGACCAGTTCAAGGACCGTGATGTGATAGATGCGTCGATGTGGTAGGGTCCAATCCGTGACGTAGCATGTAGGCCAGGCACCCCAGGTGCAGGGTAGCAAAGTATCCGCACAGACCATCCACAAACGATCCAAGCTGAAAGAACCAGACGGAAGCGTATCTCCACATGATTGCGGTCAAGGTCATGCCTTCATTGTGATTCAGACTATAGCGACGGGAGAACACCGTAACTTCGACCACGCTGATCGCTCAGCGTTTCGAGAACGGTGGAAGAAAGCGCTGGAACGCCGGCCACCACCAGTGCCTTTAGTATCACAAGCATTGAGCTGTAGTACTGCGCCTCATCTGCGATCGAGATCACGGAGCTAGAACCAGCGCCTCATTCAAAGGATCGAGTAGTTGTGCAACGAGCGATGCCTGGTTCCCCAGTAGTTGGTCCCTGATCCAGTCCACGATGTATTTTTCCGTCAAGATCGCCATTGGAACACTGGTCAACGAAATGAGGCCGATCACGACCTCAACTTGGAAGATGCTCTTATCACTCTGGCAGCATCTCTCATCAGCAGGCTTCGTATCTGGCTACATGCAAGCTTCAAGTAACGGAAATCATTCTACGAAGATAACAACGCGTAGATAATTACGTCTGTGATAGACAGACTAAACGTCGGCAGAATAACTTGTAGAAGAATACACACAAACCGGGAACGAGCCGAGAATTTCGATTTAGCACAAAAGCTTGGGAAGAAAAGGGTTGAATTAAGCTATATGGTAACGTAGCCTGAAGAGGCCTATCAACAATAATGCCTATAAGAATAAACACATAAACACCTGTAGCTTATACGTAGGCTATAATAAACGAGTCACGTAACTCACGTTGTGTTCCATCTGGATCATTATTACCGAATGTTGCCTAGCCTATGATTCTATCCAGTGGCCAATTTGTGCAAATAGTGGCCTAAATATCGAATTGAACTCCAACAATATCCTGGTTGAGGTTCTAATATTACTCGTGAGGAACATATCAAGCCTTTGATGCAAAACTATGCTGCAAGCGATGGTGACTGCAGTATTACCACAGGCTGACGCATCAGAAATGACAAGGGAATGCATGGTTTCATCTGCAGAATAAATGTGTTTTATCGGGCCTGCATACTTAACTGCACAAGTGCAAATGCTTCACACAGGGTCTACTGTTACAGATATATAGGTCTATGATGTCAGACCATAGCCAGCCCTGTCGTCTTCTTCGATAACGCCAACTCTTGTTCTGCTGCTGCAGTGATGTCAAGTCTTGAAAACAAGTTTCAAGGCATTCAGAATTCTACGGCTCGCGATGTGATGTTTGCATCTACTAGTACAATATTTCTGAACGCTGCTTGTAATTAACTTACGCTGTATTGCTTTCATTTAGAATACGCGACGAGATTCAAACTGGCCTGTCTGACATGCAACACTCGTCTGAAGAGCATTCTTTCTTAATGCTATCATCATTCTAGTCTCATTATAATTATTATAGTTATTAACCTATTTATCTTACCACAACCGTCTCGCCATTCAGTCTTCTATCTTCGGATATTGGTTGAACTTCGATGTAGCACGATCAATGACCCTCGTGCATTCAATGTTGCTGCCCTAACGGAATGGAGCCAAAGACCAATGTCCCTCCGAAGTCCCTATATCTCGTTTGGCCCTCAAGCGCTCTGGACATCTAACTATTCTGTACAAAACTGGCGACGGACTGACCGTACTCTAAGCGGGATTATTCAGTTTTTGTACAATTGGCAATAATAACGGATCCTATAAAATACTTAGATTAATGATGCGAAGGGCCAGCATAGGCCCTCCATGCACGTATACGCAAGCATTAGACAGAACACTAAAACTCGTGAATAACTTTGTAATAAAGGCAATTGAGTCACACGAAAATGTTTCCTTTACAGCCAGACAACAGCCTTACATTCTTCAGGTGATCGCGTATTCTTTCTATTTTAATCTTTTTCATCACAACGTATAAGCTGGAAACAAAATAAAGCTGTACGCTACACAAATATTTATTTCCACAGCAGCGCGTGGCTTAATATGCAAAGGATCAATTCATGAGACGAATGGTTAGGTTGAATATATCATATTGTGACTGTGAAGATGGCTGCAAGATTCTTCGGTTGAATGCGATGAAAGTCTTCCAATAGGACCAGAATACTTCTCTAGCATCCTCCGTCAAAGACAACAGCATGGAGGTTAATGAACTGTTTAGTTGTCCCGCAAACTGGAAACGACGCATTCATTCACACATTACAAAGATTTTTATGGCACCTATCTATGGTGACTACCCAGAGTTCCTTCCGATCCCAGCACGGCAAAAAGAGCAGTTTTAAGACTGGAGTACAACGCGTTAGAATGGACCCTGAGGAAGAAGTGCAGCGCTATACAAAGCCGACCAACAAGGACGGACGAAGAGGACAAAGGTAGGATGGGGCAAGGCACAGAAAGCACTTTGTCTACTCCAGTATATTAAAAGAACAAATCACTTCTGGTCAGCGAGTACAAAGTATTATCGCGCATACGTAAAAACGGCGTTTTGTCATAATTTTATACAGCATAATTTACAAACGTACTTAAGACTTTTGGAAATAATGAAGTGAAAAATGATCTACACCAAGGCTAGTAATTGCACACATTCTGCACAGAATTTGCCGTTCTTGTGGATGTAGTTGCAAGTGCTCATCAGCGATCATAAAAACAACATTTTAAATAAGATTAATTTTTGCAAAAGACCAGTTCACACAGAACATGTAATTTTCTGGACTTTATACTGGAACAATATTTTAGGATTGAGTTTCGACTATGTCGCTATATATGTTGAAAGAAGACGAAAGAGGTATGTGAGAAACTTGCATTAATATTTTCGGTATTGAGGACTTCCGACTCCTTTCCCTACTTTCAACCCGTCCACCCCAACCTCTCCATTTATTAAACTTCCCTAACTTCTCAACGAGATCTTTCTCCCCATTTCTTAGAATGAGCATTTGCTCAAAAGTTTAAATGGCGTAGAAGCCTATATGATGGCATTGTTACTGCTATGAGTGTTTGGCTTTTAGGTTTTATTTAATTATTGAGAGCTATGTAGATTGATTTTAACCAGTTACGAAAATCAGCATCAAGTCTGATGTAGAGCGTTGTATAATCTGGTGAAGGTAGTTGATGCGTCACTGCTTTCCGCTCCAATGGTTCATTGGCTTCGTTTGATTCAAGGAAACGACGCCCACGTCGTTTTGTTTCCCTTCACAGTCCAAGATCCTCCAATCATCAGGCAAATGACGATCATCTTCTGAAGAAGCGTCAGATGTGACTCTTTCAAATTCTTCAATTTTCTCATCAACAGATGACACATACAGCAATTTATTAACACTTGCGGAGACGATGACGTCGGATAATAATCCTCCATTTGACCTTTTGACCACTGATCTCGTTCCATTTCCTGCACTGTTGTCGATGTCTTCCGGTGACAGAGTTCCGTTCTCGAGTGGACCCAGGATCCGGTATTCCTTTCCGCGGACATTGTATAGAGTATGGGCGGAACTGTCGGATAACGATTGTATTACCTCAGGAGGATTAATCAAGCGTTTATAATTAGCTACAGTTAGACAGTTATTGCTGACTGGTTCTGGGGTGATAGCGTCACCCAAATCGGTAGATCTCGAAGGCAGAAGTAATTGTGGTTTCCTATCGGATGCAGACATCTGTGTGTCACTTTCCAAATGGAGACTATTGGACGACCTGTTGAAGAAGGCGTTTTCATCATCATCATCATCATCAACAACAACAGCATCATCATCATCGTCGCCATTCTCCTGTTCCGAATACAATAAAGAACCCGGATGTTGGTGTGTACAGAAAGCTCTCATTTCGTCTACTGGTTCCCTGGTTAGAATCGACAGCATCTCGTTAGTTCTCGTCAGATGTTCTCGATTCTCGGCCACCAGACGATCCATCTCAGCGTCGAGGTCAAAGGTCGGGGGATAGAGCTGCGCTTCCAAGTCGACGATCCTATCGATGGCTCGGTCAATGCCAGCGTCAGTCTGCCGTGTTACTCCAAGACTCTCGTCGTCGTCGTCGTCGCTGGCACCGAAGGCATCACTGCGCAAACCGGTTTCAGAGGCTGGCAGATCGAGATCGACGGATGCCTGGTCGCTCCAGGTTGGTTCAGTGCGCTCGCTGATGATGCTCAGCGAGTCCTCATCGTTGAAGACGCGCAGATAGCGCCTCGGCTGCAGAGGCAGGAAGCCCATCCCTTTATCCTCCTCAGCAACCTCGACCACAATCGGATTCGCTTGATCCACGACGAATTCGGTAACATCTTCCAAAGACGGAAGGGATGGAAGACAGTTGCCAATATAATGGTCTGTTCCATCACCCCTTTCTCCATCAGATGACCCGACCCAAACAACCATATCTCTTAGGACTCCCTCTAAACCAATTTCTTCTTCCCAGTCTTGATCATAAGTCAGTGACGGGCCCTGGAAGAGCTGCTCGATTTCTGCTTTCCAGGCCGATAGATCAAGGTCAAGTTCGAGTGACCTGGAGTGATGATCCACTGAACGAACGGATATCAGCGATTCTTCTGCGTCTGATCTGGAATTGTCAGTGCTTTGAGACTCTACTTCCTGCCTAGCTCTTTCCGGTGAAAATTCTTCAAAGCTCCTAGCTTCGAAGCCAGACCATGAATGTAACTTGCTGGATGCGGAGTCATTCGTAACATGGGATCTTTGCACAGTAACTGGTGATTCTTGTTCAGTACCAGGTGACTTTCGTTCAGTACCAGGTGACCTTCGCTCAGTCTCAGGTGACCGTCGTTCAGTTCCAGGTGACTTTCGTTCAGTATCAGGTGACATTCCTTCAGTACCAGGTGACTTTCGTTCAGTGCCAGTTACATCACGAGGTTGGAATTCCTTCAACACGTGCGATTCATCTGAAATGTTCATTTCACCAACAAATCACAATAGGTATAGACACATCGCATCTATCGATGAAACTATTTAAACAAATTATTAATTTATATAAACAGCGTGTAGTGAAAAACTGCAAAGTGTCTGGTTTAAAAATCTCCGCACAAGCAAGCATGCACTCATTGCTCTGATAAACAGGAATACACAACTAAAAACTATTGGCCTATCATTACTTATGCTGTGCTACAATTGTTTCACAGCTATATAGGCCTATTTTCGGTTCCAACGATAATTAGAGGTTTATCTTTCGCAATAATTAAACGGAAGAAAACACACTTTGAGGAAAACTCGCAACTTTTTCGACTTCTTTCAGTACATAATGCAATGATGAGCGATTTGTCTCAAATGATAAATAACTATCCTAACCATACGAATAATTATAACTTATGTAGAATATTAACCGACTTGATAATACATAATCTACAGCGGCTTGCGTCGTTCGTAAGTCAATGTTTCAAACGATAACAGAACTGTGTTTATTTGACTGCATTGACTGGACAACTGGACATTAATTAATTAATTAATTAATTAATTCATTAATTCATTCGTCTTAAAGTTTATTTGGCGATCCAAAGTACAATTCCCATTAATATTTTATTATATTACTAATTCATTCAACTTATTGCACTGGAGATCCAATTAAGGACGGAATGGTCCCGCAAGGTAGCGCCAATTAATGAGGTAAATAGGCCTATAGAGTAGTCGAGTATAGAGGCCAAAATGAGATTAGATGAAATTAGATTGAGGAGCAACGCTTAACTAGTCATAACTAACGAGCATACTTTAAACGAAAAAGTAAAATGAGAATAACATAAAATTATTTTATTGAGTTAGCTGAGAATTATTGCATGACATAGATGTAGCTTTGTAAGATTGCTTAAATAACTTTCTGATTGCGGTCTACGCTGTGCAGTGCTCCATCACTCAGGATAATAATAGCCACAGAAGGAGTTATAATCTATTCAAAATTCACTTAAAAGGTGCCATCTTTTGAGTCTTCTGAGTATTTACAAAGAGTCATCATGACATGCGCATTAGGTCATATGTTGCCTACATGCATCTTTTATCAGCACTTGAAACTGCACTCTCTCTTTTTAGGCATTTATAGATATGTCTTGAAATGGCACTAACAAAATGTTTTGGTGGATAGATGGATGGATGGACGGAAATGGATATTTTGAAAAAATGGATGGGTGGAAGGATGAATGAATGGATAAGAGATGCTACGATTAGTTTGAAGGATGAATAGATCATGAAAAGGCGCAAGTTTACAAAAGACGATATATAAAACCCAGATATTTCCAATACAAACTCGTCCATTATGACCCAGCCTGATTCTCTTATTCAAGCTGTGCAAATGAAGTTAATTATTCCAACCTGTTATTGTTTCATGACCGATGGCCTCCTGTCGAGCCTCGTTTCTGACGAGGTCTTCTGTTTCATTCTGTAAACTCGTCCTTTCTGAAATCTTTCCTGCGTTCGAAACAGAACCGTGACGTGGCTCTAGTTCCGCATCACTGGCCTCCTCGCAGATGCGTGTGGAATTCGTCGAATCGGAACTGTCCTCTCTGAAACTGCCACTCAGATCCTCAAACGTTCTGTAACTCCGTATTCCACGAGTCTCCTGGTAATTTTGCAACCTCTCTGGATACCATTCATCACTTAGACATCGCTTTGAGGCAGGGTGGCCCCGTCGAAAGACCTCCGCGTCTGTACGTCTCCTAGCAACCGAATCGACATGGCCCTGAGGATGACTGAAGGGTACGAGTCCAACATCGGTGCTCAGTGCTTCGTCTTTCCCAATCAAGTTTCTGGACAGCAGCATCAGCATCTGTCTGTCATCTTCATCCGGATAGGCGCATCCATCTACCGGATTCAGCTGCCGACCGGAGTCTGCTGCACTGCTGAGGTTGCAGGCATTTGGAGTTGGAGGGTCTTCTTGCTTCCTCGTACGGGGTAGGGTAGCTAAGGTGAAGGATTTCGATGCAGGTAATGTTCTGCGGTCGATTCTGACGGAACTGGCTCCTTCCACGTCCTTACGAAATGTCAAGGTCGAGGACTCGGATTCCGTCACTCGCCGAATACGTCTTTTTCCGGAAAATGTCCGGTGAAACCAAGAACCAGACTTTAGATACAATTGCCTGGAACAACGTCAGCTTCATCATCAACATCATCTGGACTCGTAATAGACACATTTTAAATTTCATGTCTATTCGTATACCACTGATTGCCCAGAATTCATTTCTTCAGGTTGTTACCTAACTATTCACTCATTGCAACCGATTAGGACTCATGCATCAATTCATCGAATCATTCATTTATTATATTATCTGTTGATTAAATCATAGAACAAAATTAACGAAAAACACAATGAGCACTATATTCGAAAATTCGCAGTATAATTTGCGAGACATTTATTTATTTCACAAATTATATCTTATTTGATTAACTTGCCTGTTGCCAAAAGGATAAAATCGAGAAGCCCTAGAAAACTATTTTGTGCAAGCAAACATGCATCTATGGAATGGCTAAATATCTGACTCTACCAGGCTACTCCGTGTAGTAAGTGGTTGCATTGCAACACTGGATTATTTTAGCAATACGTTGGACAAGAAACGCTCGTCATACCCAGACGGGCCTTCAATTTCAGTTTATGCTATCTTAATGAACCCTGCAGCGTTTCAGAGGCTGAGGGATGAACGGAAAGCTGCTGGCTGGCTGGTTGGCACATCTGGCAACATTCCTTTGGGCTGCCACCAGCCATGTCCCTGGTAGGACCGACGATATACAGTGGATATGATCCAACCAGGGTGTCTAAAATAGTCACCACTTCTGGTGAGAGTCCTTTCCGCCTGAAAGGGCACGAGGGTTACCGTTGCACCATCTGGGCAACGGCCATCGGACCTACCGCGTCCTTAAATAGGGCAATCAGATGCCCTCCGTATTAGGTGACTTGGGGCAGCATGTATGGCGGTCCTACCTGGAACTCGACCGACAGAAGAACCCTACTGGACTGGGGAAGTAGATATTTCCCTAATGAATTACTTAGTTTCTGTAATTCAAATATAAATGTTAGTTTAATATAAATTAGCAGTTATTGAAAGGTCACGGAGACATGACGTAAGCCTACTGTTTCTTGTAGCACAGGAGACAGACCCATCTTTCGATCGTTGTCGTCGTTTGACGACAGCTTCCGCAAACCCTCGTCTCCTGACATCGTCGACAGATGTCGCCACGGCTGAATATCCATCCGAACGACGCTGAACACAGCGAACAATTTCGGCTTTGAACTTTACCATTGGACGCATTCAACGCCAATCGATGCCTCAGCTCTTCCACCTCGGACTTTAGGACTCTAAAGAAATACAGCATTAACTCTATTATAATTATTATGTCTAGTTATAGTCAGCCACAATCTACATCCCCAATGTGACTAAACGATCATCTCATTTTGGTAGGCAGTACATTTACTAACAGTAATACGGCACAGAATCGCAGACTGGCCAATTATTGTCAGCAGCATTTGTTGTTCATTGTCATATGCGCAACACTCGTGAATAAGCAGGTGCCCTGTGCGTGGCTTTCAAGAGGCGCATAAGAAGTTTGGAGATTACAATTTCGTCGTGTGATCTTTATAATCAGTGCCTTTTCATGACAAGTGTGCACTGACTGCCAATTTATGGTGAACGGTGGCTGATGATGACGACGACGATGATGATGATAAATTTGACAATTTATACAGCACCGAAACACGGCATATGCTATCACAAGGGCGTTCTGATAAAACAGAACAACACTAGGAGAGAGATACGATTCTCCCAACCCGATTCCCTAGGGTCACTCCAGTGCTTGAGCAAGAATATAGAGAGTACCACAAATTATTATTTGACCAATTTCAATGCTATTTTATTTTTCAAAAATACTTTAGAAGTAGGCCTAGTATGAGCCGAACGTATAAACGATGAAAGTTATTCACGCGCCACGACAGCCAGACAGACAGACAGGCGGACGGACGGGCGGACGGACGGACAATCTACCTAGTCAATAGAATACACACACAGAGAAGTAGGTCTTACTCGATTCTTGTGAATTCTTGTTCTCTGAGTTTTTCATCTCGGCAAAGGACCTCAAGGACGAAGCCTCGCTCAGCGTCGCTTAAGTTGGACAGATCATCCAGCTCACTGCCTACGCCGCCACCGACGCTCATTGTCTGTGAACCTGTTAATTACCAGACATCATACTTAATTAGATAATTTAGATCAGATACGTGCATGTATACGCACGCATGCATACGTACATTAATACATGCACTCATGCATGCATATATTAACACATGCGATAGGATTCTAGGCCGATTCATACATGCAATATATCCGTATACGAAAAAGTACGAATACTTTTAACTTACATACATATAGACATGCACATACTACATACGTAGATGCGTACATGCGTACATGCGTACATGCGTACATGCGTACATGCGTACATGCGTACATGCGTACATGCGTACATGCGTACATGCGTACATGCGTACATGCGTACATGCGTACATGCGTACATGCGTACATGCGTACATGCGTACATGCGTACATGCGTACATGCGTACATGCGTACATGCGTACATGCGTACATGCGTACATGCATACATGCATACATGCATACATGCATACATGCATACATGCATACATGCATACATGCATACATGCATACATGCATACATGCATACATGCATACATGCATACATGCATACATGCATACATGCATACATGCATACATACATACATACATACATACATACATACATACATACATACATACATACATACATACATACATACATACATACATACATACATACATACATACATACATACATACATACATACATACATACATACATACATACATACATACATACATACATACATACATACATACATACATACATTCATACATTCATACATTCATACATTCATACATTCATACATTCATACATACATACATACATACATACATACATACATACATACATACATACATACATACATACATACATACATTCATACATACATACATACATTCATACATACATACATTCATACATACATACATTCATACATACATACATTCATACATACGTATATACATCCGTACATACAAACGAACATATGCATATGCAGTACATAAGTACATACATATGGATGTATAGGTTAGCAAATGTGTTTACCATCGGATCTCAATTAAGCCTGAAACCACTCACCGTTTAATCTAATTCTAACTGAGCAAAGACATAAGTTACTCTATCCGAAAAGAGTCTCTGGCCTCCACAGCCTGTCGATCGACTACATGGCAGACGAAGAAGCCTAGCCAGGACTAGCGCCTAAAGAGTCTTCGGCTGTGGGACCTATAGCGCCCGAAACGCTTTCCACGCACTGCGCCAAGGACTCGTGTACATGACGAGTGTCTTCAAATTTTGGGTCTATCATCAATGATGTCGTCCCTCAGGCAAAACAAATTATGCGCATCTGCTAATGGGCAGACGCGCCGTGGTCAAAACATACACTCCATAATAATATTAATGCTATTCATCAACATGAAACTGGCTTGTTTGCCAATCATTAATACGCAGTGATCACAAAAACGCAGCGATAAGGCCTTAATTAATTTCAGACGCCCCTTGTGGTGCCATAGAATCTTGTTTTTAAAGCACGTTCAATCGTGCCTTCGCTCATTCATTCATTCATTCATTCATTCATTCACTTATTCAAAGAATTCTCGTATAGAGCCTCTACAAGGGGACTGCTCAGAGGCGCTCCCAACCCCAGCGCGGCCAAATAGACTCGTCCTAAGATGAGAGAGAAATGCACGAGACAGATAGATTTAGAAAGAGAGCGAAGTATCAATGGGAGGCCATTCCTTATTGAGGGGCCTATCGCTGAGAAAGCACGGCTCTGCCTAGTGGAGGTGCGAGCATGAGGAGCAAAGAGGAGACCTTGTTCAGCCGAGCGGAAGGAGCGCGAGTACTAAGGATAGAGCTACATAGCTCGACCAAGGTAGGCAGAAACGAGGCATTGCACAAAATCTTTACAATAGGATCCGTAAAATTGACCCCAAGACGCTGACGTCTCGCGTGACCAGTGGCAGGCCAGTGGAATGCAAAACATGACCGGCAATCGATTGATATACGGAACGGTCAAAAATATGGAGCTGTTGAAGAGAAAGCTTTAAGTTTGGGCTATGAGTTATCTGCCAGACACGGTCAACGTCACGATATATCTCCAACTTTGAGGCTGATAGAGTCCTCACTGTTTCCAGTGGGTCAGAGGAGGCAGAGAAGCTGTTGAGGCGGGTGTCGTTTAGGTAGAGAATTGGATGGTGGAAAATCAGCGAGCCGGAGTTGCGTTTCTAGAAGAGGGGATACATTCCTACCCTTCATGAATCTTGTTGGGTCAGTCCATCTTTTGGGCCAGTTCATCCTTTGAGCCAATCCATCTTTTGGGCCAGTCCATCTTTTAGGCCAGTGATATACAATTCAGAAAAGGTTCAGACCTCACCGGGGAACTTAGCGCAGAACCCAATCTCATCCAAGTAGTTCAAAGGCACTGCTACATTACTACCATACAGACATCAACCAATGATCGCTTCCAGTAAATTCGTATTGAAAATAGTAATCGCAATCGTAATCTCAAAACTTATAAAGGGCTACTCGGAAGTCAAGCGCAGGGCACCAGCTTATTCACGAGCCATCGGAGAAGTTTGGTAATCTTCCCCAGTCAAAAGTCTAATCCGATGGGTGAGAAACGAGAGGATAGGTCACGGAGGGTGAATATTGAAGAAGATGAACCTTCAGGTTAAGACCTGAATGACGCGAGAGGTTTGACAGAACGAATGGAGTCAGGTACTGAATCCCAAAGCCTTGGACTGGCGGCCACTCACAAGAAAACCCAAGAGCCTAATAATTATTGTTATGCTACAAGAGTCGCGATGTTTGCTGACAAGAGAGTAAATATATGTGGGATATAATTATGGGGATACAATAGCTTGATCATAAAATTATACATGCATGCATTCATACAATTACATATGCATGCATTCATACAATTATATATGCATGCATTCATGCATGTATTCATACATACATGTATGCACACGTACATACATGCATACATGCATGCATGCATGTATGCATGCATGCATACATAAATACAAATAAGTGCCCATTGTTGCGTAGGTGAGCTAGGGACAAAGTGGATTGCAGCTACATGGTTACAATGCAGTAGGCCTGCTGTGTGAACTAGAATGCTGGTTTAGGAATTTTCCGCTGAATGAATGGTTGCCATCTGCGCACAAACGATAGTAATGAGATCAGTCGGATGGCGTTAACCCGAACGAAGTAGCATATAAAGTAAACATCAATGCTGTACAGAAATTCAAAGCGGTTGGAGCCAACAGGGCCGTGACTTGTTTCGACACGTAGGGGGAGGGATCTGCCTTTTCAGAAGTATGCATACTTCTCTTTTGAACCCCATATTACCTACATTTTCCTCCTTCCCCACTCCGATGTCTGCATCTTGCGCTCTCAAGCCCACGCACGCACCGTGTATTAAATAGGCTACTCAGATGTGGACCTTATACAAAATATAGGAGTCTACGACTTAAGAGTCTTGGACTACTACATAGTGTATGGTGTGAACACCTACTTGTATATTCAGTTCGAATATCCTTCTCTACTCTAAACCTGACCTCTCTCTCTCTCTCTCTTCTCCCCACATCACCTACCTAAGAATGAAATATTGTATGTGTCACATCGAAACGTCCTATCTCTTTCGAGTAACGAAATAGAACATCTACAATTCTTTCAGCGCTCAAATTTACATCAGCGACAGTTTCATGCTTCAGGAGACATAACATAAAATAGGGGAATTCTCGCGTAGATAGTTCATGGCAAATGGGGTTGGCGCCATAATAGTTCCGACAAACTTAGACAAAAATGTGGGGAGGAAATTCCATCACGTCCCACAAACTATCAGATGAGAAGGGAATTCACAACCAACCCTCCCCGTAGATGATGGCCCTGGGAGCAAAATTGTATGACTTTAAACGAATTGGTTGCAGTTGATGATGTAGGTAAAAGAGGGAGGGAGTGAAGGAGGAAGAGAGAGGGCAGTTGATAGGGAGCGAGATGAGGCAGCAAGGGACAGAGACATAGGTGTAAGGACAGAGGGAAAGAGAGATTGGATAAATTGGAAAGAGTAGAGGGTGGGACATAAGAAGTGCGGGAGGAAAAGAAAGAGTAGGGGAGAGCAAGAGGGAGAAGATAGAGGAAAGGGGAGCGAGAGGCATACTTCAGGTTCGGAGTGATAAACGGAAGGTGAGAGAGGAATAGCGGAACAGAGGGATAGAGAGGAGAGGGAGGGGAGAATGGGACAGTGGGAGAGGGAAGAAAGGAGATGGGGAGATTGGGATAAACGGAGGGAAAGCTTACAGGGCAGAGGTATGTAGGGAAGAGTGGACGGATATGTAACACAACATTTGAGGCCTCCCACAGATTGCTCCAATCAGCCCGATGGCAAAAGTCATGGCAAAAGTTCCTACTTTGGTTGTGAGGGGCCTATTTTCAACGCCTTCGTTGTTGTGGGTAATGCCACTGGGTATGCGGGGCCAACGGGCCATGGGTCGCCGACAAAACCTCCCTGACAAACCTCCCTGACAAAGCCCTCTGACAAAACCTCCACTGACAGAACTCCCCTAAGTAGGACAAACTATAATATTATTTATAACTATAATAATAAATTCATGTTACTTTTTACTTTTATTATTTAGAAACGAGTGTATGCTTTAAAGTCTGAAGTAAAGCATGTGTCTTATGTATAATTTCAAAGTCAGATGCGGTCACTCAGGTATCGTCGTCCAATAGTTAATACACCTTAGTATAATACACCTTACAATACATAGCAAACAGTTAATTAGTTCCTTGGTCTTTTGTTGCTAATGTATGATAGGTCTATGTACACTGAAGGCACCACTGTGCGTAATTCATAGGCTATCTGTGACACGGCTTTTTCAGACGCGTCAGATGAGTCTACGCAGAGCGTATGTGTGTTATCTGTGACACGATTTCTTATATAAGTTAGACCAGAGGCGTCAATCCTCCTCTAACTGATGGAGGCAAACACACTGGTTCCAAGTGTTAGATAGACCTCTAAGACTCAAATAATACCCCTGCCCCTATCTGGACGCCTCTGAGTTAGACTAATAGTCGTACTGAGTGTCACTTGTAATGTTGTGCAGACTTTGTTAGCAGTGTCAGTTATTATGGTAAGGCTTCCAATTCAGAAGTTAGCTATGGCAAGAGGGGGGTTTTGTCCGGGGGGTTAATGTCCTGCCTAAAACGGGAGGGTAGGGTATGTCAGGGGGTTTATGTCAGGTTTTTTTTGTCAGAGGGGTTTTGTCAGAGTATGTCCTGCACCCACGGGCCATACATGCGTAGGCAAACAAGCAGACAGGCAGGCAATCAGTTACTAAACAACAGGCATTAGCAGACAGCAGACAGACAAGCAGTCTGGCAACAGGTAGGTAGACGAACAATATACAACATGCAACGGACAACATGCCGATTGGCAAACTATATTGGCATTGAGTAGGAATGCCTGGGCAGGCGGGCGAAAGTCAGGGATGAAAAGTGAAAGAGCAAAATTGACAACTAACCAGCTGAGTGTTGTACTGACATTAAAGTTCGTCGGTAGAAATAAACCTCAGTTTCATCTGTGCTCTCTCAATAAACATCTCTAGAAACCTTCCCTTCGGAATACGTTACAGCATAATTAACGTGTAGGCTATGCTCTCCAGGCAAGGAACACGACCCACAGCTATTACCTGTCATTCTGATATTTATAATTCAGAGGTGCGACCGTTTAGCAAACCTCCCGCATTCCATACACAGGTACAGGTAGGATGACAATGTCGAATGAGAGACTGCAACAGCGAGTCTTGGAATAAGTCCAATATAATCCAAACACGACCTGTTTACGGATAGAAATGCTAGGACTCTTAACTCGCACACGCGTATGTAGGTCGTATGTTCAAGCACGCCTCTAGCTATTGTATCCCCACATGACTTGATGACATGGTGATACGGACTCTCGAACACTTTCAAAGAATCGAGGTCTTAGTGTAAGAAAACGCGAGCACTGCCTTCGCCAATGTCCAGCTCTCTGTGTGGTATAGTACGTGTGTCAAATGTCTTAGTTGGGAGAGTTAGTGCAAGGACCGGTCCATGATGGGGCTACTTTTAAAACCCAGTCTGCCAAGCGTGACTATGCATACACTCGCAGTCGGGTAAATATACCGACCAGATACATTAAAATTCGCATTAAATATCCGCCTATCAGAATATAGATCTACCAGTGTAGCGATAGAAAGTAAAACAAAAATGGCCTCGATCAATGCGATTATGTCCACATATGATTGAACTAGTATTTGCTCAATGTATGTGGATCCCATATTGGAATATGGGTCCCACGTGGGCGTCATTTGGGCGTGTGGACAGAAAGGAAACGTGTGAAACAAATAGGTTTCGTCGAAGCAAAAGGAATGACCTATAGTTCGAGATCTTATGAGAGCGACGATGAGCGAGACATACAAATGGGCGAACCATCAATCAGTACGGGAGGTAACGAGGGACCGCCGAAAGGATGGAAGAGAGATCAAAGGAGGCACGCTGTGATATGAGGAGTGTAGGACATTTGCCCCTGGACAATTGTCCCCCCCCCCACTGTAGACCGTAAGCTCGCCCAAATTATATGCCTGTATTTATGTTCATATGATGCATGATTGTATGCACATAATTATGTGCTGTATGTGTGCATGGATGTGTCCATGTCGGCTACGTGTTACTAAACCTGTGAAATATCTATTTTTAGAGGGTTGACATTATTGCTTTGGTTTCAAAACATTTTAATTACTCGCCTTGTTCGGTTCCAATACATGCAAAGTTTATTGACGAATCAAGAAGCCAACTTGATACCTCGTGAAATATAATGGCTGCTGTAAATAACTTATTATTAACGGGGGATGACAGACATAGACAGACAGACAGAGACAGACAGACAGAGAGACATACAGTGAAGCAGACTGGCAACGTGGATGGCAACATTAAGAGTAAGTGGAGCGGACAATAAGAAATGAACAATTGAACATACTAGATTTCATTGAACTAATTTATAAAATGCATGGCAGTCCTGTTGGAAAGGATGAAAACTGAAACCGACGATAAAAATACATACAATGATTCAATAGATTTATGCATGTATTTGGCCATTTATATAGGGCCTTATAAGAGTCTCACGACGGTGGGACAAGAGAGACGCACACAGCTACAGATTATAGTAGGCAAGATACTGATGATGCAAATGTTTTTATGGTAGGTCCCTACCATTTGCATCATTTCGAAACTGTTTTAAGGAACAGCTGTCAATCTTTTCGACATGGGACTAAACAATGCAGATTACGGTCTGCATTTGCCATTAAAACCGCTATTTATTTATCTATAAGCCTATAGACCAGACTCCATCCCATTCTGAAAGGTGATTACTAGTCCATCGTCTTGTTGTCTGGCCTACCACATGTTTGCGCTGTTTATTGGCGGATGACGCGATGAACCCCGCGTGACTTCTCCAGAAATCTGCCTCTGAATTGTTCAGTTATAATTATTATTCATTTATTCTAAATCACATGACTCTGGGAGGCCAAGGGTGCGATCAATAATATACCTGAGTGCGGCGATTATGATTAACTATATATATATGACAATTGGCAAAACTCTTGGTTTTAAGACGGAACAGGTCAGACGGTCTTTCTTATCCGCCTGTAAATTATTGCATCTATGCCAAGATTTTCGCTCATCTATCGTTGCAAGAAAGCTGCTGCTTACCAAGATTAACTTAAGCCTAAGTCGTAGTTAAATACAAAATAAGACAGAAGGGTGAACTGAATGCATGCGGGAACTCCGTATAATTTTTTTATAGAGAATGCTATTTTGCGTTATTGATCAATGAAACTTGATATAGCGCCATTTCAGAAATCTGCTCAGAGGCGCTCTCTGTACTAGCTACAAGATGCTAAATGTAATTTCAATGAATGTTAAAACAGTTAGCTTAGCAGTGCACAGTAAGCTAAAAGTGTCAACAGTGCCCACACACAAGCGTAGTACCAACCAACGGATTCCCGTCAACAGCTGACATATGGTATGGATATTCAGTGTCTCTGGGCCAGGTTGCGTCGAAAGATTAGCGACGACTGCCGAAATCGAATCGCAAACACGAAGATGGGGACGACGACAGAATTGGAATCCGTTAAAGGCTTCCTCTGTGACCTTGGCAGACCAGACTTGGCCACATTTTAAAAGAAACGTCCCATGATGTTCTAAAATCAGCTATAACTGACTGCAGGAGTTTTATGGAGTTACCGTGGCGGACATTTCCTTTGTGATTCGAAACGCCGCCATGTTGACTGGCATATCCAGTGCCACATATACCACGAACATCATCGCATTTTGTGCGTTTGAGCTCATGGTTTATTCGTGAACTTCTATCTAGAAGTTTATGATTTATTTCATGTTTAATTTGCTTCTTACTGCCTCCGGTGTAATAAAGTGCTCACAATATTCTATTTGATCAGACTGAAAACGCCGAATCCTGTCACCTGACGGAGTGAAAGGCAGTCATTAAGTGTAAGCGTTGAAGGTCATGCACCGAAGCGTCTTAAACAGTGACGTTAGGCCTCCTTATAGATCACGTGAAGCCCCAGAACGGGTTCACGTGATTAGTCCTAAGAAGCCCATGCGCAAATGTTTTACACATGACGCTGCTGTTTGGAAGAACCGTATATTCAGGCCTAGAAGACATTCAGCTCCTCAGACCCGCCGGGAGATCAGTCAACTTGTTTGGCTTCAGTCGAAAAGTTCTCATTCAACATCATATGAAAATTTCTGCCTAGGCTATAATTATAATAAATGACTGATTTAAATAATAATCATCCGTGGACTAATTTTATAGCGCTTATCTGAATTCTGAACATTGAAGTAATCTGTTGAACTGTTCAAACATACCGACTTCGTAAACTGTTGGCAGCTAGGGCCACTGGCAGCCAAGCCGGTGATGCGGAAGCACAATGCAGCCAGACGATTCAAGCCGTGACGGATAATTCCCGAAATAACAAAAAACTATTTGCATACATACATATATATATATATATATATATATATATATATATATATATATATATATATATATGATACAAGTAAATAGGACCTTTATTTGTATGCATAATCGAATAAAAAACTATAAACTTATGTATATTCACATTGTTAAAGATCTATACGATGAGTCTCTATACATTTCTCTTTCTTTATTTGTCTATGTCTCTGTCTCTGTAACTGTCTATATCTCTGTCTCTGCCTCTATACATATCTCTGTTTTGTTCTTGGCATTCTCATGCGTGTGTGCCTATCGCCGTTTCCATGTGACGTCACACGGATGCTTCGTACGTTCGCTTCATTCCAATGGAACGGGGTCTTTAGGTGCATCTGTCCGCGTGTTTATGTAGCTCACGATTCAGTTCGTTGCAGTGCACTCGTTGACCTGCGTCTGATCCATCTCGTTTGGCAAACACTCGTTCCTCATCTTTGTTCCAAACCCCTGTTTGCTTCGCACACGCCACTCCTCTTCCGGCGCCACAACCACCCGCCCATTCATCCATCCGTCCATCTACCACTCACTACAGAATCCAAGACTTGATTCATCATGGATTGGAGTGAGTCCAAGAGGGACCAAATCATCGTGTCGGATGGCTTTCGGAAGATAGAGAAATGACAGCGGTTGGCTAATTAAGGAAAGTCCGTTCTGTTCAGACTCGTGTGTTCTTACTAAAGTTACAAATTCAGCAGACGAAGGCTGTCTCGACTATTTTATCAATTTCACGAACATGCCCATGATGCTCTCTGTCTTTGTCTGTCTCTCTCTGTCTGTGTCTCTGTCTCTCTATGTATACATATTCTTGCAAAGTTTTACTATAATGTATTGCATGTGGCATCGAGCAGTATTGAATGCGAGTCAACTGGGTACAATTATATCGATGACCTCCATTGTCTTATGCAATTGTTTGTCGCATATTTGGAGGATAAAGTTATTTATAAGCGTGCTTGTACGTGAACACTCATTTTGTTATATATATATAATATATATATATATATATGAAGAACTTGATACACTTCGTTTTGTCAGGATTGATTTTTCTGCAATGTAATGAGGACGTTGAGTATCGACTGGAATCGCTGTTTGCTTCTCTCCTTTCTTGTGGTCCGTCCTGTATTCCTTTCTCTTCTCTTCTTTTCCTTTCTCTTCTTTTCTCTTTCTTTCCCTCCATATCCATGCCCAGCGTGTTTGCCAGGAACATCCACGGACATTGATTGTGTGTGGTAAATGGTTTGACCGGCAGAGACAAATGAATGCGCATGAATTTCATTAAATGAGTATAAGGACGCTTGGTTTCTTCTCACACGAACTGAGGATGCCTAGAAGAGCCCGTGTTAGGCATCGTGTGATATTCAAAGGGTATTACTGTAACAGTCTCTTTCTCTCCCTCCCTCTCTCTCTCTCTCTCTCTCTCTCTCTCTCTCTCTCTCTCTCCTCTCTCTCCTCTCTCTCCTCTCTCTCTCTGTTAGTCATGGAGTCAAAGTTGCCCATCTTAGAACGGGACGTCGAACAGCGTCAAGCAGTTTTGAAAGATAGCCATGAAACCACACAATCTCCCCATTATTCTTCTTTGGCCATTGTACCGTTTCATCAAATGAACACTAGGACTGGATACAATACCAACGATATCTTCACTATACTATAGAAACACTGTGTTATAATGCTCGAATGCTTTGACACGACATGAAGTAACCATATACACATTTAGCTAAAGGGATCTTCTTCGGATATTGTTGCTTGGTGGCAATATGTGTCCCTTATGATAACAGAAATGATGATGATTATTGATTGATTGGTTGATTGTTGATGATGATGATGATGATGATGATGATGATGATGATGATGTATGAATGTAAAATAATATAACTAATAATAATATTGAAGTTATGATGTGTCCTTTATGATAATCGAAATAATAATAATAATATTAATCATAATAATCATGATCACCACTGTCATCATCATCAATCGTCTATAATGCCCAACTGCTCATCACACGGTTCAGACCACTACTTTCAATATCTGTCCTGATGCGACTTGCATTCTATTTTATGCTAAAGAGCGCAACTCGAGCGGATGAATTTAAATTAAATGGAATACCATGGTTTTCAAGGTATCCGATATTTTCACCGCTGTGATAGCGTTAACGTGGTTTGTAGAGTACTATTGTTCCCGGTCTGATCTAAATGCCTTTTCATACCACGTCGTATGAGCGGCGCAATTTCAGAGCAGTCACTGGCATAGCAATGATTGAATCGCCAGCAAGCAGCGCTAGAGAATGCATAATTTGTCCATCATTGTCACGATTATTATTATTATTATTATTATTATTATTATTATTATTATTACAACAATTATTATTATTAATATTATTATAAAATTTAATGGTGATGTCGTCCGGAGTAACCCTGCTCGTTGGACTCCTGAGCAGCGAAAGTTCCCTTGAAAGCAACTGCATTGTAGCGTTGAATAATCATCGAGACGCGCTGGTAGAGGAAAGTCGTCTCACTCTGCTCCCCAGTGACGGCGCTCAGTCTGTGTCCCAGTTCTGAAAGGAAGCTTTGGCCTTCGGAATTGATGGGGCCAAAGGTTTCGAATGCCACCGGTGTGAAGACGTACGTTGAGGCTAGTTCGGCATATTTCAGAGTTTTGAGGTTCGCCGCCCTCTCGGCCGCAGCGCCGCTCTTTGTGATGTTTCTGGCAGATACGACGTTGCCATTGTATCTGAGACTGTCGCGTCCCATATCAAACACCGCCCCGCCCGCCATGGTATATGAGTGAGACCGTCTGGTCTTTTACCATCAGATCGGGTCAATCCCACCGGCTCTTTGACAGTGGGGATCCCTGCACGGATTAGACTTCTACAAATAAGGTCGTTCAGGGCCGCGTGTCTGGGCCAGCGTCCCAGGCCCAGGCCACATGAGAGACCGTGATATCCGTTTCTCTCGACCAGGGCACCGCATGGGCAGGAATGAGGTAAACAGACAGGTAACCCCAGCCTGTTTACCTCATTACTTATTATTATTGTTATTATTATTATTATTATATTATTATTACTAATATTATTATTATATTATGCTGTTATCGCCCATGTGGGCGAGCTAAGTGAGTGGTGGCAATGTCCCGAAGAGGCAGGCGGCGTTCCCACGCTGAAGAACAACCGAGATACGTTGGAACAGAAATGACGTCTCCATTGGATCGTGGGTTGCAGCACTCGTTCGACTACCCAACTCTGAGATGAACTGCAGTCCTTCAATGCTCCAAGCACCGCCGGATTCCAAGGAGAGGGCTACGAAGTCTTGGGTGTTGGTTATGGTGGAATACTTGGCCCTCTTCGTCTTAGCTGCACGTTCGGCTGCTTCGCCAGCTCTGATAGATGTGTCGGCAAGATGTGACTTGGCGTAGGTGTCGGGCACTGTCACATCCCATGCCAGACATCGACCACGTGTCCAAGGAATGAGCGTGACGCTGTCCGGTCGCTTTCCATCTTCTCTTACCAAGCCGAGAGGTTCCTTTTGCGCAGGAATCTTCGCTCTGCCATTCGTACGTCCTCGTTTGAGAGGCGCAGGCCTAGGGCAGTCACAGGGGGCGCTAGCATCCAGTCTCCAGAATTAGGTGCTCGTGAGGCCAGCAGGCGAGCACGGTCACATGGATTGTTATTGGACTCCAGCAGACTTTTCCATGCCTTGTCTGTGAATCGGAGGTCCCATTCATTCTGGCGATGACTCGCTGCTCCTGTTGGTGGTTCTGCATCTGTCAGGGTCTTCCAAGCGTTGAGTGCTGAACTTGCAAGTTCATATGGTTCCTCAGCAGACTCTGTTGGTAGGATGCATGCCTGGAGTTCGCTTGTACTAGCAGCAGAAGGCAGAAAGTGCCAGCGTAGATGCACAACGAACTCCCAGACCACCATCTCTCATCGGCAAAGAAGCCTGGAGCCAACGGTCATTGTCAAGGTCCACATTTAAAATGGTTGACAGTCCTTCTCTCAGCAGTTGATCAAACCGAGCCAAGCCCGGGCAATCAGCGCAGACGGCTGTGCGCAGACTGTACAAGAGCTTCGGTACACTTAAACTGTTTCTCAGCAGAACCAGAGCGTTATGTGTATAAAGCAAGGACAATCTTCCGATTGCCCTCTCGAGGTCATTAGCCTTTGAATTAACGACCATATTCACAGCCGGACCTGGAATCAGAGGTGCACCCAACAAGGTCATGTCCTTGAGGGCTATGCTCGTGAACTCTTGAAACGCAGGGTCATTGTTCGGCATCTGGGTGTTGTGACACGTGATTTCGCATTTGCTGCGGTTCAATAGCAATCCCAGATTCTTTGATTCCTGCTCGATTAATTGAACGTCGTCGGCCACTGTTTCCTTGTTACCTCCCAATGTCAGGTCATCCAGATATCCGATACGCAGATCCGATCGAAGCTTCATCAGAATCGGTTGCAGCACAAGACAGAATTCCAGAGGTCCCAAAGGATCGCCTTGCTGCGCTTCTTCTTCGGATCGAATTATGTTTGAACCATAGCGCAACAGTGGACGGTTTGAATAGGCAACGTGAGCAAAGTGGTAGAGTTCTGGGATCTCTCTAGCAACTGCCTCCAGAAGACAATCTCTGCGCAGAGTGTTAAAGGCATTGGCGAAGTCGAGCTTCACTAGGACGCTGTCTTCAGGCATTGTGGTTATCCAACGACGTGTCGCATGGACAGCTGCCTCAGCGCCTCCTGGAATGCCTACTCCGAGCTGAATGGGGGCGAGCAGTTGAGACAGCCTTGTTACCGCATGCGAATTAGCGCACTTTGCCGCCAGACGACGCCACGTGTAGCCCACGGCGATCGGTCTTATGCCTCCGTCCTTCTTGCTCAGGGCTAAAAGGTTTGCCCCATAGATGACCTCATTCACCTCTTCGGATAGACCTCCCTTTAGGAGCAGATTGACAAGGTCAGATAGATGTTGCACGATGTTGTCATCTACTCCATAGGCTATCAGATCCTTTAAGTGTTGTGGAGTTATGCCATCTGGACCACCAGCCGAACCCGCAGGGAAAGAGGAGATTGCCTTAGCGACATCTTCTTTAGAAACTTGAAGCGGGATGAAGCGATCCGAACTGTCTGGATCACACGGTGTTCTCCTGTCCACTGGCGCAGGCGGGTGCTTTTTCTTAAGCGCGGCCAGAGTTTCCGGTGTGTCCAGCGCCGGCTTATCCTCGCTGCAGATGAGACGGATGGCTGCTTTGAAATTGCCTTCCTCCAGCTTGCTTGCAACTGTTGAGGCTAAATACCTGGCGTGGTCGCATTTAGCGGACTTGAGCCTACGACTTGACGTCGATGGCAATTCATCGTTAGTCGACTGGTCTGGCCTCTGCAGTCCCCATTCAGTAATGCGGGACAAAATCATCTTGGTCATGTTGTGCTTTCGTCCACCTCTTCTTGGCTTCACTAGTACAGTTCCACCGAAGGCCAGCAAATCGAACCATTTTGCAACGCAATTTGGTTCTCTTACAATTGCTTGGATTATATCGGCCAGGAGAACAGCACAAGATGGCTTTGCTGCTTTTGGGATTCTCTTAATGAGAAGACCGGGTGAAGCAGGATGTGAGAGGTGAGAAGCGATCTGCCCAACATCCGTTGACAGAACCTGCGAGAAAGGGACCTGCACGCTAGTGGCGGTAGATGACTGTCTTGTGGTATTATGCTTTAAAGGGCCGTCCATCGGTGTCTGGTCAGAACCTGGACAAGGGGCGGTTGAGGGCCGTGCCGGTGCATCGTGCCATCTGAGGCATGGGTTTTGAAGGACAACCAGCACACCCCGCAAACCCCCTGGCCTGGCCCTTACATGGTTTTTGACTCATCTGAGTTTCAATTCGGTTTGTTTTCAAATGCGCCGCCATTTAAACAGTAATCATTGACATTGGCAACGTTGACGTCGCTGGCCTTAAAGCATGGCAAGCGGCCATCAATTCAAATGCACGGCTACATATAAGTTGAAACGAAAGTTTGACAAACCAATCGTGTTGTGGTCTTGGCGAATAAGATGTGGTGAATATAATCAATCGGGTCTCGAGTTGTTAATCCATTAGACGATGCTAAAAACCAGCCCTGACGATTACTCGATTACGCGATATTTTTGCTAAATAGTCGGACATTAAAAATTTTCCGCCCACCATGTCCGCTAATAATCGTATATCAATCGTATATTATTATTATTATCATTATAATTTGTATTAATATTATTGTTATTATTATTATTGTTATTATTATTATTATAGTCTTCAATGTTAATTAATGGTGATGTCGTCCGGAGTAGCCCTGCTCGTTGGACTCCTGAGCAGCGAAAGTTCCCTTGAAAGCAACTGCGTTGTAGCGTTGAATAATCATCGAGATGCGCTGGTAGAGGAAAGTCGTCTCCCTCTGCTTCCCAGTGACGGCGCTCAGTCTGTGTCCCAGTTCTGAAAGGAAGCTTTGGCCTTCCGAATTGATGGAGCCAAAGGTTTCGTATGCCACCGGTGTGAAGACGTACGTTGAGGCTAGCTCGGCGTATTTCAGAGTTTTGAGGTTCGCCGCCCGTCTCGGCCGCTGGGCCCGCTCTTTGTGATGTTTCTGGTAGATACGACGTTGTCATTGTATCTGAGACTGTCGCGTCCCATATCAAACACAGCCCCGTCCGCCATGGTATATGAGTGAGTCCGTCTGGTCTTTTACCATCAGATCGGGTCAATCCCACCGGCTCTTTGACAGTGGGGATCCCTGCACGGATTAGACTTCTACAAATAAGGTCGTTCAGGGCCGCGTGTCTGGGCCAGCGTCCCAGGCCCAGGCCACACGAGAGACCGTGATATCCGTTTCACTCGACCAGGGCACCGCATGGGCAGGAATGAGGTAAACAGACGGGTAACCCAAGACTGTAACCCACCGCCACCCTCAGGGACTCATCGTCAAGTCTCAGCCCGCAGTTTGTAATCGGTAGGGCTAAGAGCCAGTCGCCTGCGTGTGGTGCTGCACTGCTCTAAGACGTGCCTGATTCTGGGAATCAGGCATTCTGGAGGCGAGGTCTGCCACGCCAAGCTCGATCAAAGGGTCGTCCCATCTCGATTGTTTGTGAGCCCAAGCTTCTTTCGGCTCTGGTACTTCGCTGGTTTCCATCCATTTGGCCTGAAGGGTCTCCAGGGCAGGGTCCTTTTTGGGCTTTCCTCGCAGAATCCTTGTCTGGAGTATATCAGTGGCTGTGGCTGCGGCCGATGCCAAGAAGGTGGAGGTGCCAGCGAAACCACTGATCGGATGCCCAGTCCTCCTCTTTTGATGGGCAGGGTGGCTTGGAGCCTTGCCTCGTCGGTGAGAACAAGATTGAGCACCTCAGCGAGGCCCACCCTCAAGGCCTTGTCATACTCCCCCCAGTCCTTTGTGGCCTTCGCATGGGCAGCTTCTGAGGGTATATAATAGTCGGGTGGCACTCAACGAGTATCGGAGCAAGATGAGGGCGTCATGTGTGGCGATGGACGTTAGTTTTTCCACCATGCGCATTAACTCCACTGTGCGCGCATTTTCAAAGTGTTCGTCAAGGCCCGATCCGTTGACAGACGTGCGCCTAGGAGTGTGGCCTCTGAAGAGTTAGTCCATCTGAACTGTCTTAATGGTTCGAAGTCTCTCTGGATATCAGCATAAGTCGAAATGATTTCGCATTTTGTTCGATTTAGGAAGAGGCCGAGTTTTTCGCATTCGGTTTCGAGTCTGTTTATATCTTCCGCAACCTCTTCCGTTCTGCCACCTAGTGTTAGGTCGTCCAGAAAACCTATTGTGAGCGGCGATTTCATTTGGATGAGGATGGGATATAGAGGTAGACAGAAGAGTAAGGGACCCAAATGGTCGCCTTGTTGGGGCCCCACTTGGGACAAGACACGGTATCGACCGTATTTAAGATGTGAGTGTTCCAAGTAAGCTAGATTGCAAAAAGCTGCCAGTTCAGGAAGAATGTTATATTATGCTGTCAACATTTCAAGTCTGTATAGGCTGTTGAATGCGTTGGAGAAATCTATTTTGGCTATGATTGTTTTGTTGTCTAAACTGTTCAAAAATCGTCTTGTTATTATTATTATTATTATTATTATTATTATTATTATTACTATTATTATTAATTATTAATAATTATTATTAATTATTATTTTTTATTAGTAGTAGTATTATTTTTATTATCATTATTATTATTATTACTATAATCATCACTGTTATTACTACAGCACAGTGTGAGTGACCTTGCTGGCGCCCATTTGAGAGGAACTATTATTAGCCTATTCTAGATTGACCTATAATAGAGATCAAATACTACTGAGAATCCAAACTCATCAGTTTGTGAACAGCGCTCAAATAAAATACAGAAGTCACCAGTGGTCGGTTCCTGTGCACAGGTAGGTTCCCTTGCATATATGTATATAGCAGTAGATATCTGATAAGATTTTGTTGCATAAGGTAGGTTATGTGAAGTTAGTTCTGGTCAGTGGGGCCTTGATGACCGTTTCACTTGAATTGACCACCGATTGATGCAGCGTTCCCCGATCTTTTTTGGCCGTGGAACCCTTTTGATCTTAAATTATTTTTGGCGGAACTCCCATCCAAAACTAAACATATGTTAAACAAAAATCCATCAATTAAACATGCATATAATTTATTTTAAATTGTTTGAAGCTTATTGTTCAAAGTGACAGTTTCCGTGTAATTCTTGTTCTCGCCTAACACAGTTTGGGAAACGCTGCCCTATATAGCAACACCATATAAGCTATTGAATTAGATTACAATTGATTGGATTTGATAGCTTCTATCAGATTAGATGAGATTGCATTAGATTTGATTATATAAATGGCTGAAGAGATAAATAAATAAATGATTAGATAAATTCCATATTGGAACAGATTGAAATAGATCAGATTAGGTCGGTTTAGGCTGTAATTGATTAGACATTGGATGATATTGAACTCCATTGATTGGATCAGACAAGGTTAGGGTAGATTATAATTGGATGGGATAAGATTTGACTGGATTTGGCTAAATTAGAATAAGTGGCTTGGATGAGAATGAATAAGATCATATTGAATTGATCATATCAAAATACTCTTATTATATTTAATGAGATTGAACATGATATATATATATATATATATATATGATTGAACTTTGCTGCCCCACTGTCACTGTTGGACGCCGTGGTTTGTTGCGCAATGCTGCGCAAGAAGAGTTGCTTGTCCCCGTGCGAGGACTGCTATCCGACTGCGCCGTGCTTTTTCACTGGCTGGTCCGGTGACCTGGAATGGCCTTCCAGTAGCATTGCGTCTCACACCTATAGGTCAATCTGCTCTGTTTTATCTGGCCTTAAGACTGTCCTGTTTTAACGTGGTTGGGCTGGGAGCTCTGCTGAGTAGAAGATCTTGAAGGGGCACTATATAAAGCTGATGTAATAATAATAACAATAGTAACAAAACTACTACTACTACTACTACTACTACTACTACTACTACTACTACTACTACTACTAATAATAATAATAATAATAATAATAATAATAATAATAATAATACTTATTATATATCAGGCCAAGTGTAATAAGAACATTCTATCGTGCAGTATTACAGCAATTGTTTAATTATATCATTATAATTACATTTACACCTTATCAATGCAGTTTCGTAAAATTTTGACACAGTGCAAAATCACAAGCAAAACAGTTGCCGCCGTAGAGGCGTAGAGCGTAGAACTCATCTACAAGCAGACTGAGTGATCTTTTCATAAATCTGGCTATGGTCTTTGCCACGAAACAGTCGTTAAATAAGACTCGCTTGACGAAATGGGTTGAAACTGTTCGTTATAAACACATAAAACTAATAAGTTTAGGCCCATAAACTAACACTGTACCATAAATGAAATGCCAAATCATGCTTAACGATGACATGGCCTGCAAATGAAATCGCAAACCATAGTTCCATCCATACGGTAAGCTTAAGCGTCCAGCCATGCACGACAACGATTATTGGTTTCAATAAAGCAAAACATCCGATTCAATTACAGATAAGCTATCTCGACATTTCTGTAATTCATTAAAATGATGACAGGATTACAAGAATCATCGAAACAATATTGATATTACGTGATCATAATTATAAAAACGCAAGCGGGGCCATTAATAATGACACTGATATTATTATTATTTTTATTCTTATTATTCTTCTTCTTATTATTATTATTACATAGGGTTTGCAACTTTATTATCATGCGAGTGGTTTGTTGTTGGTGGCGTCGTTTGCAACAAACCTTAGCAATGCACAAACAATGACTAATTAAAGCACAATATTTCTTTCAAAGGCGAACAAAGCTGGTAAATTAGACTAGCTGCATACGTAATTATAGGTTGAAATGACCTGCAGATGTGGCCAAATAAGTTAGCACAAAAATACTACTAGAAACGCACCGAAAACCAAAATCACACAAACAGCTCAGAGGCCAAGCTTATTGTTACAAAACCCCTCTTGTTAAATGTACAAGAAACCTACTTACGTTCAGGACCTAACAATGCTCTCAAATTTCAAAGCACGTAGGCCTATAGTAAAATCATGTTTGTAATTCATTATGTGAAGACTTTATTGTGACCATAGACATTTTCTATAATCAAACGCAATAAACATGGTTCTATATTGACCACTATATCTCTTGCAAATTCGCCCTTAATTCAAGTATATGCCTTACTAACTGTCTGATAAGTGGGTGTAGTTGCTCGTGAAATAGAAGCAGGGATTTTTGCAAGCACGGTTTCCACTTTCCAAACACTCCTGTAGTCTCCAGGACTGGTTTTAAAGCCCTAACAATTTGTCAAAACATTTCTTATCAATGTTACAAAAAGTGTCTAGGTAATGTTGCGACTGGAATTTATTAGCACTGCAAACAACTGCTGGTGGCATTTTGAACAATTGCTCATGTAGGGTTACTAACAGCTTAGTAAGGCTACCACGCGTGTTTATTATTTCTGGTACACTGAGATTTATATAGCGCCGCATGACTTCAAGTCAGAAAAGAGCACAGTAAAAGGGCAATACAGCACACTGATTGGTTTTATCATATTCTTGCTTATGCTGTACCTATGTTTCTTATTGTGTTTCAATGTCTGCTTGCGTTTGTCTATTTGTCTGTCCATCTGCATGGTAAAATGGAACTTTATTCCTGTATATTTTGTTTGACTGTCTGTATAGATACGTTTGTATTGCTGGCAATGGGTTTGTGACTGTGTGGTTGTCTATATGCCTGTCTGACCGTCCAATTCTGTTGGTCTTTATACAAACATGTGCACCGTCTATCTTCATATCTGTAGTATATCTTCATAGTATATCTTCATAGTATATCTTCATAGTATATCTTCATAGTATATCTTCATAGTATATCTTCATAGTATATCTTCATAGTATATCTTCATAGTATATCTTCATAGTATATCTTCATAGTATATCTTCATAGTATATCTTCATAGTATATCTTCATAGTATATCTGCATAGTCTATCCTTGC